>VBSM01002217.1:22515542-22548599 GCA_008086735.1 Cheirogaleus medius | reverse complement strand
AAAAAAAAAAAAAAAAAGATTCCCACTCAGATGGGCTTGGTCCCATCAGTTAGACCAGAACCAAGTGGTGAGTTCACTTCACGTGGACATGTTGGAGAAAATGTTTCCATCCATACCCAGAGCAGCAACATCTGCCTAGCAGGAGAAGCAGTCCCTCAGTGCAGAAGGCCCTTCCCCGGGTGAGCTGGGCCTCACCAGAGCAGGCTCTGCAGACCCGAATATGCCCTTTACACACGGTGCCATTCTAAAAATCAGGCTGGGGCTGCTGACTGGAATGTGTCACAGAAATGGGAGAACAACTCCCCATTGCTAGAACTGCCATCACCATTTCCACATGGCTTAGTGGTTGACAAATTTGGTTAACCATTTTGTTAGCCTCTGGTTAACCACTCATGGTTTGAAAACCTGACAGGAGTGGGCACATGTCTGTATAGGATGTTGTTCATATAAAAACAACCTTACAGGATTCAGTTCCTTCCTTATCTGCCACACCAAATCCAGACTCTCTCTTGCTGGCGTAGGGTGAAGAGAAGTAACCACCTGCTAATGTCCCTTTGGTGATTAATTTATCTGGAAACTAGGGTGGAGTGGACAATGCTCCAAAAAAAGGAATTGAGCTTGTTTTGAGTTTGGAATATTTTGACTCAATCTTGCATTCACTTCTCTTTTGCAGTGGTTCTGCCTTATCATTGCAAATTAATAAATGTCGGAGCCCTTCTGTTTTACATCTTCAGTGAGAGCTGACTTGCTTTTGCTCCTGCTGCCCTCCGCAGGTCCTCTTCCCTTCCCTCTGTCCTTGATTTTTCCTTCCTTCTTGCCTTTTCCACCTTATTCTTTATTATCTGCCATCTTTCTTCTGCCCAGAAAGCTGTCAATCCAAGTAGGCCGCACCACCAAGAACAACACTTCACTGACTCCTAAGCAGGTGACTTAACATTTCTTCCAAGGAATTTTCTACTATCTCCAAAAGGTGGAGAATTATCTTTGTCTCCTACTTCACAGGCTGAATGTCTGCAAAGAGCTTTGCTCTCTCTAGGAGGAAGGTACTGATTTAGGGCAAGCTACTGTGTTATTGTCAGTCCCTGGTGAGCAGTTGCTTAAGAGAAATTTGGAGTCAGAGAAGAAATAGCTTGAGCTGGAAAAGAAGACAGATCATGAAAATTATATCTTAAGCTTGTTAGAAGATAAATTCTTAGAGAGGCCATTTTCAATTAATAAATCAACCAGAAAGCTTTCTGTTTGGCATTTTTAGAATGGTACTCCCTTGTGACAATGTGATTTAAAGAGATGGTTTCACACTCCCCACCCCACCACCCCATTACTTGTGTTGTAGGCAGTAAAATAGTAGATTTAGATCTCTGGTTCATTGAACTGTATGTCATGGAGACAATAGAAAAGGAGATGTAAAAAGATAGCTTAGCAAGGACCTGCGATTCCACTGTCAAAAATATGCCACATAGTTCACGTATTCTGATCATCCTGCCACCCGAAAAAAAAAAAAAAACCCACAAAACTAGACAAAACTCTGAAACTATAAAAAAGCATAGAATACTCAATATTTTCCAATACCCGATTAGGAATGTTATTTTTAAATGTAGGTGAGAACCAGCATAATTTAGATGCATATCAACTCGGAAAATAAGTTATTTCCCTTTTTGGTTGGAAATGCTTTGCACTTTCATCTCTCCTTAAGTGTAACTTTCTATACACACACAAGTGGCCAGATTCTTCATAAATTATGAATGATTCCTCTTTGAAATGCCTTAAATGTAGACATGCAGGGGAAAAGGAAAGATTCTGTGTTTTGTTCTGGCTTCCCCAACACAGCTTTATTCTCCCTAGTGTGATTGGACTAAAATATCAAAGATTATGCTGTGATTGAAGCTCTTACTAGTGATGATTGGCTTTGACCCTAAGTCTCCCAGAGGTTTCTGTGGGTCCTCCCGGCTCAGGGATACCAGGCTGTTCACAAGTGGCATCATGGATTCTCAATGTGCTCAGAGCCCAGGGGCTATTTAAAAATGTGCTGTTTGTGTTGTCAAATGACTGCTAAGTTGAGCACCATATACTCCAGCCCACTCACAGGCAGACTTGTAACTCTTCTTCAACAGGATGGTAGAACCAATAGTTGGAATCAATAGTTGATTCAGCTATTGGTCCAGTGACTTTGGGCCACTAGCATTCACAAAGTCCAAGAAGGAAATTAAGTGAGTGCTTAAGAATCAAGGTTATTACAATCTCTGTCTGCCACCACCCTCCTCCCATATCAGTGGTGAGTACTGGGGGCCCCACACTTTGGGGCCCTCAGGCAGGGGTCAGATCCAGAGGCAAAGCACAGTATGAAGGACCCAAATACACCATCACCATTTTCTCAAGAAGAAAAAGCAGCACTAGACACACATAGAACTTGTTAGATAGACTTGGGTACGGATACCAAGGGACAAGACAACCTAAATTTCCATACAGTCAGCTACCCCATAATTAGAGAGAAACACCTGGAGACTTCTTACTACAGTTAAATTCGTGGCACCCTTGGCCATAACACCTAATGACTCCAACAGGGGCTCAGTGGTACACCTCTTGCCATCTCCCAAAAACTGGAATGTAGCCAGAAGACAACAATATAGAACAGCTGTCTTGGACAACTGTCCCAAGGGGTACACAGAGGTGTGCTTAGAGAAGGCTCATTCTCCAGTCCCCTGGGGGCTTTTTAGTTAAACTTTCAGATTCAAAAGTTTGAGCATTAGAGTTATTGAGATGCCCTCTGGGGATAGCGCTGAGGGCAGTTCCCACTGGGCACAGCTGTCCCCACAAGGGTTTGGGGAGGGATCTGCTGGAGAACCAGGGAATGTCATGGCAACGGGCTGTTCCCCTGAGCAGCACACTGCCAAGTCCTGCGCCTCCTGCACCAGGCACTACAGTGGCATTGCTGTCACGATGGGCACCAGGCACATACCCAAGGACTGCTGAGCATTAAAAAGGGTGCAATTTGGTAGCTACAGTTGCTCCCTATCCATCTTGCGTGGGATTATGAGAAGTGTAGCACTGAGTAGAAATCCTTTCCATCACTATTCATGGCACCACTTTTTGCCAAATAATTAGATCACCCACTCAGGCAAGGCCCTGTGATGCACATGTGGAGTGAAGTTTGCTGTGGGAACTTGAACTCTGAATTTCCTGACTTCTGTGCAATTAAAATCCCAAACTTAAGCTGCATTAGCATGGATTTTCCATAGTGAGTTATAAATGCAAAGTTCTATGTTTCATATGTATTTTTCTAACATATGTTACTGCCTATGTTTCTGATTAAAAGCTCGTCCAAAATAAAATAACAAGGGATTACTTTTTTCCAATAGAACTTTCTTCTATAAAAGCTGGAAATAAACCCTCACCTAAAGTTACCAGGTTTGCAGGTGCTGGGTTTTTAGGGGTGAGTGGTGTTTGCTAGCAAGACAAAGGGCATTATTCTCCCTGCAATCACCACCAGAAAGTGTTCTTTCTGTGGAGAAAATTATAGGCCAGTGCTTCAAAGACATTACATGGTTAGGCACCACTCCTGGAGACTTTCAGGCAGCAGGCAGGCTGATGATTGACAAATATTTATTCTACCTTCACTGTGTATTCAGCACCTTTAAAGTTCCCAGGGAAACTAGTATATAATATCTTCTAGGGCCAAATTAGTACCTGAGGTCATCCCATAATGCTTAAGGCCAGAAAGGAGCAGAGGATCTAGAATATCTCACTGAGTATGGGTATATTGACAGAATAAGAAAATGAGATCCAAGAAAAGGCTCTTTAAAGCTGAACCTGTCAGGTGCCCCTTCCCCCACAATCCCTTCCCTTAAATCTCCTTTCACAGACACCAGCCCCATTCCCTACGCATGGGCACACACACACACACACACACACACACACACCACTGTCACCACCGCCACTGTCTCTGCCCAGAAATTGAACCTAACTGGGTGGATCAATTCATCAGATTTTTTTTTTTTTTTCAAAATAATGAACACTTTTCAGAAATAGTCAGGCAAACATGCCAAGATGTGTGAATACAGGGTTGTTCATAACAGTGCTAGAGAAGAGAAAACTGGAAACAGCATGCATGCTCACCAAATGAGAATTGAGGTGCTCCCCTAGAGGAAAATCCGACACCTATTAGGTGTGATTGTCAGATCTCTGGTAGGGACAGACATGTGAGTGGACATAGGCTTGTATGGTATACATTGTGGTCTAGGCAGAGAAGAATAGGACTCACTCTCTTGCATTAAGTTCTCTAATCTAGTTTTATTGATGCAGCTGAACAATCACAGCTGTTTTGACATCTGCATTGCATAATGATGCTTTTAGAAAGTCAAATAAAATCCCCACATCCTTCTGTTATAGATATGTTAGTGCTGAGCTACATCTCCTCTAAGCTGCTTTGGATAGTAGGTGCTTTTTCTTTTTCTTGTTGTTTTAGTTTTTTTTTGTTTTTTGGTTTGTTTTGCTCTTGTTAATCAAGTGTAAGGTATTACACTGATTCTTGTTAGATTTCTCTTATCCAAGATCTTTGTGGATGCTGATTCTTCATCCAGTGTGTTGAACAGTCTCTATCAGCTTTGTATCATCACACAGTTGATGGCTCTGGCTTCTGAATTTCTCCTTCATTCTATGCCAGCTAGAAGATGATAGAGTTGTAAGAAAAAGCAAATACCAGTATCTTGCAGAGGAGTCAAAGTTTCTGAGACAAATACTAAAAACCTTGCATTGACTGTAGTCATTCTAGGGTAACATTATCTTTTTGGCCTTTATCATTTCATAATACAGTGTTTCACTGAAGATGACATCATAATAATATTAGTACGTCTCAGATGAAGTCAAGAGTTTCTATCAGCACCCACTTAGAAGAAAAGAGATTCTTATTTTATTTTTAAATTGAGGTAAATTCCACATAACATAAAATTAACCATTTTAAGATACACATTTCGGTGGTGTTTAGTACATTCAACATGTTGTACCCCATTACTTCCCATTCCAGAATATTTTCATTATCTCAGAAGGAAACCTTAGGACCATTAAACAGTCCCTTAACCCTCCCCCTATCCCCTGGCAACAGCTTATCTGTTTTATGTCTCTATGGATTTACCTATTCTAGGTATTTCATGTAAGTAAAATCACACAAAATGTGGCCTTTTGTGTCTGGCTTCTTTCATTTAGCATAATGCTTCTGAGATTCATCCATGTCATAGCAGGTGTCAGTGCTTCATTCCTTTTTATGGATGAATAATATTCCATTGTGCTTTATTTTTCATCAAAAGCTGGTATTAACCTCACCCCCCCACCCTCACCCCCCATCCACAAAACAACTCTACTGCGTCCCAGTGGTTACTACGGCCGTCCTTAGGCTTATACAGGCTCTCCTCTCATTATGTGTTCCCATTTCATAGAAAAGAAATTTGAAGCTCAAGGTGACCACCCAAGGTCATGGAGCCAGACTTTAAAAGCCAAGAATTCTCACTCTTAAATTTTCTGTTCTTTTTCTAAAGTTCTCCGCAGCGGTGACCTTTCTTTCTTTATTTTAGACATTCCTCCAACTCACTTCTCCAATAGATTTCTGTCACTTACCAAAACATCAACTTAGATCCTTTCTCTGATGGAATAAGTAGCTAAGGATCCTGCCCTCTTTTGTTAGGTAGCTTAAGGCACATGGAGCTAACTGGGTTACTTATCCAAGGACCTAAAGCTGTCTTATAGGGAAGCTAAGACTAGCTCTGCCTCTCACAGTAGCAGTTTGTTCTGATATTCACTAAAATGGACAGCCTCTTAGAATGCTCCCCATCCTGCTCAATTATTAAAGACATCCACTGAGTCCAAGAGATGCAGGGAAATGGTATCTGAAATAAAATAATTTTATAAATGTGCATTCATTAATTTCTCCATTTAACAAGAACAAATGGAGGGCTCACTCTTGCAGAACTGTAATTAATATATGATTTAGATATTAATATGAAAAAGGCTGGCAGGGAAATTGCTAAGATTTGTCTCTGAGGTTTGTTTGGCTTTGTAACCACCAAAATTCAATGTATCACCTAGCACTGAGGTCTGATCAAGCACTGAATTCTTTTTATCACTTATAGTGGAACTGCTGAAGTTCCACTTTTCTCAAGTACCATCCTTATTTTTGAGGTTTCCTTGTACCATTTTCCATTGGACTAGAATGTTGATTTATAATACAGCTTCTTAATGTTTTTTAGTAATTATGTCATTTTTAATGTCTTTGGAATTAATAAGTTTTAGCAATATAGCATGATAAAGACTACGAATATTTTTTTCTAGATATTTTTCTAGGTCTTCCTCCTCCTGGGTAATGTCTCCTTCCAACCTGGTAGCCTTTTTTGAAATTTTATTACCAAAGCAAAATCTAAAGCAGAATATTACTTATATTCTGAAACAATCAAAGCCGAGTTACCTTATGAAAACTTTAGAAGGCACACACTTTATTCCAAGTGATTACATCAAGTACGATTTTAGTTATCTTAATGGCGGTCCTGGAATGTGCGTGGACTTTGAGGTCCACTGGGCTATCAGGGTCATACACTCATTCTCTGTGGACACCCTGACGCCCAAGTGTGATTCTGGAAATTAGAACCATTTCTGCTTTAGCAAATGAAGCTTGCAATTTATGTAACTGTCCCATGGATGGCATTGGACAGTTTTCTTTCTGTCTTTTCCTACCTCTCATGTTTGGAAGCATTTTGGAAACTAAATTGGCCATTTATACTCATTAAATTCAGCAGATAAATATCAGCTTTTTTTATTTTTAAACTGACTCAGAGACAATTTCAGGAATCCTTGCTACCTAGAGGAAGTCAGCAATCATTGATATTAAAAGCACACACCCAGCAAAGAGTGTTGGCCTCACACCACTGACTGGACCATTCAAAAAGCCTGTGTTGACTCCTCCCTCTGTTGAAGAAAGAAAAAAAATTGCATTTCACAGCAATGCTTTGGGGAGGCCAGTGATTGATGGCAATTATTTTGTGTTCAATAGGAAATGTGAAAACAGATTTTGTCATATTTGTATGGAGACAGCCTCTTCCTTGTAGTCCACCCAGAAACGCTACATTTTGATGTTATCACATTCTTTTCTGGAACAAAACCCAACAGCTGTTTATAATTAAAACCTTTCTAGAAAGAATGCTCTAAACTTCCTCACCCTCACCCAAGTGAATTTCAAATAATGTTTAATAATTCGGCTTGGCTTTCACAGTCTATAAAGCATAAGCAATCGGCTTGCTGAAGATGAAGAAGAAATGTTGTCACAGTTCCACAAATGTTTCTAATTGGCGTGAGTGAGTCGCTAACGGGAGATAAATTGCCTGGTGTGGGTGCGGATGGGTGTGTTGTGTGTGTGCATGGTCACCAGGCACACACGCGTGCACGCCTGTGGTGGCAATGTCGTTTGCGTGTACCTGGGCTTCACATGACATGCCGTGGTGCTAAACTGAGCTAAGGGAAAATTAAAGAGGGGCGGGGGCTGGGCCACGATGGCAGTGGCCACGCTGGGAGGGGATAAGGTGGACAGCTGGTCCCTGAGCAGGACTCAGATCCCGGGCAGCTGGCCCACCCTCCCATTGGGAACAGCGAACAAGGAGCTTGTAAAATACACAGGCCGAACGAAAATGACCCCTCCTGACTGAAACCAGCTGCGTGTCGGGCTTCTCACTGCCTCTCCCAATTTGCTCTCTCAAATAAATGAACATGGAAGAAGACGATAGGAAGTCGACAGAATCATTTTTCCTTTCTTGCAGTCGTACCTCAGTAATAACCCTGGTTTTTATGGCTGAAAAATATAAGTTTATTTGCTCATTAATTTCCCTCCCTCTCCCTTGCCTTTTCTTGGCATTAGGCAGAATGTTATTTAAAACAAGACACAGTTCAGCTTCAAAAAGAAAAATCATTCTGCAAAATCCAGCTTGGACTCATTTATTGGCCATTCATCATCCGTAAGAGAGTGGGGTACAAATACCTATATTTGGTATATTTTAATGACTTACAGTGCAATTGCTCTCGTTGGCACCAGGATTCAGGGAAGCGGTAGGCTCCTTAGGACTTTGAGAAGCATCCCAAACTATTTTGAAATGACATGGAGAATATTAAATGTGGCATATGCACTGCAGGTTGATAAGTATTCATCTTCACTGTTTTCCTTCAAATATGATGTAGGCTGATGCTGGAAGGGTAGGCTTAACCCAGGAGCGAGATTTCCTGAGGGGTGCTTGAAAGTCTACATTTCCACACTTAAGTGTGTATTTTTTTTTTCCTCTCCAGTGCTTTTCTGAAGTTTTGGTTTTATGTGTCTTTCATTTCCTTCAGATAGTGGGCATCATGGCTTGCACATAGTCTAAGCCCAATAAATATTTGTTGAGTAAATAAATAGTTAAATGGAATGTTATAAGCATTGCTAGTATTATCATCTTGGCGTGAAACATGCAAGAATAGACTTGAGGCAATCAAGTAATTTCCCTTAACAGTACAAGCTAATTATTTGAGAGATGAAGATCTGGTGCATAGTATTTCTTTGTCAAGCTTCATTTGCTCCTAATTAAGAGTGGAAAAGTTGTTTGTAGCATCGAAGGAACAACATGATGACCCACTCCTACACAGCTTTTCGATATTCCTTGCCACAATTTCAGGGAAAACATATCAAGATAAAATTAATGTGCATTCCTCTTGTTTATTTATGTTTTCTTTTCTCTGTTATCGTTTTCTAGAGGGCAGGCAGGGTGTGGAGCAGGGAGCTGTTTTGACTGTACTTTCACAGCCCATCTGTCTGCATGACTTCTGCAGTCAATTCTGCTAACCTTGGTTGACTAATAAAATCATCCTCCATGGAAATACCATCTGCAGTGAGCCAAGATAAAAATGCTGCATCCTCGTCATTAGCTTCAGAAAGTTTCATTCATGCACTAATTTATTCATTCAGACATTCATTCCAAAAATATGAATTCAGTGTATAATATGTATCAGGTGTGTGCTAAAGCTGTGAATTTCACACTGAATCCTTGCTACAAGGATTTGCTTTTGCTACAAGCAAAATCCAACATAGAACTTACAGTCTGGGACAGTTGATGAATATTAATTGAATAATCATACTAAAAATTATATAACTACAAACTGTTTAAAAAAAAAGGAATATGGTTTTACCGGGATCATTTAACAATAGGAATTGATATAGACCAGGAGACCAGGAAGAATATTACTAAGGAAGAGGCTGGAGCTGAGAGCTATAGAATGTCTAAAGAAAGGTTAAGAACATTCCAGGCAAGAAGAGTATCAAATGCAAGGCCCTGTGCATGCAAGGGACCATGGTGCACTCTCCAGGGACTAGAAGTAGGCCAGTGTCGCTGGGTGGGAAGAGCAAGGGCTGTTGGGACTTTGCCCTTCATCCCCTGAGTATTAGGAGACTTACAAAAGGGTTATACCCAAGGGTCAGGAAGTAGGGACAGGGAGAAGGCACTCGTGGACCTTAATAAACCTATGCTTTGGGATGGGGGAAATGTAAGTATCAGTTCTTCACAAATACAACAAGAGAGGTGAAGCTGCTGGGCTCTGGATGACCCCTTGCTGCAGGTGAGCTTGCTGGAAATTCTTGCCATCCACCAAATTTCAGAAAGTGCATCTGGATCTCCAGTTGTATGCTAAGTAACAGACACACGTGGCCACTGCTGGACCGTGCAGCAATGACATCTCCCCTTGTCAACTCTTCCAGCCTCCGTCTTTCTTTCTGCCTTTCCTTTTGATGATGGGAAGGTGGGGTGGCATAACACAATTCATTCTTGTTTTTGGCAAAGTGCAAATGACATGCCTTCTGGTACCTTCTCTCCTGGTTTAGAGACGATACATTGTGAAAGTGACAAAAAACTGGGTATAAAACTATGTATCATAAAAAGGCCTTTCACATATTCTTATAAATGCTAAGCACATGTCTGAGAATACATGGTGGTTACATCTGAGAACTGGAACTGGGGTTCGGGGGAGAAGGTTAGGCAGGTGGCTTTTACTTTTTCACCTAATATCCCTGTAGTAGTTGAGTTTTTTTTGTTTTGCTATGCAGCTGTATACTTTTATAATAATAAAATTACAAGGAATAGTTTAGAAAGCCTATTAATACTGTCCAATATGTCAATTTTAGAAAAGCCATAATGATTTCAACATAATCTTTTCTCATACTTTTTTTTCGTCCTTAAGTTTGGAGATAATTCAGAAACTTTTCTTCAGGTAAAGAACATGTCTCCAAAGCTCAGCAATTCACTCAATTTTCACTTCTTCACTATCCCATAGTCAAATAAAAGTTTTTTAAATTACGTGCTATTGTGATTCCACTGTTAAGAAATTATTCTGGCTGGTTCTTCCATCTCTGCATGTGCCTATATAGAGTTGTCTGGAATGCTGCTCACCCACCAAATATAAACACCACATCTGGCTCACTTGATGTTGACTTCATTGCACTTTTAAGCATTGCTTAAATTTTTTATAATGAGCGTTTTTATAACAACAGTGAAATCATTTCTAAAAATTGAAGATGAGAAGTGTTAGTTCACTTTTGGTTTCTAGTGGTAAACACAATACCCAGCATCTAATTTTTCCCAGAGACTCAGGGCACTTGACCCCTTCAGAATTATCAACATGAAGGTCAGGAGCTGTCGGGCAGTGGCTGTTGCTTGTGAAAGAGGAGGCAAGTGGGGTACACACGGACATGCAGAGTGAAATAGACATTGGAGACTCTAAAAAGTGGGAGAGTGGGAGGGGATGAGGGATGAAAAAGTACCTATTGGGCACAATGTACGCTATTCGGGTGACAGGTACACTAAAAGCCCAGACATCACCACTACGCAATATATCCGTGTAACAAAAATCTATAAACAATTTTTAAAAGTAGGAGACAAGTGGACAAAGTGGTTACTGAATCAGGACATCAAAAATACTTTAAACGATTATCTAATATTAACTTATAGTCTGCCATCCTTTTTCTTTTTTAAAAAACAAGTAAAGGCTCTTTATGTTTAACTAAAGATTTTGATGAATTGAATTGGTATTTTTCAATAGTTTAACTGGCTGAGAATCATTAATATTGTACAAGGGCAAGAGCAGGGTGGCTTTGATCATTTCAATACAACTCTTCCTTTGCCCAGTGATTACACGCCACTATCATCAATCACATAAGAACACAAACCAGGAGACAACTTTGAGTCCCTTAGTAAATACTTCATGAAGCTAATGTGAGTTTGCCAATTAGACTGTCATCTCTGCATAAGACATATTTGTGAGGAGCAACCACATTATACAGTACTTAGCACATTGTGCCCCTCAGGATATGATGATAATTGCCTGTGTTGAAGGAAAAACAATTGTGAAGAAACTGGGACTAAACTGATTACCAAGTGATTCTTTTGAACAGGGTTAGCAAGCTATGGCCTGTGGGCCAACTGGCCTGCTGTCTGATTTTGGATAGCACATGAGCTAAGAATGGTTTTTATATTTTAAATGATTGGGGGAAAAAATCAAAAGTAGAATAAAATTTCGTGACATGTGAAAATTATACAAAGCTCAGATTTCCTGTCCCTAAATAAAATTGTATTGGAACCCAGCGTGTTCATCATTTACATATTGTCTACAGCTGGTTTTCTGCCCCAACAGCGCAGTTGAGTGGTTATGACAGAGACAAAAAGGCATGCAATGACAAAAATGTTTACTATCTGACTCTTTATGGAAAAAGTTCGCTGACCCCTGCTTTACATTCAGGGAGAAGGTATTCATGTGCATGTCTGCTTGTTGATGGGTCATGCTTTCTGTTAGAAATATATCTGGCCTGTTGATGTGGCCGTCAAAAACGGAGCAATACTCCATATTCTTCTGCTTTCCTAATGCCCTTCTCCAAGTCAGAAGAAAGTTATTGGGTGAGAAAAATTAGATTATCAGGCAGGACAGTGAGAAATATCATGGTAACAAATGGAAAAGACCTACACATTACCTCCAAATTTATAGACTACTTATGCTAACTTGAAGCCCTAAAATGATATCAGTGCTCTTCCTACATTTTAAACTTTGAAATCAATTCTTCTTTATGTCTGAGAAACCTTTTGAGAGGCAAAACCTTTTATACTGGTGACTCTTACAAAACACAGTCCATATCAGATGGAGGCCTTTGTTCAGTGGCATTATTGTGTCAAATGGTTCTATTTGGTTTATACTTGCATTCGGCTGTAGATATGATAGGATAAATGATGGGCTAGTAGGAAATACCTTCTAGTACTTCGCTCCCCAGCCCCTGGGCAGTGGACCAGTACTGGTCTGTGGCCTGTTAGGGACCAAGCTACAGAGTTCTGCCACCCTGTGGGCCTCCCCACTGCATCCGTGGAAAAATTGTCTTCCATGAAACTTAGGAACTGGGGCCCACACAGCAGGAGGTGGGTGGTGGGCAGTTGAGTGAAGCTTCACTTCCATCTCCCCCCACCCCCACATTGGTGGAAAAGTTGTCTTCCATGAAACTAGCCGCTGGTGTCAAAAAGGTTGGAGAATGTCTATATCTTGGTGGGATGTCCTGCCCATTTGCTATGACAGTTGAATTAATGTTTATTGATGATATTGACCCTCCTACCTACCATAATATGTAAGAAAATATGAAATTAACACAAAAGTTATCTTGGTACCAGGAGAAAATATTAACAACTGTATGACTATACTATTAAATATTATAGAATTGAAAAGATGACTCATTTTGCTTCAAAGTCCCTATCATGTACATGACTGATCTCAGTTGTCCCCTCTTGTTTTGTTCCATTTCAGAGGTTGAAGGCCGCGTTGACTCACCATCCTGCTGCCATGTCAAATGGGAATATGAACACCATGGGACACATGATGGAAATGATGGGCTCCCGGCAGGACCAGACGCCGCACCATCACATGCACTCGCACCCGCATCAGCACCAGACACTGCCACCCCATCACCCCTATCCGCACCAGCACCAGCACCCAGCACACCATCCTCACCCGCAACCCCATCACCAGCAGAACCACCCCCATCATCACTCCCACTCCCACCTCCATGCACACCCAGCACATCACCAGACCTCGCCACACCCGCCCCTGCACACCGGCAACCAAGCACAGGTAAACTTTTCCCATGATCTCTTTCCTCTTCCTCCTCCTTTCTTCCTCCTCTCCTTCTTCTTCTCCTTGCTGTTGTTGTTGTTGTTGTTGTTCTTCTTCTTCTTCTCCTTCTCCTTCTTCCTTCTTCTTCTTTCTTCTTTCTTCTTTCTTCTTCTTCACAGTGCAAGTTCTAATGCTGAGGTCATTTGCAGCAAGCAACCAGGTCTGACAAGACCAGGTGTTTTATCTGACATTCTGGGGAGCTCTGTTTATTTCCTAGGAGGTAAAGCTTACCCAGAAGACCCTACTAGATCATAATATCTATAAATAATATAGTCAATACCAGGTCCAATCTCTAGGGGCAGATGTAAACTTTAAGTTCTCCAAAATCTACACTGGCAGCGTGTTACAAAGCCTCCAAAAGAGTAATACAAACGGAAAGTTTAGGAAGAATTTAAACTTATGAAGAAAGATGTGAAAGAAGAGTGAGAAAAATAAGCTAATTCTAACCCTAGCTGCTATGTTTTGTAACATCATAGAGACTCAGTTTGGTCACCTGTTAAATGGAAGTGAAATACAATGGGCAATTTTCTGGGTGATCAGAAATGTTAAAAACCTAAAGAGTAACAATTCAAGGCAGGCAGAGAAGCCTGGTAGTGGACACTAGGGCGTAAGGTGCTGTGTGAGTACCGAAGAGAGGTGACTCACCCCACCGAATGTGAAACGCGTTGGAGGGAGCAGAGAGAGAGCCAAGCTCTGTAGATGATCAGACCAAGAGAAAGGCCAACTCCCAGGGGCGGAGTCACCAGGAGTGGCTGGAAAGAAAGCCGGCATTTAGACTAAACTGAAAGAGGGTTGGGGGACCAGGCAGACGTTATGTCACCCGAGGCCAAGAAGAGAGGCGAGTCCATGTACCAGAGTGAGCGTTAGTAAGTGGAGGGAGGGCGCTTCCAGGAGCACGGTTGGCCCTAGACACTTTGGATCCTCACGCAGGATGACCTTCTTCCGTCCCCTCCACCCAGTCCACACTGCCAGCTTCCAACCAGCTGGGGTAGAATGGTGTCGGAAGTTTGGGACCGCCAAATAACAGTTATTCACCGTCTCCTCTGACGTCTGTCAGACATATTCACTTGACTCCGACTTATTCACTTGTGTCTTCCGACGTCTGTCTCTGGAGACAAGACCTCACACCAGGCAGTTTTTGAGCCCTTGCATCCGCCTCCCCTAACATAGACCAAACTGGACAGCCATCCACAAAATGTGTCAGCCACCGGCAACTCCCCAGTCTGTTCATTAGACAAACTTACTTTAGCAAAGGCGCTTAGGGATGTTCTATATAGCGAATGAGTTGAGATTTAGAGTGAGGAAACTTGAATTCTTTTCCCACCTTACTTGTTGTGTGACTATGAACAGAAATGATTAACCTCCCTAAACCTCAGTTTCCCCATCTGTAAAATGAGAGTAATAATAGATACACACATAGGCTCTTATGACTATTAAATAAGATAATCTCTGTAAAGTCTGTGGCACAGTTTTCAAAACATGTTAGCCATGATTAATTCCAAACCAAAGTAGTTCCAAAACGCTAAGCCAATTGATTCATACATGTGCTTATATTTTAAGGGAAAGGAGAGTATCAAGGTTTGGTTACCTTCATAGGCAAGTTATTTCACAGACGAGTTTAACAATTCTTTGATTATAAAAGCCATTCATTAGCTAATTACCAATTAGCTGATTGCCCTCTGTTTCAAATCAGTAAATTGTCAATTGTATATGCAATTAGCTAATTGCTATTATAATTAGCTGCTCACACAGTCGCTTTTTTAAATCTTATACCAAAAAGAAAAAGTCCAGATTGGTCTTGCTAAAATTCGAACCAGATCGTTTAGACAGTATTCTACAATATCACTCTTAAATTGTGTTAATTTGGCTAATTACTGAGATCTTACGTTATTTAATGTTTCTTAAGGTCCTTCCAACTCAGATTTTAAGATGATTTGGAATAAATTCTGTCTTTTCGAAATCACAATTCTTTTTTTTTGATCAAAAATTTTAAAACATCTATGCCAAGAGAATTCTATTTTAAAAAATGAAATAACCAACAGTAATTATCAGGGACACAAATTCTAGTCTTAGGGCTGCATTCGCGATTTCTCCCGGCTTATTGCATTCCTCCCACATGTAAAGACGTGACTTTAGAGTCCTGGTTTCACTTCATGGCCAACAGGAATTTCTCTTAACTAACCCACACCTTAAAGCCTGAACCTGCACTGCCCCTGAAATCTCTACATCGCTTATGCCTGTGGGTAAAGGCATAGGAAAAGTGTCATGGGTTAAAGGTTGACTGAAATTAGGGTAGGAAGATACAGAATTGAAAGAGAGTTCTCTGCAATGGAGATTAAAAACCAGTTTTGCCTACTTGAGATTCTTGTCTAGGACTGCCAATAAGAGATCATAATTCACAAAAATAAACAATAAATGCAAAAATAGCTGAGCAGTTAGCACATTCCCTTCTAATGCTTTTCTTTGCAGTAGTTAGTTTAGGAGCTAGCATCTGAAATGACAAGTGCTAAATCTTTGCCAGTAACAAGGATTACGTCTCCACTAGCCACTCTGGTGAGTAAGAACTTAGACAATGAATCTATTTTGTTATTCCTCTATGATCGGGAGGAAAGGAATCGCCAGTAAAGTTTCAGAAAATGTCTTTGCTTTAAGTAAAATTACTAAGATGGAGTCCAACCTCAATCCTGAGCCTGTTTCTATGAGGTTTGATAACAGTTTAGGATGAAAATATGTCACCATCAGTCCACGGATGTCAACAGTAGCCACTATTAGTGCAACTACAGTTGTTCTGATTGATTTCAATCATAGGATTGGAATGTGGTACAAAAGGTTGTTGGGCTTCATTTTTAAAACTTTTTGCCTGTTATTTCTGCAGGTTAAATGTCTCTTGTAAAAACAACTTTATAGGTATTACAGCCATAAACCTGAGTGACTGAGAAATGGGAGAGGTTAAAAAAAAAAAAACACTCTTTATTGAGAATGAAGAAGGAAGAAGGAGTGAAGTGTATTAGGAAAAGGGTTAGGTGTCCAGACATATAAAGAGTCCGTCGTAGAAATTTCACAAGGTGCTGTGTGTCTGCCTCACGAAGGGGAATAAAGCTATATGTGTGGGGGTCTCCAAAGCCTTCAATGTTGCTGAGTCCCATGTAGACCTTGCAAGGAATCCACAAGCATAGTAAAATTTTTAACAAAGTGCTTTGCCACTCTTAGTATTTCCTTATAACGTAAGTGTACGGCAGCGCACAGCCATCGCTCCCTGTCTCACAAATGCAGCGTGCATCAGGCTCAGTGCAGCTTAGGGCGTTGGTTTGCATTCAAAGGCCCCACTTCCCAATCCTAGACAGCTCTCCTGCAACCCACGTCTCCTGAGTGAGAGCTCCCAGGAGCAGGCAGACCCATCTGGAGTGTGCAGGCCCCGCTAGTCCTCCGCATTGAGAACTGTGAAATAGTGAAAATAGGATTTCAACTGCTTTCCCGGCTTCACAGGGTTCTTTTGATAAGAGCCACAGTGGCGATGATGTCCCAGAGATGTGTTCTAAGAACACGGTTCTAACACCATTAGAATGAAAGGAGCCCACAACCTGCCCAGAGGTTTTCTGCTGATGACAGATGACTCATCAGTATTGTGACAGTAGCCCTGACCTTTCCATTGTCACCCTGTAGCCATACATTGGCTACTTTAAAGTTTTTAAATACACCTGAAATAAAACATTTTCCATACCTGAAGGGAGAGGGAAAAAGAAATGTCTCCTCTACTATAGTTCAGCCAAAGGCCCATCAGGGAAAAATCCATCTGACTACATCTCTTCACGAGTCATTCCTATGTTCGGCCAACATAACAAAGAATATAATTCAGTGATGCTTTTTATTTTCTTTTGTGAGTGTGACTTCATTGTTTCTGTCATTCACAGAAAACAAGCTGGATATACTGACTTTCTGTGCTTTGCATTTCAACACTGCCTTGGGTTTCTTCCCTCACCCAACACAACATGTCCTTCCCTGTCCCCATCACCTCCTCCCTCTGTCCCAGCAGGTTTCACCAGCAACGCAACAGATGCAGCCAACGCAGACGATACAGCCGCCTCAGCCCACAGGGGGGCGCCGGAGAAGGGTGGTGGATGAGGATCCCGACGAGAGGCGGCGGAAATTTCTGGAAAGGAACCGGGCAGCTGCCACCCGCTGCAGACAGAAGAGGAAGGTCTGGGTGATGTCACTGGAAAAGAAAGCAGAAGAACTCACCCAGACAAACATGCAGCTTCAGGTGCAGCCCACTGTCTCTCCCCCCAGGGCTCAAAGGCCCGGTGCACACTTGGCATTTCCTGCCCCGGTGGCACTTGTTGACCTAGGCAGTAATGCCACACGCTTAGCCCTCAGAGGAGCTGCAGGACTACTGCTCGAGCTTCATTAATTCTACAAAACAAACTAAACCATTCGGTTTTCAATCCATCTTTCAACCAAGCGCTGAGGGGGGAGGCTCCACCCAACTAAGTCTAGGGTTGGGAGCACACACAGGCTGTGTGCAGAGATGCAAACCCTGCTTCAGCAATTAACTTGCTGCGCTTAACCTCTCTGACCTCAGTTTCCTCATCTATAAAATGGGAATAACAACTTCATAGAGTTGTTAGGAGGAACAAATGAACTAATGAACTACAAAGCAGTTAGCACAGTGCCTGGCAACACATAATAAATGTTAAACTGGAAAGCAGCTGCGTATTCACTAGGATGAGGGGTTGCTCTGACTTTATTTGATTATCTATATTTTTGTTTAATGGAAGAAAAGAAGGTTTATGGTTATTATTTTACCCTGAAAGAAAAGGCATGTTTCCATCTCATTTTCCAACTCAGATTTGGATCTTGCATGATATTTGCTTTGTATGGTTGGCTTCACTGGGGACATCTTATAATGAGGCCACTTCTAGGAGTATCTGAGAGAAAAGGAAGAAAGTGTAGTGCCCAGGGCTTCTCCAGCAGACTTCATGGCATACAAATGATGCCGTTCGGGGCTTTGTTCTAATATAAAAACGGTGTGCACTAGTACCAGCAGGAAAGAAGACACCTGAACAGATGTGATAAACAGTCCAGAAATAGCAATAAGAGTTGTGTATTCTAGCCCGGTGCTTCCCCGATTTCAGAGAATGGCCAAAGAGAAAAGAATGGGGAGGAAAGTGCCCAAAGTAGGAAGTCTCTCACCTTAATAGCTCATAGGTCACCTTTGTTCTTACCCTTCCCCCCTCCCCCTCCCCTGCCCCCAGTTGGTTCTCTGTGCCTCCTTAGAGAGGAACAATTAGGGACCAAGCCCCCAAAGCCTTTGCATATTCAATTCCATTAAATGGAAATGGCTTGGGGCAGCCAGTGTATACATTGAAAGTATTCAAGGAAAGTCTGGGTTATATGTGGGCCGAATTTTATAATTTATGGATGTTTACTTTTTCTCCTAAATGTATCATTCTTTTTGTGATAGACGTGAGCAAGAAACTGGGAAACGTAGCAGATGTGGAGGGAAATAAGATAATGATTCCTCCACTAGCTTGTGTGCTAAAGGAAGGTTGGGACGGGCTCTTACTACTCCCGCCTCCCACTATCTATCCGCTGTGTCTAGTATAATGTCTGTCCGCAGTAACTATTTGTTGAATAAATGAATGAGTGCCCCATCACTGGAGTGTCCCAAGAATTGGCTGCCTGACCACTTGGCAAAGATATGATTGCAGGGAGTCAAGCCACAGAGGAATGGCTGGACTCAAACTCCTTTAAAGCCCTTTAAAGCCACTTCTGCAATCTGGCAGGCACAGTAGTATGTGAGAAATTTTCAGGTAGAACGTGGATAAGCATTTTAAGTATTAATGGTCATATTTTTATTTTTATGTGTATTGAAAGTGTAATTAGACCATCACATCTGCAGTTTCATAGATGCCAGTTAGGACAAGGATAAATTATTAAAAATTGAGTTAGTTTGCTTATTTAACAAAGCTGTTAAGTAAGTAGAAGTTCTTATATATGTGGACCTAGCCAATATTACAACAGTGGTTCTGCAATGACTGAAGTGGGGGAACCCGAGGAATTTGCTATCTGTTCTGAGGTCTGCAGGAGGACAGTGAAAATGTGTAGGTTTGGCACTGTTGACTTTTGGGTCAATCATTCATTGTTATGCCCTGTGCATTGTAGGATATTTAGCACCATTCTTGGCCTCTAGCCACTACATGTCAGGAGGACACCGTCCAGTTGGGACAACCAAAAAGTCTGCAGACAAATGTCCCCTGCGTTGGGGAGTGGGTGCAAAATTGGCCCTGGTTGACACCCACTGCCTTCTGTGAAGTAACCTTGACTAGGCGGCTGACACACATCGGATGCCAACAAGTCTTTAAAGTCAGTTTTAACTAACATGAGTCCTTGCTGAATTATTCCCGGATTTTAACTATGATCCTAGAGCATGAAAACATGAAGGGATCATAGCAGAGAGATGGTTGACTTTGAGGTCAGAGGTGTTCGTGACTTGGCACATGCATATTTATGATTGCTTTTACAGAACACATAAGGCAGATTTATGTGTTTGCTGGACCCTAATCCATTGATTTTTTTTTTTTTTTTTTTACATTTCTTTAAAGCAAATGGCTAAGGAAAAGAGATACTAGAACTCTAGCTCCTAAAAACCAGAAAGAAAAAAAAGTCTTGCTGAGTCCATGTAACAGACACCAACATCTTTTGGTTGTTAAAGCAGCGCCCGGGGAAGGGACAGTCTGTGAAAAGACTAAATTGTCAATATTTTCCACTGCTTTGCTTCAGAGGGCCAGAAGCTACAAGTGTTCAGTGTTCTCTGGGATGCTGCGTGCTCCGCATCAGGCCCCGTGGCGTGGGGGAGGATGCTGCAGATTCTGCTACCTTTGAATGACCTTTTCCCTCTCTCTGGGCATTGGTCAAAAGAAAAAGGTGTCTCTCTTGAGACTAATCCAATGGGCCAAATTTTAAGTAAACAGAAATGGAAGGTGCTAAGCAAACAGACTCCAGCCAAACGGAATATCCATGGTCTGGGTGGCCAGCTGCCACTTTTGAGTTGTTTTTCGGCGTAGAACCTTCTAGTTAGGCTGCAGAGTTTCAGACCGGAAAAACCAGACCTAAGAAAACAAAATCAGACTCCCAGACTTCATTTCCTAGTCTCACAACAAATCTCTGTCCAAGAGGTCAACACGGGTATAGGATTGGGGGAAACGTTAGAAACCACTCAATCTGATATTTTATAGAGAGATAAACTGAGGTTCAGGGAAATGAGGAATATTCCTGAATATCATACAACCAGTAAGTAGCAGAATGAGGACTCAAGCAAGTCTCCTGTGGACCTAACCCACTGCTTTGTTTGTGGTCTTTCATTCTAGAAAGGCTAAAGAAATCCGCATTCTCTTTTCTGATACAGAGTGACTAAGATCAACTCTAAATCCATCAGCTGCTGATGTAGTACTCAGTAGATCGTTTGTGTTCAGTAGAGGATATGGAAATCATCTGGTCACCCATGGAAATAATTGCTTTTCTTTTTTAGTGCAAAGACACATGGTCTAAGTTGCTGCTGAAATTTTAGACACACGAGCCCAGGTCTGGGACTTGGCAAGAGAATAGGCCAGATGGGAACTGTTGCTTGACAAATTGAAAGTCCTTTGTTTCAGAGTGAACCAAACTTGGTCTCAGCTAATCTACAAAAATGGGAGGAGGGGTTGTATTTTGTAGGGCCCATTTTGATAATTATTTTTTTGGCACAAACTACTGTTTACACCAAAAAGCATTCTAGATTTATCATATAACTAAATGACATCCCCAAAGCCAAAAACAGCAAATGTAGCTATTAGGGAATCCTTGGAGTGCTTGTTTAAAGTATGTTATTGCAGTATTGAATATCTCTATGGAGTGCTACTTCATCCCCAGGCAAACTTATGGGTTTAAAAATAGATCAATCCAACTGGATCCATCCCCTTACAGTGTCTGTTTAAATGGTCAACTGCTTCAGAGTAGCAAATCCAGATTAATTTGGAAATATGAAAAAATGAAGGGTTGATTTCTGCAGGAGAATCAATGCATGTTGTTAATACTTTTTTCCACAAAGTACTTTTATATTAAGACCTAGAACTATTATTATAACCTGCATAGAGAAATAAAAATATTAGTGATTTTCCTCAATTCATGAAGCAAGCAAGGTAATTCAGAGTAAGAAAATGGCTCCAGAAGTCCTGGCTTTTATTTCCCTGCTCAACTTGCAGGCCACATTTGATTTCCTTTATGCATCTCGACACATGTGCTATCTAGTTCTCTTCCAAAATGAATTCAAGGTGATTCTACATACGTTACCTTGAAAAGGATTTTTGCTTATTAGTCTAGTATTTGAGCATTTCCTACATTAATCAGTCTCTCAATATGGAATCTTTAAGATGATTATGCATGTGCCTAGCACACAATTCATTCTTCTTTCTCTAGGGCAGTGATTCTTGACCTTTCTTAAGCCAAAGGCCCCTTATGGAATCTGATGAAGGCTCCATAGACTTTCTGTCAACAATATGGATACATACGCGGACCCACAAAATTTTGCTGTAGAATGAAACTGTAGGTGTTACCTTGGAATCTACCCTGATAAGAAGCACAAGAGGTGTTAGAACTGGCTCCCTGATGAAATATAAGATCTGAAATATAAGCATATTTGAGAATATCAAAAGTACTTAACTAATGGGTAAAAATCAAGATTGAATCTTTCATTATTAGATAATGGGGTAATTAGCTTTCTCAACAGAAGGCAACACAGAATCACTCATAGAATAAAAAACTATCTTTCTAGAAAGAACATAGAGAATTAGTCCAACCATCTTGCGTTATGCTTGGTTGGTGTGACAGTTTGGGGACTGAAACCTCATGATTCTCAACCCCTAGTTGAGAGTTCCTTTTCCTGCCGGACATTTCCCCATGAATTTCTGTTGCTCCTGTGGCTATTAGGCCTTTATGTAGTCCTTACATAAGCATCATATTATTATTTTTTTTACCTTTGGTGGTGAGTTTTTTAAATTATTATTTCAGCATATTACAGGGGTACAAATGTTTAGGTTACATATGTTGCCTTTGCCCCACCTGAGTCAGAGCTTCAAGCATGTCCATCCTCTCCTCCCCACTCCTACCTGCCGGACACCCAATGAATGTTACTATTGTATGTGTACATAAGTGTTGATCAGTTAATACCAATTTGATAGTGAGTACAGTGGTGCTTGTTTTTCCATTCTTGGGATACTTCACTTAGTACAATGGGCCCCAGCTCTATTCAGGATAATACAAGCAGTGCTAGATCACCATTGTTTTTTCTGGCTTAGTAGAACTCCATGGTATACACATATACCAAATTTTAATAATCCACTCATGTATTGATGGACACTTGGGTTGTTTACACATCTTTGCAATTGTGAATTGTACTGTCATAAACATTCAAGTGAAGATTTTTTTTTATATAGAATGTCTTTTTTTCTTTTGGGTAGATGCCCAGGAATGGGATTGCTGGATCAAATGGTAGTTCTGTTTGTATCTCTTTGAGGTATCTCCATATTACTTTCAACATAGGTTGTACTAGTTTGCAGTCCCACCAGC
Organism: Cheirogaleus medius; assembly: GCA_008086735.1. NCBI lineage: Eukaryota > Metazoa > Chordata > Mammalia > Primates > Cheirogaleidae > Cheirogaleus > Cheirogaleus medius. The sequence goes on along the minus strand of VBSM01002217.1, from coordinate 22,525,799 downwards.
AGTGTATGAGTGTTCCTATCTCTCCACATCCATGCCAACATTTGTTATTTTCGGACTTTCTGATAAAGGCATTCTCACTGGAGTTAAGTGATATTTCATTGTGGTTTTGATTTGCATTTCCCTGATGATTAGAGATGTTGAGCATTTTTTCATATGTTTGTTGGCCATTAGTCTGTCTTCTTTTGAAAAGTTTCTGTTTATGTCCTTTGCTCACTTTTTGATGGGGTTGTTTGATTTTTTTCTTGCTGATTTTCCTGAGTTCTAAATAGATTCCAGTTATCAGCCCTTTATTGGATGTGTAGCATGAGAATATTTTTCTCCCACTCTGTAGGTTGTCTGTTGCTCTCGTGATAGTTTCCTTGGCTCTGCAGAAGCTTTTTAATTTGATCAGGTCCTATTTATTTATTTTTGTTGTTGCTGCGATTGCCTTTGGGGTCTTCATCATAAATTCTTTGCCTAGGCTATATGATCTAAATAAGGGCTGATTACTTTTTTCTACTGAGGATTTTTTTTTATATTTTGGATTTTTAATATTTATTCACTGCATATAATAGCATATACAAAATATTGTACAGATGAAAGCATCTCTGAAATATGGTCACTTCTTTAGGATTGGCTCAGATTATGGACTTGAAAAAAGTCAGTGATGGAGAAATGTCCTTTCTCTAAGGGTAGATTTGATTTGGAGATAGCCAAGAGTCACTTGAGATTGAGTCTGGTGAAATAAAGTAGGCAATAACTTGAACATAATTTTTAGTGAAATGAACATGTAAAAGGATTATTCTGTTATTACTCTTAGAATAAGTATCTATTCTACTGAGGATATTCATTGTTATTCATTTTTCAACCATACCATGGCTAAATAACATAATTACTAGCACATTCCATTAAGAAATATGTCCATACTCACATATCTGTAAATGACGGACAGTTATCACAATAGTCTCTGAGTTCTTCATTTTTACAGATCTTCACAACTCTCAGGGCCTTGGTTTCTATACTTACAACATATTGGTTTATTAATAAAATGTTTTGATACTCATAGATAAAATGCCACTAAAGTCAGATACTTTGTATGGAGCTTTGGTGACAGGCCCGAATACCACGTATGCTGTTCAGAGCTGCTATTGGTGCTGTTTTGTAGTAAAACACCCTGATGGAAGCAAAAGGTTTATTGTCAAACAGTTTGGGGCGTGCCAGGTATCGTAGGCAGTGAGCTCCTTGCTAACTGTAGAAACACAGAGGATGGAATTCAGGGTGTTTTCTTAAAGAAGGGGTGATGAACACCTTGTGCCTGGGAGACTGAATGCTGCCTAGACAGGGTTTCACTGCCCAGGACACAGTGGGGGAAGAAATGGAGCCTGAATTCAACCTCTCCAAGAGCTTCCCCAGACAGGATTTGGGGTTTTTTCTTCCAGAAGTAGAAGAAAGCAAGAGAACCCAGTTTTCTTCTTAATACTTGTTTGTTGTTTTCTAGGTCACAGTAGAAAAGCGTGAACTTGATTCCATTTTCTCAGATCCATTGTCTACACTATCTGCAGCTGAGAGCTTCTACTCAGGGTGCAGGTGCCCGGCAGTTGTGATTTCAGTGTTGTCTGTAGTCCCAATGCAAATAATATGACATTCTATTCTGAGGCAAATATATATATTAGCACATCTTTGTTTCCTTTTTGTTTGCTTTGTTTTTAACCAGGGATTAAAATGATCTAAATTGACTTTCTTTTATATATGCTATTCTATGCACAAGAGAAACTAAGAAAAACAAGGAAGGCTGTCTGAATTTAGATAGGCATAAGATCAGAAAGGAAAGGATTAGTGTTTAAGACTAAAATAATTTGTCATATAAATAAAATTGTCCCACTGACCCTGGAATTGACAGGGTCACTTTTGGCTTTGAGAGAGTCTCTTATCAATCACACTCATTTGGGGGGGCTGAGGTACAATTCACCTTCACGAATGTTCTCAGATTTAAGAGCAATTTTCCTGTGTAATTAAGTGATTTTATTCATCGTTAAGGATAATTTCCAAAATAGGCACTTTTACTTTGTAAAGTTTGGAGGAATAAGGGAAAAGCTTTTGTAGATGAGATTTTTATGACTTTGTTATTAAAGTGACTCAGTATGTGATTGCTTATAATGTATTTTACAAAGGAATTTGGAAATGGGAGATATTCTTTAAAACAGGTTTGAATTTTTTTTTTAAAGTAGATTCTAGAATCCCAAACTTACTTTCCTAGGTGATAAGTACATGCCTGAAAAGCCAAGTTCATATTGCAAGTGTAGATATAACTTAATGACAGCAATGTTAAACGCCCTTTTCCGTGTGCATGCTTTTTAAAAATTTCCTACATGTGAAGGAAAATGCCTGGCAGCCAACAATGAACCTTGGCCAGAGAGAAGGTATTATTTGTCACAATTTTAAAGTGGCTTATTCAAGATAGTGCTATGTTTACAGTTTACTTTTATCAAGTGGAAGCACCTTGGAGCCAACCATCTATTCTACATTTATATTTGTAGACAATGGGTGCCAAGTACATTATTCTACAAAGCTCTGAGCATGCCTTTGTGAATTGCTACATAATATAGAGATTTGAGGTATTTATCTGAGTAAATAAGGAAAAGGAAAAAAAAAAAAAACCACCATTCACAACATCCTGATATTGAGGAGGAAAAGAGTTTTATAGACTGAAATTAGCCAAACTAATTAATGAATTTATCAAATTAAGTCAATCATGGCCCAGAATGTCATTGCCTCTTGCCTGCCTGGGCTGATGTCATTGCACAGTGGACATCAGTAGACAATGGACATTTGCATCATGCCTTCCATGCCTCCTGCTATGCGGGCATCAGACAGGTGGACATGCTTTGCTGAACAGTAGCCTGTGTGGGACATCTTTTGGGAAATCTGATGGTAGATCAGAAAGCTTATTCTGATTGCATTTCAGCTTGAAGCCACTCATCCTGCCACACAATTCTTCCCAGTGCATGCCTCACATGCACCTTCTCCTCATACTGAATGTCAGCCCAAGCCGGTGACGGTGATGATAGCCAAATTTATTGAGTGCTTAGTACCTGCTGAGCATTGTTGTGTTTTACATCTATTACCTCATTTAATTGTCACACTAACCTAAAGAATTCTATACTGTCTTCATCTCCATCTTATAAATGGGGTTGCTGGAGCTCAGTTGGGCCCTATTTCCTGCCTAGCGTCATACAATAAGTGTGGAGTGGGGATTTTCATCTCAGCGACCTGGCTCCAGAGCCCCTCACCTAAGGGTGTAGTCTGGTCTTTTAATGGGGTTCAGATCCTAAGTTAAAGCCCTTGTCTCTTCAGAAAGCCCCAGTAAATGTGAGGGCCAAATTGAAGGCAAGCTACAATTTTTCAGATGAACCCCTCTAAACAATATTCTTAATGCCTTTCACACATAACAGAAAAGTTTTCCGATTTCATTGTTGAAAGTGTACAGGTCTTCGGGTTTGTATTTTCTGGTCTTCTCAACTTGTCTTTACTGTGTCTCTTTCCAGAATGAAGTGTCTATGTTGAAAAACGAGGTGGCTCAGCTGAAACAGTTGTTGTTAACACATAAAGACTGCCCAATAACAGCCATGCAGAAAGAATCGCAAGGATATCTAAGTAAGTCACCAACGTTTTTGCTTGTTTTAGTGTCCAAGTTTTTGCCACTATTTTGCACTGAATTTTATTGAAAGAGCAAAGGTAAAGTGTAGATTGTACTCCCGGACAGATGTACTAGAATTCTTGGGTGGCTGCCAGACTATTCTCCCAAGGTGATCCCTATTTCCTGATCCCTCTCCAACATCATGCCCACCACCTCCTGGTAATTTCTGGCTGCACCTTCCCTGGCATTTCAAAATGTGAAATCCTATCAAATTCCAATTTTGTAGCCAGTAAGAAAATACCCGGCTGGAGCCCAGTTGTAAGTGGCCAAGCAGTCTTCTTGAGAAATCTGAGGGCTAGAAAATAAATCATATGAATCCCATTCAGAGTATCAGGATATACCGCATATCACTCACTGGGCTGAAAAGCTAATGACCTGGTCTCGGTTTACCAATAAGTACAGTAGACCCCTTCTTCTAGACCCTGATTTTTGCACCCGGAATCTCAATAGGTTAAAAACTAGTTGAGTAGGGGATGGTGGGAGGAGCAGGGATTCATGGCTGAAGGTCAATTTATTTTCAAATAATTTTTTAGATTGAGCAACACAGATGCTCCCACCACATGTGAGTATTTTTCCACATTTGATATATGGATGGCTATTTGAAAATACGAGACGGGGAAGTTCACATAGCAGGATTCAAACACATCAGAATCATTTCGCTGATCTAGAAAGCATGGCTTTGCTCGTAGCTGTAAACTGGGAAGGCATAGCTTTGTGATAACAGTTGGAAATAAAGCTTCGAAGTAAACTTCCAGAAGAAAATGTGTGAAACTCCTTTATTTCAAGTAAATGTCTAGTACTATGTTTCCGAGAAGTCCACATAAGAAAGAGCTATATTGGGGTGTGTGTGTATGTGTGTTTTTTCCTAGGTCCAGAGAGCAGCCCTCCTGCAAGTCCCGTTCCAGCTTGCTCCCAGCAACAAGTCATCCAGCATAACACCATCACCACGTCCTCATCCGTCAGCGAGGTTGTAGGAAGCTCCACCCTCAGTCAGCTCACCACTCACAGAACAGACCTGAATCCCATTCTTTAAAATGCACGGTCAGACCCGGCCTCCAAGAAGAGCTGTAGCATCCCATGGGTCCTTTCTTTTAAGGGCATTTTTAGAATTAACTCAGACCTGGAAGACTCCTCAGCCCTTCAAAGACTGGCTTTCATTTTTATAGTTATTATGGAAATGTTGTCTTTTATACTTAGTTATATAAGGAAAAAGGGAGTTATGCAATTAATATCTATTGGCTTGGAAAATGCTTTGGTGCTTTTCTCCAATTTTCTGGTACCAGTTACTTGTTTATAAACTGAACCTTTTCTGTATATAGTCATGGTTTCATTCTTACCAGTCCAATCCTTTGCCTGAAACATTGAACCTTGTTAAAACCACAGCTTTCAGCCAAAATAAGGCATACCTAGATGTCAAGTAAGACCGATCCAAGGTAACTGGGTAGGAAATCTGATGACATCATCACTCATGTTGAGTTTGCGCTGTGATGTCACCAGAATCCCAGATAAACACACTGCCTTCCCCACAACATTTTTTTTCCTCCCGCTATAAAAACTTATAAGATCCACTGATGTCCAAATAAAACCACCAAGCGTCTCGCCACCTGTCCTCCTCCTCTTGGTCCACTTGCTCGAATGCCCAGTTTTCCTCTCCATTTCCACTTTTTCTTGGGCTCCCTGTTTACTCGTCATTTTGACTTTCTTCTGTATTATCTTGTTTCCCTTTAGCATTGCATGTGAAGAAGAAAATAATGTTTAAAGAAAAAAAAAAAAAGTAAACCTCAAAAACGTGGACCTAGCCATTGCCTCGCCTGCCCGTCACCCACAGCCAAAGTTCATTCAACTCTTGCTTCTCACCAAGTAATAACCAGGAGATGCTTAATGTGCCTGATTTAAAGTTTTTAATAATCAGAGCAAATAAAAGGTAGGTTAGTAATAGGCGAAGCAGTGTTGAATGCCCGCTGGGGAGACACTAGGGAAGGGAGCTTTGTAAGCCTCAATTGTGAATGTCCAAATTATGACGCGGGGCTGTAACATCACACCCTTGAATTACAACTGGTTGTATATGGCCTGTCTATAATGTTGAAAATCCATGTACTATATAATAATTCAGAAGGGCTTTATTCACTACACAGATTACATTGTTCAATCATCAGCTGCTAATAGCCTAAGATTTATTGTTATTTTTCTTCTTAAGCCTATGGAACCAGCTTTGCTATTCTGGTGGGTGAAAGTAGACTAACCACTGGAGAAACAAAGAGAGAAAGAAAACCCAGTGTTTCCCTAGGGGCGCTCTCAGCCCTCTTGCAACAGTGAAAGTGCTCTTTGGCTGCTGAAGGAGTCCCACAGATGTAGCACAGGCTACTCTACTCTTCCGAATAATTCTGATTTATATTTTCAACAACTTACGTGAACTTGCCCATTATACAAAGCAGACAGTCCCTGAACCACAGTCGTGCCTCCTTGAAACAAGCCATTCTACTGTGCTAATGTTTTAATATTGCATCTCACAAATAACAGGGGCTAATGTTTCTCTCTAGCAGTTTAGGCAGGTGCTGGTGTTTCATCTCCATTTGAATGCTTGACCTCAACTTGTGTGTGTGTGTGTGAGAGAGTGTGTGTGTGTGTTGATGGGTTTTAAAAGAACAGTATTTTACAAAAGGTGTAGCTTTTTTAAGAGTTCGGAAAAGGGAAGAATGTGTTTTGTTTTTTCTCTCACTATAGTATAAGAATCTATTTTGGAGAAAAAAGAAAATATGAGGGTCATGAAGCATGATTTTTATATAACTAGTTTCAGTTTTACCTAATTAACTTACTTTTTAAATCAATATTTATCAACAATCTTTTCCATGTATGCAGTGCTTTCAAAAGATGGTTGTCAGTGTCCAATGAAACTTATGACTTGGATATATGGTCAAAGAATCAAAACAAAAGCAAAAAAAAAAAAAAAAAAAAAAAAAAAAAAAAAAAAAAAAAAAAAAAAGGAAAGAAAAGAAAAGAAAAAAAGGAAGAAGGAAAGAAAAATGCAAATGAAAATAATTTTCTATTATATTTTAGACAAACATATCATTTTCAAGTATTTTAAATACTGAATTCATAGTTGTTGTTTTTTAATTCCAGCAGTAACAGCTGAATGGTTTAACCTGTCTGGCTTCCTAAGAAATGTTTAGGATGTAGCTTTAAAAAGAAGTTAACATTCGTATCTCTGTTTTGAAATCAAAAACAATTTTTCAAAATTTCTTTGTAGTAGGACCATTTATGTGTCTCCTCGTCCCCCTCAAAAAGGAAAAAGAACACATTAAAATGTTTGGGTTTTAAAATATTTTTATTTTTGTTTTATGTTTTGCTTTGTTTTAAGTAAACAAAAACTTTTCTTTACTGCATGCATAGCACTTAATAAAATGGATTTTTTAAAAATCCACTAGTAATATCAGAATGTCCAGGGAGTGACCTATCACTAAAATTATGGTTTAGTTTACTTCTGTTCCACTTCTTGATTGAAATAGTTAGTTGCTAAACCGAAAGCCTCTGTAGTTAAGAACTTGCCTGAGTTTTCTTAATTCAGCAACTTGACAGTTTGACTGATGTGCATTATATATAGCTCAATTATGTCTGTTTTTTATGCTAAGTAGGCAAACCAACCACACACGTTAGCAAACCGGCCTCAACATATAATTAGAATAAACTGTCTTCTTGTTATACTCAGGGCCTTTAGGTGTGTGCATTCACAGAAGGGAAATACAGTAAGTGAAAGATTCCAGCTAGTTGTCAGTGCTTCTTGAAATCCCAAACAGAAAGATTCACGGGTCAAAACCAACACTTGGCTTACCAATGTTAAATATTTCACCTAAAGGGCCAGCCTTCACTAGACCACAGAATAATCAGTCTGCCTGAAAATCCCTGTTCCTTGACCTACACTTTTTGCCAATGTGAGAGAACATCTTTCCACCCCACTCTCCTCTTCCAGCCAATTACTGGGTCACCCATCCATGTTTTCATGAATCAGTTGTAATGGCCTTCAGAGCGCCCGTGCTAAGGAAGGAAAATCCCTGAAGCACTGCCTGTCTTCATTCGTGTTTGGTTTTCCTTATTGGCACGATCTGCCTCTGAAGTCACTGCTAGCCTACCTGGGAATGTCCGTAGTGCCTCCCCTGCCTAATGTGAGGGGAGTTAACAACTTAGATAGGTACACCTGAGAGCATTTCTGCCAGGTGACTCGTCACCTAAATTGAGGTGTCTATATCTCAGTTGTTTCTCCTCTTGACACATTTCTCAATCTGTGATGCCAGGACAGGTATAGTGAAAATCCCAGCCATGGGGGAATGTATTAATTTTAAAGCCCAGTGTCAAGTCATATGTTTTCCCTTTGCACTCCTACTCATCCTTCTCCTACCCCACGTCAGCGTATACAAGCCACAGTCTGAACACAGCCTCTGGGAGACAACAAGCAGTTTGTGTGCTGTCATGGTACACATTATAATGAGGGTGACTTACTAGGTGCAAATGCTCTGCAGAGCCGATGGAGTCACTGAAACAATGCAGAACTCCTCTGATAGTAGGGTGTCAATGATGAATGTTCAGGTGGTTGTTGCCTATTCAGCAAATTTTAGTGTGTTAGTGGAGTTTGTCATTAAAATCATAAACCAGCTTCTGTAAAAGACCAGCTTTTGGCTGGAGGATTTCAGCATCAGTAACTGCTATAAAATTAGCCATGCAGTTAGGATAGAATGTGCTTCTTTTTGGTTAAAAAAAAAAAACCATCTAAGAAAATATATATGTATGTATGTGTGTATACAGTGGAATTCAAGGACCAAAGCAAAATTTGAACAGGAATCTATTCATTTAGAATTTTATAAGATATTTATTAATAAATGTTATTTTTAAACATTCCATTTGAACAGTATTCTTCTGTAGGATCTACTTGTTTTTAGAGTATTAGTCCATAATAAACTACTATAGTCATGTGTATTTTCATTTTTCAGGGTTTCAAGTGGTTATTCTCCATCATTTGGTGGAAATGTTTGCTTAGATCTCTGTGCATAGAATTTCAAGGATTTTTACTGCTCTGTGAGTTATTTTTTAACCTACATTCTAAACAGTTTTTTTTAAACATTTATCTCTTTTTTTTTCATTTTTAAAGTAAACTCTTTCATTTAAGAAGCAGAGTTTAGCTAAAGGGAATCAGTAACTATAACTGGAACAGCTTTCTTGTCAAAGTGTAAAAACGACTTCATTTCTGCCTCTCTCCACCCCACCCCAATTTCCCAGAATGCCTTGCACTATTCAGCTTCCTCAGTGCTTTTTGTCCCTTCCCAAATAATATGCAGTAGCTTTAAGCCATTCAAACTCTATTATGCAGTATATCTGAGAAGGGAAAGGAAACAACTCATTTAAATTTGAAAAAAAAACAAAAACGTGCCTATGTGAACAGTAGCAATTTAGAATCCCTTTTCTGCTTTTGAAATAATTTATATGTTAAAATTGCACTTTAGCTTTTTGATTCCTTTCCAGTTCTCCTGTTCTCTTTCTCACCTCTCCCCCGTCCTCAAGCTTGCCTTTGCTCTCCCTTTTATAACGCCTCTAAGGCTCTGAGCTACATCATTTAAAATACTTTACAGAATATTCGCACCAGGTACATTTGTGTGCGTTCCCTGGTAGCACAGCTGAGACTTGCTTCTCACATCAGCCTAGATGAAGCCTGCTACGAGAATGCCAAGAAGAGTCAGTGCACTATATGGTTTATACTCTATCCCCTTATCCATAGCATGTTTTGTTTTTTAAAAAAAAAAAAAAGTTATATTATGCAACAGATGTGAGGCAGCAGCTAAGCTACACTTAAGAATTTTCTATCTCATCCTCCAAACCAAAGTGTCCTGAATAAGCCAGGAGACTTATTCTTTCGTGCATCCTGGTGCACGTCTGACTGTTGTCCTAGCCATAGTCTCTTTGAGGTCACTGAAATAACAGTGGCCCTACCAATTTCATTTGTAAGTCTCAAAAATGCAATGTTGCCTTGTAACATAATCTAGGGACAGCACCTCTATTTCCCAATTAAAATCTAAGGAAAGATAAAACAACGCAGGAGCAATAAACTTACAAGTAAAATCCAGTACCAAAACAAACACACAGATACATTTATGAAACAAAAAACCTAGCTCATCATGTTGTGAAAATGAAAAAGTATATGTCCATTCAAAATATTTTACTATTTCTTGTGGAGTTTTTCAGTGATGTGATGCTTGTAGCCAAATTGCTTAAAGAGTGTTTATATATTTTTTTCTCATAAATTGTCTATTTTTTAGGAAAAAAAATATTTAACCACAAGCTGAAGGGGGGGAGGGGGGTGAGGTCAAATTGCCAGCATTTGTTAAAAGATTAATACTGTTAAGTGGCACTCTGATACTTTTCCAAGCATATTTTCACAAAGGAATCAATAATTACCAACTGTCATATTTAGACCAACTTATAATATTTAGCTTGGTAGAAGCCAGGATCTAGAAACCTCTTTCTAAGCCACTTAAGATTTTCTTACATTGAGCTTCATATTATAGAACTTTATAGGATTGGGTTTTTTTTTTTTT
>VBSM01002217.1:22450565-22515442 GCA_008086735.1 Cheirogaleus medius | reverse complement strand
CAGAAAAAAAAAAAAGATGGCTCAGTTCAAACACAACGTTCTAAGACAATTGGAATATAAATATTGTCCAAAAATATAATTAAAAGAAGAAAATTTAGCACTGTGTAACGTGTTAACTGAGGAAGTCCCAAAAAAGGTGCTGTCACTTTAATTTCTGGACTTGGGGTTGTTTGTAATTGTAAACAGCAAAGCATTTGTGTTTGTTTGTCTATTTGTAAAGCAACCACCTTCCTTATTGGAAGGAGAAAAAAAAATTGGGGGTACATACATGTAAATACTTGCTGCAGCATTTAATGTGTTTAATTTTATGTTAAGCTTTTTGTTGCATCATGAACACATTTATTGTTACCAATGGACAATGAGTTCATTAAGACTGTTCAACCAGGTCAGATTTTTACATCTCTTTCTAGCAAGAAGAGACAAGATTTTGTGCATTTGTACAAATGTTAATATCACTGCAATTCCAATATAATAAAGCACTCAAATGCAAATAATATATGTAACCTTTGTATGGTGAAATTTGGGGTTGGGGATAGTGACATCTGTTTATCACAGAGTCTCATTCATGTGTTGTAAACCAAGGCTTACCCTTTCAGAATCACCATTATCTAGGGACAAAAGGATGTCAGGTTTCTCCTTCCCAGACCATCACTACACCCCCACTGCCTCGTCCATCCAACTTCCCGACGGAGGCCACTAGACTAACACGTTCTCAGTGGATTGGCCACACAATTTAACTTCACTATAAGCAAGTTTGGGATTAGTAGATTTTAAGTCAAGAAATAAAGCCAGCCTAGGTTCATGTTCCAGATACATCCAGGAACCAAGAATCCCATGCTGGCTACTCAATCCAATCCTGGAGTTCTTTGCCTGACCTTGAGAGAGAAGTCCTAAAGTAGCCTTAGCCCCTTTGTATGTTCTAGATATCTCCTTCCCTTCCTCCTCTTGCTTTTATTCCTTTAGTGTGTTTTTTTAAGTCACTCTCCTTTTTCTCTCACACTCAATAGCTGATCCATCAGCAAGATCAGAATCCAACCATCATTTAGCACCAATTCTACTGTTAGGCCCTGTCTAAACCATCAACATCTCTCACTTGGATTATTTTGATCACCTCCTACCTGGCAGCCAGAGGAACTCTTTGAAAAAGGAAGCCAGACCATGTCCCTCCACTGCTCAGAATGCTACAAGGACTTCTCACCTTATTCAGAGCAAAAGCAAAAATCCTTACCACCACCCGTGTTAAGTTCTATAAAAACCCCACATGACCTGCCGCCACCCCACAAATTCCCTGAGCTCATCTCCTACCATTTCCCTTCCCCCTCCCACCTCTCCAGTTTCACAAAGTCAATATCTTTGAAGTTCCACAGACATCCCAAGCACCATCCACCTGGGAGCCTTTTTACATCCTGTTCATTCCCTCCACATGGAATATCCTTCGCTCAAATATCAGCATAGCTCGCTTCCTATCAGAGAAGCCTTTTCTGACCATCCTATACAAAATTACATCACTCTCACTCTTCATTCTTGTCTGCCTTGCCCAGACTATCTTTTCTATGGCATTTACCACCGTTTGACATAATTTATATTTAGTTGTTATTTTTACCATCTGTCTCCCCCAAGTAGAAGATGAGCTCCCCAAGAGCAAGGGTGTTTTCTATCTTGCTCAACCTGTGACTCAAGAGCTAGAACAGTGGACACACGATTGGCACACAACAAACAGGTGTGGAATGAATGACCTGCCCTTCCCATGCTATCTTCCTCCTTATTCTCAGAACACTCAGCTTATCCACCTGGTCCTGTGGCCACAGCAGCAATATTTTAAAACTAAGTACCAGGACATGCCATCTATTCACACATAGCCCGATGGTGGGAGAGGATATTTGAAATGGGGACAGAAACAACAGTTTGGGGGAAATGATTGCCGTTCTAATGGCAATCCCATCTGTTACTTTTACATTTAGACCACTCAGTATTCTCACAGCTCCCAAGAGAGTCTTTCTAATGCCCATTCCACACTCATTTGCAATTTCAAAAGCCATTACTATTGGTTAAAAAAAATTTTTATGCCCCACATTTGTGCTTTGAATGTAGCCAACTCTACTCTCTATCCTGTCTTCCGTCCCTGGGTGTCTCTGGAGCTTCATAACGTTCTTCGTCTTGTCCTTGCTATTGCTGTTGGTTGTTGGTTAGTTACTGGATCACATTTTACTTTTGCATTACATATTTTCTTCTCCAACAAAAATAATTGGTTTTTTTTTTTATCAAGTCAACCTGCCTTGTGTTTTGGGGGTTAAGTATGTTTATTATGAGATCATACAACTTTGGAGCAGGATGGACCCTCTTTTGAAAGTAACTGAAAACAAGCCACGATGTGAGAACGGCTCCCATGGCAGCAATGCTGACTTTATCAAAACAGTCATGAAAATTAGGCTGCAAAAGAGAAAAAAAAAAAGACTAATTTTAAATATATAAAAATAGTTAGAGTTTGCATTTAGACTTGCATACTTCAGAGGCTGCTTCCTTTTGGTAAGTGTAGATGGCTTTTCAAAATGACTGAAAGGATCAATAAATTATAACACCTGAAAAATGGTTGTCTGTTAGCTAGTAGGCCCAGTAAAATATTATTATTATCATTGAAAATGGTTATATTTAAACCTGGAAATAAAGCCATGAAGCTTTTAGTAGCCATGAAGTTACACCGAATAATATGCCTTAGATCACATCATATTTCCCTGTACCAGTTGGAGGTTGAATCGTAGCAATTGTCAGCAATCTTCCATAAATCTCTCGAAACCACGATTACTCCAACATAGACCCAGTGGGCTATAAAAGTTCTCCCATAAGTCATTCGTACTTTTACTTTCTGAGAAGGAGAGCTGCCTACACGTTCCTTTAAGTGAATCTAATAGGAAGATCCTATATCATAGTTCATTCATAACACATTCTTATTCCTCAGTATTTTTATAGCAAGAAAATTATTCTGAGTATCTAAAAATTGATTGTTTGTATTGCATTTACACAAGACCAGTCCTTGATCTACTGTTACTACATTCAAGTTATCTTAAATAGAGCATTCCACATTGAAATTTGGCCTGCCAACTTTGATCCTGATTGATTCACCTCCTAGTCAGAGTGGATTTGCTTAAAGAAAGAGAGATCTTGTTAAGTAGGCTACAGTGATAGAGGATTTCTTGTAAAGATAAGAGGGGAAGCTCATGGGGCCCAACCAGGTACAATAGGAATTATCATAAAGGGGCCTCTGAAAAGTCATTAAATGGCTAATTCCTCTGGCTTGTTGCTGAGGCTACATGATTTCTCACTCTGCTCTGTCTGCTTCTCTCTCTCTCTCTCTCTCTCTCTCTCTCTCTCTTTCTCTCAACCTCTCCCTCTCTCTGTAAATTGGTTTTTATATTCACTCAATTGCTTCTATGTGGCTTGTCATTTCCGCTTCAAAATGATAGTCTCACTCCCCAGCCTATCTACGGGCTTCCAATTTAAGCACTCAACACCAACTCATAAGGTCTCCATCTTCCTATTCCAATTTCCCAGGACAGAGAATCTGATTGACCATATCAGGCCAGGCTTTTTTCCCTAGTCCAACCAGTTCTGTCTGGGGAAGCAGGGTTACATATATTTAAAGCTCCTACTTCTGGAGACAGAGCAGAATTTCCAGAAAGGAAGTGAGGAAAAAATGATTGCTAAAGGGAAGCAGTTAGTATGTTCTATAGCTACCTCATAGAAATCTAGTCATGGACCCTCAAAAACATACCAAGAGATGAAAGTACAATGAGGACACTAGCAGAAAGTTAGGCATATAGTAGATTTTAACAAATATTTATTAAATAAATGAATGAATTCTTGTTTTATCGAAAGCCTGGAATTGAAATAAATAGAATACTCATTAAAGATTAGATAAGTAATTTTTGCAAAGCTAGAAATTCTCTGGGTGTTATGGCTCAGCTTAGAGCCCATAAAATCCAAAATATAAAAATTAATCATCAGCAAGAGTAAGATTTTATTTTGTCATGTTTATAATCATTTCCCACTCTCTTGCTTTATAATGATTTTACACATAAACTTTCCAAGAAAGACTATACCTATTTTTTCCTTATAATCTCATAGGTGATTCCAGTGTGTTTATGTTTGTAAGGATGTTGGCATAATGTCTCTTCGGAATGGGGTTAAGAAACACTCTTGTCCCAAAACTCCCTCTGGGTGCTATAGTAACTATCATAAGAAGTCTTTGTGATGAGGAAACAGGAGAGTTCTTATCGACAAGCCTCCAAGAAAGCAATGAGAATTGCTACAAAGAAAAGTAGAGCAAGAGTTTGCCAAAGAATGTAACAACTTGGAGTAACAATTAATAGTTCTGCATTAGAATACCAAATTGTCTATTGACTCCCTATATGACCTTAAACAAACACAGATCTTTGTTCCTTATTTGTCTCCTTTGTCAGTATAACCGTACTCAGGGTGAAGTGGGAATAATTTCTGTGCTGCTGTCTATGGAACTCTGCCCAACACCATGACCACTCCTTTCCTAGAGAATTTCTCCTCTCCTAACTCTATCCATTTGGCTCCTGCAAGAGATTCCATGACCCATACCTCCAGCCATAGGTTCTTAGTCTAATGCTTTGCACTTAGCTCAAAATGAAGCGAAGAGTCCCAGCAACTGGATATTGGGACAGGAAACATAGAGTTAGACTCTGTCTCTGGTAGCTGAATATAAAAGATATATAAAACTTGGCAGCTACGAGTAGCCATGTTTCTGCCAGGCAAAGGAGTTCAGTCTGTAGTAAGAGAGAAATAAAGTCAACACAGCAGATGAAGCAGCAAGAAAAAGGAAATAGGATCGAGATGGCCAACTAGACACAGGTAGTATGTGCCTTCTCCACAGAAAGGAACCAGAAGAGTAAGCAGATTCTCACATTTTGAACAGATCTTCCAAGAGAGAACACTAGGATTCACCAGAGAAGCAAGGAGAAGCACCAAAAGTGGGTCTCAGACCTAACACAGGCAGATGCTTGGAGACTGCACAGAGATGTTGCTCCAGAAAGGGAACCCAGGCAGAATCCCACAGGCATCCAAGCCTAGAGCGGCTTGAGCTGGGTGCCGTTCTGAGAGCTTGATACCAGGGAATTGCAAGTGGGCTTGCAGCCACTGCACGGCTCCAAGGAGGGATAGAGGAGCCTAGGCACTTCCACGCACTCCTGGGAAGGTCCCCACTGCCCTGCTATAGGTGGTTGTTGAGACTGGGACTTGAGCAGATAGCATTTGTCACAGGTTCTTGTCCATACTGTTTGCCTAGCTGGGACCCCAGCATTTCTGGTCACAGGCCCAAGGCACCACTGTGAGAATTTGACAGTGGGCTATGCCCCGCCCTTGGACAGAGTTTAGGCTAAGAGGGCTTCAGCCTCCACCTGGCTGGGGGCTGGGAAACCAGGCTTCCCAGCACACATCTAGAATGATGCCTACTACCCTGCAGCTGGCTGCTGCGGGTCTGAGTCTAGAACAAACTGCACTCCCCACAGTTTGCTGCCAGTGCAGTCTGCCTGAGAAGAGCCCCACCCTCTCTGGTCAGAGGCCCAAGGTGTCATTTTGGGATTTTAAAGCCAGGCAGTGCTCCACCTTCAAGCTGAGTTCCAGCTAACCCAGCTGCAGCCCCACCCAGCTGAGGAGAGATAGGGGAGCCCAAGCTGTCCTGCGTATACCAGGACGATTCCCATCGCCCTGCTATGGATTCCTGTGAAACTGAGATGTGAGCGGACTGCACTCCCCACAGGTTCTCACCCATGTCACTTGCTTGGAAGGGGTCCTGCACCCTGTGATTGCAAGCACACAGCCACCACCATTTTGAGAGTTTAACGCTGGGCCATGCCCTGTACTCAGGCTGAGTACAAGGTGACATGGCTGTAGCTGTCACCCAGCCAGAGAAGGTCAGGGGAGGTCAAGCTCTCCTAAGTACACTGAGGACAATACCCACTGTCCTGTTACAGGCAGCTGTGGGACTGGAGACTAGCCTGTCCATTGCATTGCAGCTACCAGTAACACCAACCTGGTTCACTTGGGTCCTAGTGGGTGGCTGTACCACTGCCACTATCACCTCCCACATCACACCAGCTGCTCAGGGACCTGAGAACCCACACATACACCTGGACTTCTGCTCCAACTACTAGCTTCTGAGCAAGCCACCTGAAAGTACAAGAATTGGCCCCCCAGGACACACTAACACCACTGTCAGTGTAAGCTGCTCTGGGGCATAAAATCAGGCATATTCAGCCCACTGCTTCCACCACTGGGGCCCAAAGTTTGGCTCAGTTGGCATTCAAGTCTCCAGGAAATTTCACAACAGCCTTAATAATAACTGTTCCCTAAGCCACCAAGGAAATCATAGATACCACTGACCCTGGGTACTGCCTAAGACATCATACAAAGATCACATTATTGCAGGCACCCAAAGTCAAAGCCAAAGTGTCCCACTCAACCAACAACATATATATGTCTTCAGAAAAAAATTCTCCCATTAAAAAGCAATTTCAAAAAATGAGAATAAGCAACTGGTATATCAGATGAACAGATATCAACAGAACGACACAATAAAAAAGAAAAAACAAGGAAATATTATACCCCCAAAATAGCACAACAATTGTCTAGCAAGAGATCCCAATTAAGATGAATTCCTCATAATGCCAGGTAATGCATTCTAAATATTAATTCTAAAGAAGCTCAGTGAGATGCAAGAGAGATCTGAAAAGCAATAAAAAGAAATCAGAAAATCAATTCAGGATATGAATGAGAAATTTACCAAGGAGATAGATATCTTTAAATAGAAAACATAAATTCTGGAGCTTAAAATTTTATTGAAGGAAATACAAAACACAATCAAAAGCTTCAAAAATAGACTCAACCAAGCCAAAGAAAGTATCTCAGAACTTGAAGACAGGTCTTCTGAAATAATTCAGTCTCACAAAAACAAGAAAAAAGAATTTAAAAAGAATGAATAAAGCTTTAGAGATGTCTGGGACCACATAAGCAATTGAACTTAGGAATTATCAGTATTCCCAGGGGGAAAGAGAAATCAAAAGTATAGAAAGCCTATTTAAGAAAATAATTGATTAAAACTTCTAAGGACTAGCAAGAGAGTTAGACATTCAGATACAGGAGGCCCAAAGATCCCTAAGCAAATACATTACAAAAAGGACTTCACCACAGCATGTTATAATCAGAATGACCAAAGTCAAAGTGAAAGAGAGAAATTTAAAATTAGCAAGAGAGAAGCATCTAGTCACTTATAAAGCAAACCCCATAAGACTAACAGCAGACCTCTTAGCAGAAACTTTACAGGCTAGAAGAGAATGGAATGGCATTTCCAAAGTGCTGAAAGAAAAAACTGGCAGACAAAAGTTTTATATCCTGCCAGAAAAAGATTCATAAATTAAGGAGAAATAAAGTTTTTCCCAGACAAGTAAACACTGACAGAATTTGTCACCACTACACTGGTCCTACAGAAAATGCTCAAAGGAGTTTTAAACATGGAAATGAAAAGTTAATATTCACCATCACAAAAATAAAATCTTAAAGGTCTTATAAAACAATCACACAAAGGAGAAAGAGAAAAAATTTAATGACAACATGACAGAAGATCAGTGAACCACAAAGATAAAAAGATAGAGAAGAAAACAGAATTTATAAAACAACTAGATATCAACTTACAATATGACAAGAACAAAGCATCACATATCAACATTAATCTTGAATGTAAGTGAATTAAATGCTTCACTTAAAAAATATAGATTGGCAGAATGGACTAAAAAAAACCTGATCCAATTACATACTGCTTACAAGAAATTTACCTTTCCCATAAGAACACATATAGACAAAGTAAAGGGGTGAAAAAAGATATTTCATACAAATGGAAACCACAAGTTAGCAGGAGTAATTATACTTAGATAAAACAGACCTTAAATCAAAAACAGTTTTAAAAAAGATAAATAAAGTCATTATGTAATGATAAAGGGATCAATTCAGCAAGAGGATATAACTATATATATCTCCAACATTGGTTCACCCAGATTCACAAAACAATTATTAAGAGACCTAAAGAAAGAGATAGACAGCAACACAATAAGAGTCAAGGACTTCAACATCCCAATCACAGCACTAGAGAGATCATCAATATGGAAAATCAACAAAGAAACATTGGACTGAAATTGGACTTTAGATCAAATGGTCTTAACATATTTATGGAATATTATACCCAACAACTACAGAATATATATTCTTTTCATTAGCACAGAGAACATTATCCAAGATAGACCATGTTTTAGGCCAAAAAATAAATCTTAACAGATTTTTAAACATCTAAATCACATCAGTATCTTCTCAGACCACAGTGGAATAAAGCTAGAAATCAATACAAAGAAGAACTTCAGAAACCATTCAAACACATGGAAATTAAACAACATGCTCTTGAATGATCACTGAATCAATGAATAAATAAAGACAGAGTTAAAATTTTTTTTGAAGTGAATGAAAACAAAAACACAACATACTAAAACCCCTGGGGTACAACAAAGGTTGTTCTAAGAGGGAAATTCATAACACTAAATGTCTACATTAAAAAAACAATAAAGGAGATAGATCAGAAATTAACAACCTAACATTGCACCTCAAGGAACTAGAAAAATGAAAACAAACCAAAACCAAACTGAAGATCAGAAGAATGGATCAGAAGAATCTCTATTGTTAAAATGACTAGACTTCCCAAAGCTATCCACAGATTCAGTGCAATTCTTATAAAAATACCAATGTCATTTTTCAGAAAATTAGAAAAAAACTATTCTAAAATTCATATGGAACCGAAAAAGAGCACAAATAGCCAAAGCAATCCTAAGCAAAAAGAACAAAACTAGATATATCACATCACCTCACTTCAAATTATACTACAAGGCTACAGTAACCAAAACAGCTTGATATTGGCATAAAAATAGACATACAGATCAATGGAACAGAATAGAGAATCCAGAAATAAAACTATATGCCTACAACTAATCACCAACAAAGCAGATTAAAAACATGCACTGGGGAAAGGGCACACTATTTAATAAATGGCACTTGCTTTTTTCAAAAAAAGATATACATAGGACCAACAAACATGAAAAAATGCTCAACATCACTAATTATCAAGGAAATGCAAATTAAAACCACAATGAGACAGCATCTTACTCCAATTAGAATGGCCATTATTAAAAAGTCAAAAAACAATAGATATTGGTGCAGATGTGGTAAAAAGGGCACACTTAATGCTTTTGGTGGGAATGTAAATTAGTACAACCTCTACAGAGATCAGTACAGAGATTTCTCAAAGAACTAAAAGTAGATCTACCATCCATTCCTGCAATCCCACTACTGGGTATCTACCCAGAGGAAAAGAAATTATCATATCAAAAAGACATCTGCTCTCTTATGTTTATCGCAGCACACTTCGCAATCACAAAGATATGGAATCACCCTAAGTACCCATCAACTGAGGAGTGGTTAAAGAAAATGTGATATATATAAACCATGGAGTACTACTCAATGATAAGAAAGAATGAAATAATGTCTTTGGCAGCAACTTGGATGGGACTGGAGGCCATTATTCTAAGTGAAGTATCTCACGAACAGAAAAATAAATTGCACATGTTCTCACTTATAAGTGGGAGCTAAACTATGGCTCACAAGGACAGACAGAGTGGTGTAATGGACATTGGAGTCTCACAATGGAAGAGGCTGGGAGGAGGTGAGGGATGAAGATTTACCTACGGGGCACAGTACACTACTCGAGTGATGGGTACACCAAAAGCCCAGACTCCACCACTATACAATATATACACGCAACAGAATTCAACTTCTACCCCCTAAATCTATTAAAATTTTAAAAAAGAACCCCTTCCCCAAAAATACAGAAGGAAGAGACCTCTAGGAGTGGTCATTTCCTGTTTAAGAAGTTCTTAAAGGCTCACTGCAACCACAAGCCTCCTCCTAGCATTGTTTTACCATAAGATAGTTCGAGATCCTTCTGATAAATGTCTCCTTTTGCTTAAGCTAGTTTAGGCGGGTTTCTATCACTTGGAAGCAATAGAGGTCTATCCTAAAGCTACCATGAGAAGCCACTTGAAGACCTTCTTCAGCCCTTTGAATCTGTATCATAATAATATAGGCAAGGAGATATAATGTTGCCCAATCAATGCCCATTCTCATTCCGTACATCAGGCCATTATCACACTTGAAGAGAACATGCATTAGAGGTGACTCTCTAGACCACATCTACTTCACAGATAACGAGTCAAGTTTAAGTTATTCTTCTTAAGGAATGTTTGCAGAACTAGCATTATACTTGCCTAGAATGGAACTGTCTTGAAGTATATTTTGCTGAATGGATAAAGAACTCTAATGTTTTTCATTCCCTATATGTCCTTTGGTATATAATAAAATGAATGTATAAGTAATTCTTGTGACTGCAAATAACAGACAACCCAATTTTCAGTGGCTTAAATAGATAGTTTATTTTTTTTTTTTTTTACATAATTGGGCCTTTGGCATTGATTCAGAAACCTAATGTTAATACCAATAGCATCTCTGCAACACTATTAGCCTCTCCCTGATTCTTGTCACCTCCTGGTCACAAGATGGCTGCTGAAGCTCTACAGCACATCCACAGTCCAGGCAGAAAGGAGGAAAAAGGATCAGCACCAAGCATATCCTCTTTTGCCTTCCTTTATTAGGAAAACAATGACTTTCCCAGAACGACTCCCACCTCTGGCCCACTTAGCTGGGTTTCACTGGCCTGAACTGGGTAATTGGGCCACTCTTACCTTTTATCATGCTTGCTGAGACTCACACTTCCCAACTAGTGTGCTGTGCTGGGTAAGGCATATTGGGTTACAGTTATTCCATGTAAAATTGATCCTGTCATTTCCTGGTATGGCTGGAGCCATCTGGCTTGTTGTTTATGGCTATAAGCACACCCTTCCAGAGCTCCTTAGAAGGTGGCCTAAGCATGGTCTTCAATGACATGCCCTATGGTCCCTTCAGATAATGAGCACAGGGAGAAACATCTTGTACTTTCTGGCAACGTGGGAGCAAGTCCCACTTGGGCACGCACTGGAGCAGCTAGCTGCTGGACCTGCAAGGTGTGTAAGGACAAGTGACCTGTGGTGCTGCTGAAGAGGTTTCTGTATCAGGTGTCTAAGAAGGAGATTGCACTGCCCAAGGTGTGCTTGTTACAAATTAGGGATCAGGGAAGTCAAATGGGGGTTCCTGGTAGCTCCTGGTAGCTCCACAGTTTCAACCCTCACCTGTAGCAGAAATTTCTGCCCGTGTGTAACTGATGTGCCATTTCAGTAGCATCCAATCTCCCTGCGAGCTGCCTATAATGCTGCAATTAGAAATTCATCATGATTTTTAAACATTTGATATGAAAAGTTTGACTGGATTTGAAACACACTCACATTATCACATGAAACTTTAATATTATATTGTGAAAGAAATGTTAGATATTTTAAAAATAGCTTCAACTACTACAAATTTGGAATGATTATAAATATGGTTTTAATTTTTTTAGCCATTTATTTGTGTGAGGAAAATTATGATGGCTATCAAGAATTTGAAGAAATCATCATGACAGATTTGGATGAGAAATTATATTTAACCACTTCAAGCCTAAAACCTGATATTATAATTTAGGTTTCTGGAAACAAGCCTGAGTTTTCTCATTTTAAATAATTAGAAAATATTTTATTTGGAAACTTTATCTAAATTTAATAATTCATATCTTTCAAAATATTTGTATTTTATTTTCTTATCATAATTATGTAATATGGAGAGATGTAATATAGCAGATTTTTTTTTCTCCAAGCCTCATATTGATGGCTCCAAATCCCCTCCAGGTTAGCACAGTGTAGTATGAAAATATTATCATTTTCTACGGGGCAAGTCATGAAGCAAGTTTGGAAGCACTGGCTGAACCATCCACCATCCATCCCTAGAGGCTAAGCATGTCACCATGCCAAACACTTTGAGGTTATTTTGGCAAAGAAGACTTGGAGAATGGACCAGCAGCATCTGCCACAATGGGTTATAAGTTTCCATTGCACTGAATTCAAGGCATTGATTAATTATGTATGCTTTTTTCTTTAGCTCCCATTTGAAGGTACGCTAAGACTAGACCCCCTATACAAGGCAATTAAATGGAGCCTCTCCTAGCCCCTTCCACCGGGGATATGTCTTGGCTCAATTAGCTTCACAACAATATTACAAAATAACTCCATTTCGAACAGAATTCTTTGCCAATCATAAGCCAAGCATTCTGGCTCAACTGGGAGGCTACACTGTTTCCTGTTGTTTATTTGCCATCTTCGAGCCTCTGAGAACAGAGTTACAAGAGGAAAATGCCTTGTGGGAAGCCATTCTACCTGCTTCTCATGGGGAAAGCTGAGTCTGCTTTGATCATCCTAAATTTCGTATTATCTGTGGCCCTCACTTTTCTACCTTTGAATTAAATTGCCAAGCAGTTGCACGTGTTGTGTGCTAGTACCTATTGAGGGTACAGAGGTGATTTAGACCTAGCGCTGGTCTAGGCTATAGGGAAATGATGCACTGAAACTGAATAGACAAAAGGCCGAGAAAATTGGAGTACTATTCTGAAAGGTGACTGGTCCAGTGTGGCAGGGCACGAGAAAGAGTGAAGAAGGAAACTGAAGCGAGATGGCGAAGATCTAAAGAATTTAAACTTTGTGCTGTAGACAATAGGAAACCATCAAAGATTTTGAGGCTAGGTGTGGTTTGAGAAAGCAACATGTCATGTTACAAAGGTTCCCAGTTTACAAAGTGCTTTCACACATTCCCTTTCATGTGTTCCTTAATTTCTAGCAAATTAATTATGAGCAGGTACCAGGAAAGATACAGCCAGATGACTTTTCCCTCCAGCCAGGCACACGCTTTCAGGGCAGCAAGTAAGCAGGAAGTGTGCGCTCTGACTTCAAACCACCTGGATTTGTAGCTTGCCTCCACCACTTTCTAGCTGTGTGAACCCGGGCAAGGTACTTTAAACTCTCTGTGCCTCAGTTTCCCAACATGCAAAATGAGGATAATAATAGCATCTACTGCATAGGTTTGCTGTAAGGATTAAATGAAAAATACATGAAAAAAAATATATATCCCTTAGAATGATGATTGGTGTGTGATAAGTTCTCAACATATTATTATTACCTTGTGATATTGTTAATTTCAGAGTTAACATACATATTTTACAGATATATTCCATACATACATATTCATGTACATATACAGCCACACGCATATGCATGTATACACACACACAAGCCACACAATTTCTCCCACTAGAATGAAGAGCCACATAATCTCTCCCACTAGAATTAAAACCCCTAAGAAGAGAGTAGTCTGCCATACTCCAGTGCCAACTATAGTACCTGGCATAGAGTAGCCATTCAATGAGTATTTGTTGAATGAAAGAATGAACTGTGGCTGAGGCAAGGCTATGCAGTCACCAACCCTTTTTGTTTTCCTCCTGGGCAATCACAGGAGCACTAACGTTCCTAGGACCACTTTGTCTAGGTGGAGCCAAAATGTGCTCTGGCCCCTAAGCCTCTGCAAGCAAGATCACCTAGACTCACTTCACTTCCCTGACAAGGGTCATGCAGAGGACTCTGAGGACCTGAAGGAACACAAAGGAGCACCAGATGAAAGGCACCTGGATCCCTGAGTCATCGTACATAGGAGAGGTGCCCAGGAGGGCTGATTGACATGTTGGAGTTTGTAGAAGCAAGAAGTTAACTTCCGTTTTGTTAACCCGCTGAGTTTGTTTGTTTGTTTTTTTAAATAGCAGTTAACCTAGTTTGACTGATGCAGAAAAAAAGGAAGAAAAGGACATTTTCTTTCATGCATTTGTCTAGTAGGAATAAGCAATAATAGCAAAGTAGGACTTAGAACTGGAAGAAACCTTCAGAGAACAGGTAGTTCAAATCTCTCAATCTGCAGGGAGGAACCAGAGGCCCAGTGTGGTTAAATGACTCAGTCGAGGCCACACAACTGAAATTGGACACCAGATCTCCTGATTTCTAGACCAATGTTTTGTTTTGTTTTGTTTTTTCTATTGGCCCTGGGAATTAAATATATTATTGTCCTTTAAATTGAGTCCGTAAGGACAAGAAAATAAGGAAATTCTCTTTTAAAATAAAACCAGAAAGGGAGAGAAGATGACATTTAACTGAACCTCAAAGGTAAATTAAAACTGGTTGCACATTGATTTTTTAATTCATTCAAATGATAATCTGCCAACATCATCCCAGTTTCATGGCCTAATTTGTGTGTTTAGGTGAGCCGCCTGCCTCTCAAATCCCAGACACTTCAGACTGGGAGGTCCGGTTGCTACGACAATAGTCTCTAAATCCAAACACTGTGCGTTAAACATTAATGATGGAATAATGATACTTATTCCATTGTGCCTGGGCCGCTTCTTGACTAAATCAAAATAGCATTAACTACTAAGAGATTAAAATATTTAGATTCAAATTAGAGAGTTTCCAAAACCAATCTCCCAAAGCCACTTAGTTTTATTTATTTTTAAAACAATTTTAAAGTTCTCCTGAACAGTAAAGTACAGCACAAATCCATCAGGGACAATAAAAATAAAAATTGCAAATGAACAATGCATTAAGGAACATTCTCCTTTAAATCCCAGGAGTTAGTAGAAAGTATAATAGACCTAAACTCAGGACTTCTGGGCCTGAATATCAGTTCTAACATTGGGTGTTTAACCTGCAGATTAATCTCTCAAAGTCTCTGTTATTGCATCTGTAAAATCAGGACAACAGTACATATCCCATGAGGTATCTATGAGACATTACATGAATGCCAACACAGTGCTTAGAAAATGTTAGTTTTGCAAAAGTGAGGAAAAGCCTACAGACTAAGAAACTTGAACTTCCCCCATATTAGCTATAAAACATAATCACTGAGTATGTTGAGTGTAGGACAAGCTCAGGAAAGTTGCCAATTTCATGAAAGTAGCCAGGTCTGTCTTTGGCTGACACGGATGCTGAAAACCCAGGTTGGAGGGATTTGGAAAGGATCAGGAAGAAACCTGACGTAGCAATCCCCATTCCTGCAGGGCCATTGTCATTACACTAGCACCATTTCCTCCCTTGCTGAATCACTACTCTGCAGAGCACTCTAATTCAGTCTTCACCTAAACGAATTTCCCTTCTGTTCAAGTCTTTCTCCTGGGTTATAACCAATTTGGGAACCTAGACAGGTATCCTCACGGGTACCTTAATTACAGAAGGTATTCCACAACTTAACTGTCCTGCCCAGCAGCTCTCTGGGGTTGAATACACATCAGGCATTGAAAAGGATTGAAATTACGCAAATGCAGACAGCTGGCATGATCATGTAAAAAGAATCACGAGATATCCTCCGTTCCCTAGGCTGGGAGCTACCTCTCCACCAAGGCACCAGTGATTCAAAGGGAGCCCTGGGCATCACTGCCTGCTTTTCCCTGTTCATCTCTGTGGCCCAGAGGCAAGGAGAGACTCCAGAAAACTACAGTTGACTTCAAGACTCACCCTCAAACCAGTTAATGTGATTCATTTGAAAATGAAGACAGACTAAAAATTCAGCACAGAAGAAAGATGCCCATCTCAAAGAGAGATTTGAAAGATAGTGAAGGAGAGCATTTGCTAAATAACCTCCAGATACGAACTAGACAGTATTAGAAGCACTTAGATCAAGGGGAGAGAAACATAAAGCCCCTGGCTTAGTATGTGGCAGCAGTTATGCAAGCCGACCAAACATTTGATGGCATGGCTGGAAGAGAAGAGGATAAAGCAATGACCAACAGGCAGTGTGATGTTCTAGGGCCTCACCCCACGTGACTGCACTGGTACATGCCCAGGAAGCTGGCCCTGGGGATCAGGGACCAGCCTCACCGGCATCCCCTGGGAGCTGGTCAGACATGCAGAGTCTTAGGCCCTGCCTCAGACCTAATGAACCAGAATCTGCATTTTAATAAAAACCCCAGGTCATGATGAGCACCTTAAAGTTTGATGTCCTTTAGATAGAGCTTCTCCATCAGATGGTGTTGGTTTGGAGACTTTAGTCATGCAAAGGAAGTAGTAGGAATAGAACCAAAAGGTCTAAGAAGACCACAGATATACACTGGTGCAGGTACAGGTTTCATTCACTTATAAACACGCTGCCTCTACTGCTTATTTCTAATTCATCCTGTTTCTGCTCAAACTCCCTACCCCAACATTTCCTTTCACCCAATAACCCTGCTCAGTCCTGACTTAGGCCACCGGTCTCCATCAAGGAGAAATATTATCCATATTGAATGCCTAATTTAAATTTTTTATGAAGCAGCAACTCATTCTGTGGATAAACAAAACCTATAAACAGGAATTTCATCAGTAGATCTACCTTTTTCTTGGGAATAGAAGCCAGCATTTAAGGTTGCGTTACTCTACCACTTACTCTAAATAAACACATCTAGGAATATCATAAAAAGCCTACTTTCTGGTAGAAATCAGCTAGTTTCCTGATTAACAGAAAATCAGAGAAGCTTGCCCTCCCTTCCTCCCTCCTTTCTGCCTGCCTGCCTGCCTGCCTGCCTGCCTTTCTTCCTTCCTTCCTTCTTTCCTTCCTTCCCTCCTTCTTTTTTTTCTTTCTTTTTCTTCTTTCCCTTTCAGTTGTTTAGCTACCATGAGAGAAAAGCTTCCATTAAGTTCATCAGCTTGTTTGCAGTAGCTAAGGGATCTCAGTAATCACTAAATTCAGTGGTTCTCAAAGTGTTGTCCCTGGCCTAACAGCAGCAGCCCCTGGGAACCTGTAAGAAACTCGAAATCTCAGGACCCAACTCACACTTTTTAAACCAGAAACACTAAGAGTGAGGCCCAACAAGCTGTCTTTACAAGCCCTCCAGGTGACTCACATTTGAAAACTACTGATTTAAGATAAGAATAGGTTGACCCATCAGGAAGACAGGAGCAAGGGAGCCAAGGAGCTTTCATAGAAAAAACTGAAACTTACTTACTGCAAGTGTTTCTGGCTAGGATCATGGTTGTCATCCTAAGAGTCTGTCTAGTCAAAGACAAAACTGAAATGTTTGTACCCTCATAATATCCTGAATTAAAAAAAAAAAAAAACTTGAAGCATTCCATGGTTTAAAGACTCAGGTAGAAATATTTGTTTCCTAGGATGATTTTAACATTTGTTAGGAAACACTGAAATATTTATTTATATGAAAATGTTTTCAAAGAACACACTGTTTTATAAATAGGCTAGCAGACTAGGAAATATCTAAAAGGATTCTGGCAGTTTCTCAGAGTAGCCACAAGTGGTGTTGCTTTTCTCGTTTTAAGGTTTAAAAAAACGTTCTGCTCCTGGGTCATTTCATTTTATTCTTGTTAACTTGCAGTTTCGGGTTACAAAACACCTAATAATCAAATAGAGTGGTTCTTCTACATCCTATAGTGCATTCAGCTTTTTCAGCTAATGGATAAATTTCCACTCTCCTTCCAAGTATTCACTTATAAGTAGCATTTGAACTTCACTTTGCTATGCAAACAGCCAAATCATGCAATTAGACCAGGCCAGGTTCCGCAGAACAAGGGGGCTACATAAACACAGGTCAGGACTACGCAATTTTTATGTTCAGGAATCCATTATACCAGCTAAGGGAGATGCACTTAAGTAAATCGCACTATGCTTTAGTAAGTGTCTTTACCATACGGGGAAAACCAGCATCTTAATACCCACCCACAGTCTTGTTATCAAGTTAATCAAATTTTTAATATCAGAGTGTATATTAAAGGTGTGTTGCTTAGTACAGGCCAAGACCCTTCTTTCTCCTTCCTAGTCTGTTCTGCAGGCCACACAATGCCATGTTATGAAAACTACCCTTTAAACCTGATAAAATATTAAAGACATGTGTCCTGATAGTGTTATGTAAGCAAATACCAAGAAAAGTCCAACCATTAATGAACCTGAGCAGGCCAGTCTCCAAGGACAGGGAAAACAATCTGACAATGGCTGCAGTGCTGACTCAGAGCAGAGATCGTAAAGGGGTGAACTACCAGAAGCTCAGAGCCCACACACCCCAATATACTTCTTGAAAAGCGATTCTCCAATTTAACTGTCTCATCACTTTAACTAGATTCAAGAGGAATTGCATCTAGGTGAATTTCACTTAAGAAAGATTAAATATTTGTACCTCTTGCATTGCAATTGTAGAAATGGCAAAGAACAGGTGATCTTGTAGGGTCAGGATGCTTTATCTACTTCAGGTATCGTTCAGAAACCAAATATACTGTATGTAGGTATGTATATACACACTTGTTTTTCTCCTTAGTGGGAGAAACATTACTCTCTCTTAGTGCTCTTTTTCTGAGCAAAACCTATAAGTCGTGCTAAATATAACTTTGAGGATGAGGGGATCGGATGATTTTATAAGACCTTCATCTCACAGATGAATTTCCTCCTTGATGAGCCATTCAGCCACCTGGGTTTATGGATCTCTCTTCTAGAAGAACAACTCCACATCTGTAACTTGGATCCTAATTACTCTCAGCATTTTCTGACCCCAAATCCCCCAGTGTCCTTGGAGCGCCATAGCTGTCTTAGTCCTCAGTTGAATTCCAGTCTTTGGTTCAGTGCCTGCAACATGCTCAATAATCATTTGCCACGTGACTTAATGAAGGGATTCATGGATACGAAAACTTGTTCATTCTTCTTGCTCCCTATGTCAGGCATGGCAAGACCGTGTCAGTTTGGTGCCCAGAGCCCCCGTCCGTATTTCCCACGTCTTCACTCCAAGTTATAATTAGTCAGCCAACCCTGGCAATTTTGCTTTATTAATAAAACTTGAACCCACCTCCTCTTTACCAGGCCCACTTCCTTTTTGAAGAAGCTCTTTAACTCTGAGCTGGATGACTGCAGTGCCCAAACTCCCGGCTTCCATTCATGTCTTTGTATCTGTCAAACCACCAACCCAGTTTCTTTTAAAGCACAGATCTCCTCTGCCTTTCTCTCTCCCTCTTTGTCCCTCCTCCTCTTTCTCTCTTCTGACATGCACACAAATACACACACGCCACACATGCCACACACATGCATACACACACAGATACACACACTTAAGCATGTGTCTGCTCAAACACATATGCTCCTACCCTAACGCATACACCTTAAACGGCTCCTCATTGTGTACTAAGCAAAGCCCAGATTCAGTAACTCGGTGCATCCAGACATGATTCTGCAGTATCACCCCAAACTATCTTTCCCCTCTATCTTTCTACATCCCCTATAGCTGTGATCCTCAACCCCAGGACCGGTCTGGGCTGCACAGCAGGAAGTGAGTGGCAGGAGAGCAAGCGAAGCTGCTCCCCATCACCAGCATTACCGCCTGAGCTCCCTCTCCTGTCACATCAGCGGTAGCATTAAATTCTGCATTATGGTGAGTTGTATAATTATTTCATTATTATTTATTTATTTTTATTTATTATTATTTATTAATTATTTCTAATAATAGAAATAAAGTGCACAATAAATGTAATGTGCTTGAATCATCTTGAAACCATCTGCCCTCCCTTACCCTGGTCTGTCGAAAAATTGTCTTCCATAAAACTGGTCCCTGGTGCCAAAAACAGTCTGCTGCTATTATAGTCTGCTGCTCTATAGTCTTTTCCCAACCTTCACACTCTGCCCCCAGCATCCCAAAGATGCCTTTCCCCACGTCAGTCCTACATTTTCTGCCTGGGTGGCTTTGTTCATACAGCTCCACCTGCCAGGAATCCTCCACTAACCCTCCACCCCAATCACTGCCTGCCAAGCTCCAGCATCCTCCAAATCCAAGCTCACTGCTTGTTCTTCCACAAAGTCTTTCCAAGATATTGCCAATTAGAATGTTATCCGTCTACCTCCTCTCACAGTGCTTCAATCGTATCTTTATCGTGCATTATCACAATATGCTTCATATCAATATTTATATGTGTTTCTCTCTCTCTCCTTCCCACTAGACTATAGCATCTGTGGGATTGGTGTTGTAGCTTACTCATTTCTATAACCCCATATGGCATCTAGTACAGAGCTTGGCACTGCAAAGGGGCTTAGAAATGTGTTTGAATATATGCCATTAACTTCTAGAGTGATGTCAAAGATAGACACATTCTATCATCTATCTGTCTGTCTGTCTATCTCTGTCTGCCTACTATCTATCTATTATCTCTACCTCTATCTGGTAAACACATACACACAATTAGCCTCAACACAAAATAAAATTATAAAAATCCTATTTAAAGGCTCTGATACCCACATGTGAGAATATTTTGTCCAGAGATGCACAGGCCATGGCCTTCACTTTTCTTATATAACTCCTTCAGGCAGGTAGTGTAATAGCTGTGTGATGAACATGGAACTTGCAGGCTCCCTGGAAGGCGTGCATGGATTGAAATGCATGGTGCAGCCTCTGGCCGTCTCTCTGCTGATACACAGGGACATTGCCTGAGAGGACCCATTTGTCCAGGAGTTCAGCAGAGCACTTCACCCTGAAACCATGAGAACGTGCTTGTCAGGCAGTCACCTTGGGCCCCACACCCTGGCTTGCATTCAACCCTAAAGGTGCTACTGTCCCTTTGATCCAGTGGGTCCCCCAAATCAGCCATTTCCTGACCTCATACCCAATAGCTGGCCCCAGTGCTAACAATTTTTACCAGATAAACATGTTAAATGTTGCTGAGGTGGGAGGGGCTTTCTAAGTCTCCTCCTGGATTAGACCTCTTGTGACCTCATGTCCCAGCTGCAGGGCCTTCTGCTCAGAACAGATCACCAGCTTAACCTCCCCATCTGGGCACTGCAATCTGCTCCCCAACTGGGCAAGCACAAACTGGTCTACCTTTTCCTCGGTGTTGCAAATAACCTCTTCATTCTAGACAGTAGGTGAAGCTTGAAGGTGATAAACTGCAGAAATTATGTTAAAATCTTCTGAGCAAAAATGACATTTGGCTTAAGGGAAGAAATAGACACTGGAGAGCTGAATATGATATTTAAACATTGCTAAACCTAAGACCAAAAAGTATTTGTTTCCATATTTTCCCTACTCCTATTTCAAGGTAGAGAAAATGATCTTTCTTCCAGATAATTTCCTCCTGAAAAGCCTAACTTGGCAGCCAGAGCAGTCCTAATTCTTTGATGGGTAAGACCCATCGAAGAGAATGTTTAATTAAAGCATTTTTTTTTCTCTAAATAAATAAGCTGTCCTCAGCTCCTCGACTTCCCTCTCCCCGGTGGTATTATCAGTTGAAGGACACGTGGGGTCATTTCATTACCCTCCCCACATCCAAGTAGGAAAAAGCCTTCCTGGACTTAGCCTCAGGTTTTTCTTTTATTGGAAAAATGTATATGGAGATAATTATCTAAATAAAATGACTATAATATGACCTATATTTGAGAAGTATTAGAGAAATTCCATTTGTTAACTTCCCTGCAACAAAGCTGTAACATTGATCAATAATAATAGTACTATCCAAGTCATGTTTTAAGCAGCTTCTCTCTCTCACTCTCTCTCTAGATAAATAGACAGATACAGACAAGTGCCCTTATAGGCACGTGTGCGTGCGTCTGCATGCGCCAGTGCTCTGAACATCAGCAGCAGCCCACCCTGACCTGTGGCCGTATTTGTGTCGGAGCTTTCGCCAGGGAGTCAACGTGGTAAGAATGGCAGTGAAGAGGGACCGCTAACGCTGGCTCTCCCAGATTCTGTAACTTCCTTATCCCTACCTTTGCACGTGAAAATATGCCTTCTCTGTGCCACTTCTACAGAATAAAACTCTCACACCACCGGCCAGCATTTCATTTCCAGTCCACACTCTCACATCTGAACCAACATGAATGCAACTCTAGGGCCAGGCTCCCTGGAATCAGGGTGATAATTTATTCATTGATTCGGTCAGTTAGTGTAAGTTAACTGAGCTTAAGAAAGGAAAAGAAAAACTCAATTAAAAGTCATAGAGGACACAGCTCTTGACTCACAGTCCAAGGTGGATGGGGAATACCAGGCAGGTGGTGTCAGAGGGGTGATCCTGGCCTGGAGGCCAAGAGCATGGCTGATGGATTTGCCTGGTGGTCTTCACAGAGGAGGGGGAGCTTGAGTGGAGGTGATTCTCATGGCAGTTCCCAGCGGGCACAGACTCCTCTGAGGGAGTAGGATTTATAATACAAGTGCAACCCTTGATATCAGAGTAGTAAATGAAGACTTTATAGATTACGTCTTAACAACAGCAGCAATAAAAAGCTTTCTTAAGCACAGCTTTTAGGTTTTTGTTTCTTCCTGTGATGGATTATAGTTTCTAAAAATGACCACAACAATAGTTCCCATCCCACAAGTCTATAGCCCTTGAATGTAGGTGTGCCCTATGACCGTGCTCACCAACAGAATTCAGTAAAATTCACACTGTGCTTGTTCTGGGCATAGCCCTTAACCAGCTTGGCTGCTTTCATTCACTTCCTGCTTCTTAGAAACCAGCCCCCTGTACAAAGTGCACCCACCCTGAAATCACCACCTTGTGAAAAGGCCAAGCCACATGCAGCGGTCCTAGGAGATGAGATGCCATGTGGGGAGGGAGGGACAGAGAGAGAGAGAGAGAGAGAGATGGGGAAGGAGGAAGAGGATGAAGAGGAGGAGGAAGGGAGAGGCCAAGGAGCACAGAGACACCAGACATGTAAGTGAAGAAGAAGCCATCTTGGAAGGGATCCTACAGTCCCTGCATCCCCAGCCTCATGTGGATCAGGGATGAACTGCCCAGCTGAGCCCTTCCTAAATATCTGACCCATACAACTGTGAGCAAAATAAAATGGCTGGTTTAAGTCACTTAAGTTGTAGGATAGTTTGTGCGATGAAACACTTACCAAAACACAGAGGTCCTAAGATAAATACATAATGTTAAGGGAAATAGAGCCCTAACATGACTTAGGAAGTTAGCCTATTAGCCCATGCACATCAGGCTAAAAGAAAAATCTAAGTCCCTTTGTGTTCTCTTCTACTTTGTGTACTTCCACTCCACTTCTGAGACTGATCTTCTCCTTTTATGTAGATCAAAGGCAAACACTACAGCAATTCATAATATTCCTTCCTAATACTTAGATCTCTTGTAGAATCTATGGAAGCTAATAGGGTGTTGTCTTTCCTGTGCCCTGACCACTAAGAAAGGAGCTGTTTTAAGTGTTAGCTTGTCAAATAATGGAGAAAACACATTTTTGTTCATTTTCCGTCTCTGCTATAAACTCTAAAAGTATATTCTCTCACACAGAGTAATAGAGACTTATGTCTTCATCACTCGTCTGACCTCAAGAGCATGATTACCTGCTTTGAAGTCTTTTAAAGTCTCCCTGAGAACAAAGTCATGTCCCACTACACTGTCTTAGAGCCGACTAGCTACAATCACATGCTATATGAATGCGGGTCCACCCCATCCCACCAAAACCTGAGCTGCCCCCAAGAGCTCCCCAAAAAGCAATTCATTCACCCAATCCATTATAAATGCATTAAGGGATACTGAATAATTCAGCCTTATTCTCCCTTTGCCTGCCCCTCTCTGTCCCCAGCCCTAGCTCAGTCTGGGGTTCACAGACTCTGATTTTATTCCATTTGGAAACTAGCAAATGGTGAGACTGACCAAGAAACTTGTCGTCAAGCAGGACTTTTGTGAAGCGGCTGTCTAATAAGCCATTTCATATTTTTGTTATTTCTTTCTCGATTCATGTTAAAAATATGTTCCATGGATGCCAGCCTGCTAGGATGCAAGGAGCCCTTGTCACTCAGCAGTAATTCTGTGAAATAATAAATACCTGCATCAGTAGCCCCACCACCTGCCTCAGCCTTTCCCGACATCCCCCTGGGCCATGCGGCCAGGCTCCCACACCAGTCACCAAGCTCTGCAGGGACACCGAGTGTCACCACAAACAACAAGGGGATTTGCCCACCCAGAAGCCTTCTCTGCAAAGGTTTTATTTAATGTCCCTGTGTCTCCTGTCTCTGAGGTCACCCCAGGACTGGGTGTGAAGGGCTGTCACAGGCAGCCTATCTCCTGAGTGAAATCTCAGGAATGGAGGTTCCTGAGGGAAAGATGCCATTTCATCCACTGAGCCACATCAGCTGGAGCTGGGAGGCACCCGGCTTACATCTGCGGAACAGCTTGGACCAGAACCGTGTGTTCTGTCAGCTTTTAGGTGGGGTCCACTCCCAGGCTTTCGCCAAGATTTCAGCCGGGTCCTCCCTGCTCCCCGCCCTGGCCTTGCCGAGCATCTCAGGAAAGAAACAGTAACTTCCCCTCAGAGGCTCACCCTTCCTCATCTGCGTTAGAAAAACAGTAAGGAACTATCAAAATATGACAGAAGAAGATGTTGTTCAGGCAGCCCTGGGCTGTAGTCACCCTCCTCATGAACAAGCCAAATGTGGCCTTGCTCACAGGCGGCAGGCGGCGGGACATGATGGAGGATAGAGCGCAGTTCCGTCCCCACCCCACAGCAAGGCTGGATTTTCGTTTAGAAACGAGGGTTTCACTCCAGCATATAACTGGAAGTTTCAAAGCAATAAGAGAACTCCATAGCAGCTTTAGCATCACCCCAGATCTAGCTTCACTCAGGGACACTCAGACGCACTCCTGTTCTTTCTAGAACTTTCTGTGCACACTGAATAGAGCTCTGGTTTGAGACCCCCATTTTCTTTTGTACCCTCCTTAGTGCACACTCCCCAGGAAGGGGGTCTTGGATGTTTTCTATTCTATAGCATTCTAGAAAATGTCAGTCTCTTGATCTAGCAGCCACAGGTAAATGACAATGGAGACCACCAGTGAAAAATCTGTGACAGAAATGAGCAGAAAGAGTGGAGCTGAGGCAAGCAGTTCTGCTATTCCTTCAAAGCCCTCTAGGGTTAGAGAGATGTTCTACTCATTTTTTTTTCTTTTTTGACTTTTTAAACAATAATTTTGTGATTTGAACACCTACAAAACAATAATCATTAAAGTCCCATATTTCTATCGCCTGTCATTTCCAAACAAAGAATTGAAGTATTTTACAAATAAGTCTTTCTTAAATTTCATCAGTACTGCCTGGATACCAAGGTGATTGATTTTAGAAATAGATTCTCTCATAGCAATATGAGGATTCACTGAAATCTTAAATTTAGTCAGTGCTTTCCGATAACTGGTGCAAGTTTGTGGAGTAATATGTTGTCTCCGCTTGCAGAATGTCTTATATCCAAATTCCTAATTAATGCAAGGAGAATACATGCGTTGCACAATTTCTTTTCCTGACACTCCAAACATTCGCTAAAGAAACCAAATTTACTTTAGAACTATACATGT
Source organism: Cheirogaleus medius (assembly GCA_008086735.1). Classification (NCBI taxonomy): domain Eukaryota; kingdom Metazoa; phylum Chordata; class Mammalia; order Primates; family Cheirogaleidae; genus Cheirogaleus; species Cheirogaleus medius. Next base: position 22,490,027 of record VBSM01002217.1, on the reverse strand, counting down.
TGGGAAGAAGATCCTTGAAATAATCTAGTGAAGCAGAACCATGATGTGACCACAAATGGGCTCTTGAGTGTTTGCAAGGATTTTTTAAACTGGTCCTTGCTGGAGAGAGATGAAGCACTCTTCGTCATTATTTTTAAATTGTGATTTTATACCAAAATGATAACCAAACCAAAACAAAAATGACTAATTATAGAAAGTTGATTCAATTAATTTTGATATCTATACTTGGTGCAATGCTATAAAGCCTTTTATAATGAAGATCTGTATTTATTGCTATCAAAATATGCTCCTGAGACATTGTTAAGTGGAAAAGTAGTTTAGACTGTACAGTATAAGTATGTATTTTAAAAGGTGTGTATATATCTGTAGAAAAATGTCTGCATGAATATATGTCAAGATGTTACGAGTGGTTAGCCCTGAATGTTGGGCAGAATTATGAGGGATATTTGTTTTATTCTTTACACTTTTCTTTATGGTATGACTTTAATTTTAATTCAGAATGTCCATTACTTTGTATTAAGAATATTTTCAATTAAAATGTTTCTCTTAAGATGTGGATTTTTTTTTTTGCACTTTTCTAAAATGTGTTAGCTGATTCTTCATCCAACACTGAAGATTCTGGAATGGCTAGAATGATCTCTGTCCTCAGACACTTCTCTAGGAGAAAAGAGTGCAAAAAAATTGGTATAGGTGATAAAGCCAGAGTAGCAATAAAGAGTGAACGAACCACATATCCAGGATGTTTTAAAATTCTGAACCTAAACAGCTTTTGGAAATGTTATAGAAACATTGTATTAATTCAAACCTCGCATATTCAGAATTTGTAAAAAGTCTTTTGGTGCTAAGTGGAAATTATCTTTTGAAAGTTAGTAATTAAGAAAGATTTATTAAACAAGTACACTGGATTCCATGGCGACTTGTTTCAGTTTCCTAAGAGAGCCACTGGACTATGCTTTCTAGGGGACAGACTGATCCTTCTTATTCTCCATGTGAACCCATTCTGGGCAGTGCCAGGCACATCACAGATTCTTAATAAAAAGAGGTTTTATGATTATTATTATGATGAATGATAATAGTGCACAGCTTATATGCAAATGAGGCTACTTCCTACAAATGGAAGTTATAAATAGTCATTCAGTCAAACCCACTTGGAAGTAACACTATGGAAAGGACTCTTTTCACATATAAAAGTAAAACATCTTTCTTATATTCAGGCTTTCAACTACATTTTTTTCTTTTGATTAACCTACAAGATTAACACGTTATATAATTGTAGATTTAATTAATAAAATCTAAACTGGTAATAGAATATTAGATGAGTGGTAATCAAATACATTTCATCTGAAAATTGAAATTCTTTTACATATTTTGCTTCTATTGACTGCTTACTATTTTATTTGAATACATTTTCTTTTCATCACAATCAAATCAAACAATTTTAACATGAAATGTCATTTCTCTGCAAAGTATTTTTAGGGTATAACATTCTCTTCATACATGGCATTGTAATCAGTATTGTTTGCCACTGTCATTGAATTACATTCATTATATAGAGGTATTAATTTTGCAAAAGAAAAAAAAACATTGGGAAGCAACAAAGAATGAGGTGTTCTTCACATTTTCATTGCCAGCCAACAGTGATGATATTCAAACAGAAAGCGAGAGCAATGGTGTGTGCAGAAATTTCTCTCTGAACTTTTGCAGAGTTTTCACTCTGTGAGTGGGTATCACACACAGAGCAAGCCACACATTACACACATTGCCTTGTTCAGACATTACACCTTCACACTGATAAAACAGAACAGTCCCCTCCACTGTCACCAATTTGAAAAGAACGGGGGATTTACTACCCTATGTAATATTCTTTTAATTGATCGCGAATCGGAGAGTAGAAAAGAAGAACATGTAATATTCCAGAGCAGAGGCTTCTGCATCCTCAGTTACTCTCCCTCCCTTTTTCCTGATGTTCTGTCCCCTTGTGTCCCCCTTCCTGTCCCCCTTCCTATGGGCACACACGTGCACACACGCACACACACACAGATCACTGTGGTTGCTAGGAATTTACCAAGGCACAACAATACTAATAAACATGAAAATATTCACAGCACTTAACTCACTCTAAGAATAGGCTGAAATTACATACTAGAAAAATCTAGATTCAGACCTCTGACTCCAATACACAGGACTCTTCCATGCTGCATGTGAAGTCAGAGGTTTGCCATCTATGAGACACAGAACCCTGACTTGTTAATTATGACACACCCAGTAGTATAATTGCTCCCGACTTGATTCCAGATTCAAACACACACTGGAAGAGAAATGTATCCCTTCCTGAACTGGAGAATCATAAATGGGAAAAGGGGAAGCAAAGTTCCCTTTAAAACTGCATCTTAGTTTTACATTGTTGTTAACTAATAAAGTCCAAAATGATAGCTAAATAGGATAAAGATGCACTTAAACATTCTGAGAACTGAAAATTCTTACATTTTATTTTGTTTAAAAGTATTAACTTCTTTCTTTCTTTTCTTTTCTTTTTTTTGGGGGGGGGGTGTCAATTACTTGACTATGGTCAAGTCAAGCGATTCCAGCATAAACAGTCTTCTGTCTGAAATATTTCATTAGGATAAAACACCCTTTCTTTGTATTTGAGTTTACTTTTTTTTGATTCAAGAAGAAAGGGTAAGATGCTGACGTAGGAAAATGGCATTGCCTCATGGATGCTATCTGTCACGCTTTCATGCAGTTTATTTTATAACGTACATGGGAGAGGATTTCTAGACTCCACCTTTCCACACCTAATAATTCACCCTTTAAGCCCCCATTCACGTATTTATCAAGGTTGGGAACTTTTTCTCCCCGATTATTTAAAAGTTGTCATTGCAGTTACTTCCTCTGGAACAGACCACCTCTTTCATTAGGAATATTTATGGGAAATAATATATTTGTACAGTTGAAAGCATCACCTGTTTGGCTAAGTCAGTTCTTGTCTGAACGCAAATATGCTGTTAGAAGATTTACTCAACAACACTCGCTAATGGAAAGTACTAATCAAAACTTTTCTACAGCAGTAAATTTTTATATTTTTTAACCACTGGATTCCAATTAAATGTATTCAATATAGCAAGCTTTGATTAAACAAATTTTTTAAAAGAGATTATGTATACAGCCCCATGGAAAACAAGGCAGGTTAGGTATGCAGGCACTTGTATATTCTTAATAGAAGTCTTTACCTGAAGGTAAAACCCAATAAAGTGTACCCTATAATGTGCTAGGGACTCTATGTTGATTTACCTGTGTTATACCATCAGCAGAAATCAACTTTACCAGGTACACACCATGCTTATATATTTAATGCATATAAAATGCATATAAAAGATCCTTTTTTCTTTTTATAAAGAATTACTGAATTTCATTAGGCCACATTTTTTCTCTAAAAAGTTCTTTGTTAACCACGGGATATACTGATTGCAAATAAAGGAAGTTACAGCACTGTGCCGATGTTTATAAAAGGAGGGAAAATCCTTAATGTGGGCTTGCAATTTCAACGAAAAAAAAAAACAACATCATAAATACAAGGTTTGGCCTTACTCTAATATGCATTAGCAAGATCTTTCAAAGAATCTCCTTGCTTACACTGATTGATATATAAATATTTTCCTAAACGACTCAAAAAAAGATGCTATGTTATTTAATTGAAGTCTATGAAGAGAGGTCTGGGAATAGATGGCTGAAAATCATTTGGGTTTTTTGCAAAAAAAAAAATCCATTTTTCCCTCATTTGAAGATATTTAAACACAACATCGTTGCACATTTCCAGTAAAAATTTCACAGACCTTTCATATGTGGGATCCCCCCCCCATATTTAAGTTTCAGGATTAGTTGCAGCCTTAGAAAAATATTTAATTCTCTTTGCTCTGTGACATAGCTTAATGAATCTAGGTTGAGTTTCTTTAGGAAATATAAGAAGCTTCTTGACAACTGAGAAGTCTCCCAGACACTCATTCCTGTCAGAGTTTTCCAAAACCACACATAAGCCGAGGCCACGAGGTGCCTACATCAGACGAGAAAAGAAGAACATCGGCTTCCCTCCCTGACCTGTTATGTTTGAGTGAGAAATGTGTTTATTGCTCCGTCTCCCTGAGTGTTTAACTGTTCCGATTGTGCAAATTATGAGTGCAGAAGTCCTTCTTTATAATTTCCAACTGTCTGGTCTACTCTATTTGTTCTTGTCCACCATCCCCTTAGAGGAATGCAAAAAGCCATGTCAGTTATTTTTTAATAATAATACCATTGCATTTCAACCTCGGTTGAAGTGCTCTAGTGATTTTTCTTTGCGTCAAAATTTATATTGCTTTTAAAAGCATTTCATTAAGATTCTGCATGTTTAAGAGAGAGAAGAGAAAGGAGAGATGGATAACATTAGTCAACTGAGGCAGGCGTCCTTTTTAATCCCTAGATCTTAAACACGCTACGGAAAAGATTTGCTTCCTTTTCCCCGGCCCTTGACTTTTTAGGGGGCAGCGGCTGCTGTTGAGAGGGGCGGTTAAGCGGGAGCGAAGCGCAGACCCAGAGGCACACTCTGCAGCAGCCCGGATGGGGGGCGCCGGGCGGTGGCACCCGGCCTGCGCGCTGGTCGCGCCGTGCGCACCCGTCGGGGACCTGGGGAGGCGGCCGCCAGGACTGGGAGCAGACGCCGGGTCCTCCCGGGACAGCCAGCCTTCCCCGAAACCCGTGCCCGGGCTGCCACCTCCCTCCCCAGCAAGCACCCCTCCCGCCCTTTGCAAAGGAAAGCGAATCCACAAGCTCTTTGCTCTCCGGAGTGCGTCCGCCTGTCCCTGAAACGTGCACGGAAAGGAGGTGGCCCTGGGAGCCGGGGAAGATGAGGGACCCTTGCTGGGGGGGTAGGAGCCCGGTCCGTGTCCCCGAGTCCCGGGCGTCGCAGCACCTGCCGGGCTCCTCCGCGAGTCCCGCGGCGGTTTCCTCAGCTCGGGCGCCCTCTGGCGCCGCGATGGGGAAATTCCCCCGATGCCAGGAGCCCTGGAGGACAGACGCTCGCTGCTGGGCAGCCTGGCCCCAGGCGTGGCTTTGCTCCAGGAGGAAGCAAGGAGGGCTGTCACTCTAACACGCCAGACTGGGCTCTGCCGGGAAACCTGCTTCTTCCCTCAGTGTGTCAAAATTGCAGAACCTCGGGTCATGGTTTCCCTGGGCAATGTGTTAGACACCAGTTACCTTCCCTAGACGGAATTTTGTGAGACCTCAGATTCTTTTTGTTTGTTTTGTTTTGTTTTAATTTCAGAATACTACAGGGGTACAAACATTTTGGTTACACGAATTACTTTTGTACAGTTTTGTACTTTTGCACACAAAGTTACAAGCGTGTCCATCACCCAGATAGTAAGCATTGTACCTGTTAGGTGTGAATTTACCCATCCCCTCTACCTCCCTCCTCCCTGCTGATTTCCATTGAATTTTACCACCATATGTGCACATGAGTGTTGATCATTTAGTTCCAATTTAATAGTGAGCACATGTGGAGTTCGTTTTTCCATTCTTCGATACTTCACTTAGGAGGATGGTCTCCAGTTCCATCCAGGTTGTTACAAAGAGACACCTCAGATTCAAAGGGAAGAATAAAGGAGAGTCCCACAACCCCCAGTGCTCACTCGTGCTGTCTGTATCCCTCTCCCTCCTTACACACGCCTACACCACCTGTTCTTTTCTTTACCTATCCACAGGGTCTCAACCCTATATGATGGCTTTTTTGATATGTCAACTTGACTAAGCTAAAGTCCCCAGTGAGTTCATCAGATACTAATCTAGCTGTTACTGTGGAGGGGTTTGGCAATGTCATTAAAATCACTACTCCCTTGACTTGACTTTAGCTAAGGAAGATTATACTGGATAATGTGGGTGGGCCTGGCCTAATCAGATGGAAGCCCTCAAAAGCAGGGCTGAGACTTCTCAGAGAGAGACAGAGACAGAGAGGAGGCTCCACCTGTGGGCAATAGTTTTGCTGTGCCCATAGAGTTCTACTCTGCTTGTGGTCTTCCCTTCCTGACTGCCCGTCCTGTGCATTGTGGACTTGCTCAGCCAGCTCCCACGAGAGTGCAAGCCACTTCCTAGTAATAAATCTTTTAATTGTATCTAGAGTCCTCTGGTTGGACTCTAGCTGATACAAGACACACAGCCCAAATCAGAAAAAGTATTAAGAAAATTCATAGTGCCAGAACATTCCACCCTATCCTTCCCAACTGTCAGTCGATAGATATTTTCTGAATGTCTGTTGGTGGTAGGTACAAGGCAATATACTCTGGAGATGCCTCCAAAGAGAAAGAAGACTGAATTTCTTCCCTTATTTGGGCTTTAGTACCTGCTGCTAAGTTAGATGGGTGAATGAGAGAGGCGAGGTCTGTAACGGTTTGTGAAACTCACACACACACACACACACACACGCAGCTCCACACGACTACTTGGGAATTTTCAAACCTGGACCAGAAGCCAGCTTTACTTAATGGTTTGTTGTGGGTCTTGGTGGCATGCTTGGAGCAACACAAAAATATAGTAGGAGGAAGATGCCGATGAGGAGAAGCAGACACCCATCTTTGCCTTGAGGGCCTTCAATCTATCACTACTAAAGGTAAAATGCTTGTTTATCCCACTGCCAAGCATTCTGAGTCATCCACCCCCACAGTGCGTTTTCTTTGCACTTACTGTTTCTATATATGGCAAAGGGGTGACACTTACTGATAATGGATCAGAGACGTAGAATGCCGGAAAAAGTGAACTCAACCAGGCTGGAAAGAGTGAGCCTCCCCTCTAGGCTGATCAGCAGAACCATTGATCCTAGGCCAAACTGGGAGGTCCAATGAACACCTCATCCCTTCTGTAGCATCTCCTACCCCTGCCCCAGGCTCAAGGCCTATTGCATGACGGCAGTAACCCAGAGCATTCCAATCCAACAAATGTATAATGAGTACCTACCATGCTACAAGTCTGCCCTTTACAATCTGGTGTCCTGAAATAGCTTTTGTAATTACCATGGGCCTGCAAATGGATTGCTATAATCAGTGATAACTTCTGGGGTATCTTATTGGTTTCTGGTTTCTGCAGGGATTTTTACTTTTGGGGCGATTTTCTCCTTGAGATTCACACCTTCCCTTGGACTCAATCACGACTCTTCCCTGATTTTACTTCCTGTTAGTCTGTTCATTTCTTCTCAGCTCTCTTTGGAAGGATGTTCTTTTCACCCCAATCCTCATGATTTTAAAGTCGATGTGTTCAAGGGTTCTGTACTGGCCACCTTCCTGAATGAATCTCTTCCCTCTTCTTGAGATAGGAACCATACTCTGATGAGGCCCATGTCTGTGTCTCTGGTTCGCAACTCTCTCCTGAATCCACACATTTCCTTGAACGTAGCACTTCATCAAAAACACTCATCGTCTCCTTTCCCTGTTGCCATCTGGAAAGCCTGGGCTGAATCAGTGATGCCAGAAACTGTGTTTTCCCAAAAGCTTATGCCAGAAACTCAGGAGGCGCTCTGGACTGCTCCTTGCTCAGCTCCCGCATCCAATCGGGACCCAAGGTCTATGGGCTCACTGTGGAGTGTCTCAAGTCTCTGTTCCCCACTCTGATCCCCAGACAGGTGGAGGCCTTCACAGATCTCATCTCAGGGGCAAATGGTCTTCTAATAGTGGCTTTGCCTCCATATCTCTGCTCTCTCCCCTTCATCTTCCCAAATTGCACATCTCCCTGTGATATCCTTCTACTTTAAAAGTGTCAATGACAAAACGTCCTTCCTGGTAAAGGTTGAATAGTATTCCACTGTGTATATATGGCACGTTTCCTGTCATTTGCAACAACGTGGATGAATCTAGAGGACATCGTGTTAAGTAAAATAAGCCAGACACGGAAATACAAATGCTGAATGATTTCCTTATATGTGGAATCTCAAAGAGTCAAACTTATAGAAGCATAGAGTACAGTGGTGATTACCAGAGGCTAGGGTGGGGGTGGTCAGGGAAAAGGGACGTGTTGGTTGAAAGCTACAAAGTTCAGTTAGACAGGAGCAGTATCATAAGTTCTGGTGATATATTGCACAACATGGTGACTATAGTCATTATTATTATAGTTAATAATAATGTCTCGCATATTTCAAAATTGCTAAAAGTAAATTTCAAATGCTGTCACCACAAAGAAATAGTAAGTATTCGAGGTGATGGGCATGTTAATTAGCCTGATTGAATCATTTCAGGATGTATACATGTACCATAACATCATATTGTACCCCATAAATACATACAATTAGTATCTACCAATTAAAAATAAATCTTTTAAAAGTGTCAGTGGTCTTGAAAGCTCTCCCTGACCCTCTGCCCTTTGTCCCTGTCACACCCTAAGCTTATCCCTATCATCACACAAAGCAGCATTTCCTTCTTTAATAAAATATTTCAGACAAACATAAACGTGCCCCAAAAAATGAATATAACAAATATCCACATACCTACCACCAAACTAACAAATCTTTGATATATTGATGTCAGAGCATCTTTTAAAAGAAATCCATCCTGATAAGAATAGCTGAGAGCCCTCTGTGGTCCGTCTTACATTGAAACCACTGCTGCTCAAGTTCACGGTTGATTTTCTTGCCTAGTTCTTGCACTAGACCAGAGCTCCTCAAGAATAGTTTCTCTTTCTTGTTCATCTCTGAATCCCCGGAACTTTGCCAGATCACTTGGCACAAAAAAGTATCGAGTGGACATTTGTTGAACAAATGCATGAATGAATAAATGCACACTCACTACTCCTGTGTGCTATTCTTCACCACACGAGAACAAAATCTTTTAAAATTTTACCTGATAAATGTAAAATGTTTTTAGAGGTATTTGATTCTAACAAGTTACTGTGGTCTCCAAAAGCGTTACCTTCCACTGGCAGTTCTCTGCCTTGCCTGCACGTTGGAATCGCCTGGGGAGACACTAGAGTAGGAATATCTAGATTCTATCCCCAGAAAATTCTGATGTAATGGGAGAGGTGCCTCCTAGGCAATGGGTTGTTAAATGCCCCCCAAGTGCTTATAAAGCGCAACTGAGGCTGAGAACCTCAATTCCTTCCTGCATGGCATGATCATCATCACCAGCACTGGCCGTTGGTGAGCATGGGCTGCATGTTATTTAGGTACATGATCTTTTTACTTCTCACCCCAACCTAAGTGTTTTTATTATCCCCATTTTCCAAATGAAGAAAGTTGACAACCAGAGTAGTCAAAGCAGTCAGATAACTAAGTGGTGGAGGGAGAATTCAACAAAGTTTTTCTTTCTTTCTTTCTTTCTTTCTTTCTTGCTTTCTTGCTTTCTTGCTTTCTTTCTTTTAAAACCACATTGACTACCCCTGGAGAAGCACAATTCCCTTCCTCGCACAGAGCTCTGAGAACTCAGGCTCCGAAGGCAGACAGCCCCTGGGCCCTGCTTTTCTCACGATACGGCCAGTTCCCACCTGACTGCTGTCCTGTCCCGTAACTTGGCTGTAGCTCTGTTGAAGCCTGGAATGAGTAGAATTTCATTCTTGCCAGCGCTAAGACCCTGCGCTTCAACGGAGCCAATATGCCTCTGTTTTGAGTCATTCGCTGAAACTTGCCATAAACTCCTTGCCTGTGTGGCTGCTAGAGACTCAGAAAGGTGGAGTCGCCCTTGCCTTTGCCAACCACACCCTCTTTGCCCACAGCAACGAGTCCTCGTTACTCCATTATTTGGCACGCTGTTCCTCCCTCCCTTTCTCACAGTGGAAGGCTTTTTCCCTTGATCTCTCATCTTCTACTGGATCAACCTGATACCATTACTCCCAAAATATGAAAGACCTACAACTTGAGATCACACGATTGCTTTTTTTGGTATGTGAATAATCTAAGTCCATGTTAATTTAAACATATGTTTAAACACATGTGTATGGCTATGCTTAGGACAAAGACTGGAAACATATACATCAAATTTAACAATGGTTGTATGCAGGTGGTAATGGTATGTGTGATGTATCTCACTTTTGCTTTCATGTGTTTCACACTGCTGCCTCTTTTCTCTCCTGTTCTTTTTAAGCAAGCAAAGGAGGAAACTACACACATCATAAACTGACTTCTTTATGGGTGTAATGTGCACGCTTTCAACAATAGTGTTCAAGTAACAGGATTTTACTGTAGGAGAAATCAAATGCATCATCCTGGAATCATAGATATAGCTTAAAGAGATCTTGGAGATCTCCTAATCCAGGAATGCTGTCATAACAAAAGAACTGAAATAAATTGAAATACGTGGTACTGTCTCAGTGGTTAGGTAGTTGGGCAGTGAGAAAACTAATGTCAAATTTTGGAAGAATGGCACTGCATCGTATTCAGTCTATTGCTTGCTGTAACATAGCAGACATTCATGTAGGACATTGCAGGAGCACGAAGCCTACAGCTCAAGGAGAAGAGGTTGCTAGAGACTATGTGTATCCGGGTGTTAGAAGACGCAGATGAGCTCAAGAAAGAAATGGCTATTTTGCAAGCAAAAAAAAAAAGAAAATACATTCCAGAAGTTCAAGACCTGCCAAAAGTGGTCAAGGGACCACTTCTTGATTCCTAATAGTACTAAGAACACATTTGGGCAATACGACCCAAAGAAAATCAGGACAAAAATCAGACTAATGGAATAGTGCCTAAGAAAAGCTTTCTGTTGGATGAGAAGACTCAGGGCAAAAATCCTATGAAAGGAGTAGCTTCCCCACCAAGCAGACAGAATGATTAAGTTAGGACACATAGGACCATGGAGGTAAAAAGGGAAATTAAGATTAGCTCTGAAAGCACAGCGGGTGGGTGAGGTTGCCGGCTCATAGAATTGACTGGAAGCAGATAGACAAGAAGACTACTCTTGGTTTGAAAGAGACTATTTGAGACTTTAAATGACACTTAGCCCCATATCCTGTAAGCAGGAGATGGGCTGCCAAAGCCATGCAACTTTCCAGTGGGGCATGTTCCCCTACATTCACATTTGACCAAGGAAAATAATTTAAAAAGGGAGAAACTTCTAGAGAGTGGAACCAAAGTCTCTGGACCCTCTTACTGACTACAGACTGCTGTGTGTCTCACAATCTTCTGTTTTCCAGAAGGGAGCAGATTTTGTGGTTGTCTATCCCTGTACCACTGTGGTATGCTGGGTGTGTGCTTAGGGGAAGATAACTCTTCATTTGAGTGCATAAGTCTCTGGTCCACAACGAACCTCACCCTGTCCTGATGGACACATCACCTGACATCCTGGACTGGGTGCAATGACCAGATGGAACTTTAGATCATCACCCCGGAGAGGTGTTAGTTGTTTTATGTGTGTTCAAGGGTGGACTGTTGCAGAGACATTTTCTACTCATCAAGTAAAAATTAATTTATTCCCCCATATTACAAGTCCCGTTGCCATTTATCAGGATCTTGTGGCTAGTTCTCGCCAATGGGCTGTGATGAGAAATAGTGTTTCTCACTTCTGGGCCAAAGCATGTAGAAGCTGGGGTACTGCCAGTTCCCTCTGCCCACTGCTGTGAAACCAGGAAGCCACTTGCTGTGATGGTAACATCATATCTATAACTGTCTCCATTGTTGAGTTGCCACATGGTGAAGAGGTGCCCTAGGGAGTGACCCGGCCTGCCATGGAGTTTGTGTGAGTAAAAACCTCTATTGCATTAAGCCATTGAGGCTTTGCATGTCGTTTGTCACTGCAGCCTTGCCTAAGCTGGCCTCACCTACCGAATATATTGGCTTTGACTTCTGGTGTGCCATTCTGTTACCTACGTTGCTGTGGGCCCAGGAGCTGCGGCCGGTCGCTTTATGAATCTCACCAGAGAGATAGACCCAAAAATGGGCTAACCATGGAGTGCCACTCAGAAAACCATGAAACAGGCAATATAAATGAATTTTCATCACTATTAAGGACCCAACACATAAATATCAGGTGAGCTGTCTTTCATTCCTTCACTCAACAATAGTTACTGAGCTTCTACCATGTACCAAACATTTACAGGCACTGGAGAGGCAGTGCCCAGGAGAGACAAGGTTCTGGGCCTCATAAAGCTGACTTTCTAGAACAGATAATCAGGAAACAATAAGGACAAATAAGATAACTTCAGAGAATGGAGAAGTGCTGCTAAGAAAATCATCAGGGGCAATGTAGAGAGTGAGTGAGCTGTCAGGAGAGGTCTCTGGGAGGAGGTGACAGGCAGAGACCTTAATACAGGAACCAGTTGTGCAAAGATCTGGAGGTGGGACTTCCAGACAGAGGGAAGAGCAGCTGCAAAGCCCTGAGGTGGACAAGGTATTACCTGGTGAGTAATTCGACAGAAGTCTGGATTGGCCAAAATGTTGTAAGTGAAGAATAAAAAGAATAAACTCAGAGAAGTAGATGAGGATCATTTTAGGGCCTCTTAAGCTATCACAAGGTGATTGGATTTTATTTCAAAGGTAATGGGAAATCATTAGGTGATTTTAAGGAGAGAAGTAATAAGATTTGATTGGAGACTGATAATTAGGAAGTTGTAGCAGCAGCCCAGGTGAGAAAGAATGAAGCTTCCAAGGAGGTGGATGATCATGGATGTATTTTGGAGAAACAGCATTTGTAAATGGTTTCGATGCTGCAAATGAGAACAAAAGAAAAAGGAAACAAGACCAACCTTTAGGTTTTCAGCTTGAGTGCTGGATAGTAGTGGTATCATTGACTGAGACGTGAAGTCTTGGAGAGGCTTGGACTCAGGCCTTGAGGAGGATGCAACACCCAGAATTCTAAGCCTGTGATGCCTCATAGACATTCACATGACTATGGAAGGGAAGCAGGTGGGGTTTCAGGGTAAGGTTAGGCCTAGAGATATAAATTTGGGGTCCATCAGTTTATAAACGTTATTTAAAGCCATAGAACTGAATGAGATCACTTAAGAGAGAGTGTAAATACAGAAGAGGTTTCGAGACAGGGGCCTTGGATCCAACATCGATCCGGAGGTCAGGGAGAGGAGGAGTCATTCTTCCAGAATACTGAGACCTTTTCCACTCTAAAGGGCGGTTTGCTTTTCTAAAGATGTCCTGAGACATATAGATTTTTCCACATATCTTAGTAATAAATGTTACAGCAGGGTCTCCTGTGAGTGCTAAGTCACTTGTGTCACCGTGGGGAAGCTCAGCATGGAAAATGCATGCGGCCGAGGGTCAGAAAGCCCTGGACGCTTTCAACCACTTTGCCGCTCACTGCTGATGTGACGAGAGTGAGTCACAGCCGCACCAGGCCTCACCTTGCTCCTCTGCTGAGCAGAAGGAACGACGCCTCCACGCTGGGTTGCCTCGGCATCAAAGGAGGCAAATGGATGTGAGTGGATTTGTACACTCCACGGCCACATTGTCCTGTTAGTAGCCACTCGCCTCTGTGGCCACTTAAATTAAAATGAAATATTTAGTTCTTCAAAACTAAGGAGACAAGATGACTACATGCAATGTAGGGTCCTGGATTGGATCCTGCAACGGAAGAAAAATGACGATAGCGGAAAAAATGGGGAAATCTGAACACTGTGCCAAGGTTAATGTCTTCATGCTGACGAATGTAACAGGGTTCTGTAAGATGCTCATGTTAGAAGATGCCAGGTGAGGAGTGCACAATAAAAGTTTCCTTAGTCACACTCGTCACTTTTCACATACCCACTGGCTACATGCACAGTGCTGAGATGGATTATTTCCATCATGACAGAAAGTTCTCTATCAGACAGTGTCACCTACAGTATTAAACCAATGCTTTTAAACCAATAGTTTTATCAGGTAAAGCACTGACCACTGCACCGTCACTCAAAATTATTTCTGTGGGGCAAATTCAGTGGCTCGAATGAAAGGATCGAAGTCACATGTAGAAATAAAACTCCAGTCTCCGCTCACACACCCAAACTAGTCATGTTATTTTAGACTAGACATTACCTATCTTTGGCCTCTGTTCTCCTTTGTAGGTGACAAGATTAAACCAAATGATTTTGAAAGGACTGTTTACAACTAACATTCTGTGGATCTGGAACAAATAACACTGGGAGGAAATGGCTTATTATCTCATTAGCCCGTGGAGAGGTATTCTGGTGACAAAATTTAAGTGCGCTGTCGTGGGGCAGGGAGCAGCATTGCTCACACTGCTGGGTCTGCCTGGTGCCAGGCCATTCGGCCCCAATACCCCTGCTGATGGCACAGGGAGGACCCTAAGACACACTGTCCTTATCAGTGAGAGGCTGCACACACAGGGCTTTGATGAGTAGACCATGGAGGAGAATAAATAGGAAGTAGCCTTTTAAAACATTAAAGCATCCTATTTTATGCTAATATATTTGTTCACGATTCCCAATTTTAAAAAGTGAAATAATTCAAGTCAGACTACACTGGGATTTCGAAAACGCTATTGACCTGGGAAGTTGGTCACTATTGATTTTTCTCCCCTTCATACCCCAATGAGCAGTAAGTGTTAATAATAATCTGCTGTCCTAACAAAGCACTTTCCATTCAAGACATTTAAAACAAAGCACAAGCATTAACACATTTATTTTCACCATGTTCGTTTACATCAACATAGGTTCTTTTCCTATCTGCTATTTATAAAAAAGAAATTAAAGAATGTGTCATTGTTGATAGGAAGATAATTTGGTCCCTAAGTAGAAATCACCTAAACGGAAGTCCTTTCCCACTGGATCAACCTGGACTATATAGACCAGAATTAATTTTTTAGTCTTTCATCAGGTAAATGGTTAAGTATATCTGAAATTCTGATCACTGTTTACTTCTTCTCCTTGTTCTTCATAAAGTGTACATCAGTTAGGATTCTGGGTTAAAAGCTAAAAAAAAAGAAACCCTTTTCTGGCAAACTTAAGACAAAGGGATTCTTACCCCCCAGATCTCCTGGGAGGCTTGCCCTGAGATGCTATAATTCCCCCAAAGAAAATCAGTGTGGAGAGGAAAGGGCAGCCAGAAATGAGGAAATGCCCGCCACAGAGTTCAATTTATCTACATTTTGATTTTTTTATGCATAGTCATTCATTTTTTATATTAGAGTCATCATAATCTTAATGCATAAATGTGGAACTTTTATTACTTAAATTACTGGCATACTTTCTCTCTGTGCTTTTGTGTGTTTATCAGAAAGGGAATATGTAGTGACTAATATTTATCATTACCCTAGAGTTAAACAGCAAATAAAAATCGTATAAAAGGCCCTCAATCTCTAAACACTATATTTTAAATAGGACAAATTAGATATATGAACAAAGGAATGGATGTCAGCATAAGGTATCATTTGCCAAGGCTTAATCAATAATGTTTTGACGTGTTAGTAAGTCTTGTAAAAGAAAATATAGTTCAAATAACCAACTATTAGGTTGAACAAGTAAGTGTCAAAAGAGGCACCTTCTACCAACAACTTAATGATCACTAATCATGGAATACAAACCATTGCTACTAGAAAGACCACAAGAAAATTCTATTGCTCTCAATTGCACTTTTGCAGCCTGGGTATATCTAGAATCTAAGTTTCCATCCGAAATTTAATAGCTGATGCTTATAAAGTGGATCATGTAATAACCCTTAGGGGTTTAAAAGAATTCCTTTTGTTCTATCTAAGTTTAGAAGGCAGCAATATTTTTTCTCTTTGTTACAATATTTCAGTTTATTTTAACAGCATGTTAAGGCAATAATAAAAAACAGTGACTTCGTAACTTTCTCCAACTCCACCATGGCTACAGTCCTTTCCACCACTCCTTAGAAATGATTAGTTGCATTTGTTAAAAGCCAAACTATCATGGAGCTGCATGTTATTTTTATGTCTCTTGAGATTAACAGTGTCTTCCTAAGAAAAATGCAAATATGCATTGCATTCCAGAATAAAGGCAGAAAGTGGCCGATGAGATTCCAAGACTGTCGCTGAGCATTTTTATATACTTCTGAGGGAGAGGGTGCTGTTGTTGGTCTTCCACATCCTTTTCCATAAGCGTTTCATCCAAAAAAGACCCAGGGAGCCATCATCACCATGAATTCCCTCTCCCATGAGATAACAGGCCTGCTAGTAAGGTTCAATGTTCTAATGTAGAGACCATATCAAGGATGTGATTTAAACATGCTAAGCAGAGGCAATCCCCTCCCTGTATTAAAATATCTTCTATATCTGTTGCATAAGCATGCCTTTGGGTCTGAGGATTTGAAAATTACTTGGTATTTTTGACATTGAAATTTCTGGAGGGCTAACATTATAAGTCTTTGGGATAACGCATTGGCAACAATTGCTAAAGGCTAACCCATGCTGGTTCTGCCCCAGGAACCTAATAAAGTCTGAAGAAGCACCCCTGGAAAACCTGATCCCAGGTCAGTCAACCTAACAGCCCTAGGTGTGTGTCACCGTCAAGAGAAGGCAGGGGCGCTGCTGGCAGTCACGCATGGAGGGCAAGAGTCCAGAGAAAGGTAGAGGGCTAATAAGCACAAGACAGAATCAGGTGCAAGGCCACCAGAGCTCTTGGTTGCTGGGTTCCTTTACATAGCACATTAAGGTTCCTCATGGCTTAAAGGAGCAGAGCCTTCCCTGACCAGGCGTAAGAGAACTTACCCAGAGAATGCAGAAAGAGAGGCCAATGGGTGAGTGCTAAGCATGAAAAATCATGCACCTGGAGAAGGCATTGGCAGTCCTCTCCAACTGTCCCTCTACCAAGCCCACTGCTGCCTCAAGACCTTTGTATTTGCTCTTCCTTCAGCCTGGAACACTGTTGCCCCAGGACCCACGGGGCTCTTCCCTGGCCTCCTTCAGGTCTCTGCCCTGTATCACCTTATCAAAGAGGTCTTTCCTGACCACCCTATATAACATAGTACCTTCTACATGCTCTTCCTCTCATCCTACTTGATTTTTCTACCTAGTTCTATCCCAGTTTATATATTAAATATTTATTTGCAAATATAAAACTCAAGCTCCCTTCAAACAGCAGCTTAGTCTGTTTTGTTCATTGCTGTGCCCTTACCACGGAGCACAGTTCCTCGTATGTGCTTAAGAAATAGTTTTTTAAATGAATGAACCGAGACATTGCCCCTGCATTTCTCCATGCGTTGCATTTACATCATGCAGTTGTCTTGTGTTTGGGATGTCATTACATGAGCCTTCTTTGTTCTTGTAGAGTATTTAGATATCCTTGCAGTCCCTGTCTCTCTGCTTTTCCCGTACTTCCTTCCATTTTTTTCCTCTCCTCCACCCACCCACTCCCAGACCTGGCCATTAATAAGACATTTTTGCATCCTGTATTCATGCATCCATTCCACAAACATTTATTGGACACTCACTATGTACTAGGCATGATGGTAAGTGCTGAAGATTTAAGGGCAAAGCAAGAACAAAGAAACTATCTCTGCCACCAGGAAAGTTATGGTCCAGTGAGGAGCCAGGAACTAATTTGTTAAAGCTCACAAATAGAGGTAAAATTGCCACTTGAGGGGGCTGCCAAAAGAGGTGCAAATGCTGTGGGTGTCACTCGCTGGGGGAGGAGCTGGTTCAGGAGCTCAGGGAGGACTTCCATGAGGATATGATGAGTCCCCACCCTGGGGATGGGGAGTTGATGGGGTCGGGGTGGCTGCAAGAGGTAGAAGCAGATCGCACGGGGCCATGAAAGCACCACTGATGGCTTTAGCCATGGTCCTGAGGTCTGAAGCGCCAAGGGAATCCATTGGAGAGTTGTGGTGAGTTACATGGAGCAGGAGAAGTTGCGGGTATGAGAGAGAAACACAATCACATAGGGTGGAAATTCAGGCACGACCAGTTTACACACTGGAATAGGTTCTTACAAAAGATACAAAGATAAATGATCTCTATCCTCAAAGACCTTAATCCAGAATGCCCAATTTGCTAGATAGGAAAACTTATGTGGTACAAACATAAATGATTCCTGGCCAAAGGCACCAAAACAATACAGCTTATTCACAAAATAGCCTTGTGGAGCTCTTTCTGAGCAAGATCAGCAGATCCCTGGATGATCCAGAACCAACCCACTGAATTGTGCTACAGCCACGTACCATGTAAGGACACCTCTGTCACCAACAAACCACATATACCACAGTGGTCCCATAAGATTATAATGGAGCTGAAAAATCCCCGTTGCCTAGTAACATCTTGATGATCCTGACCCTGTGTAGGCCTATGCTAATGTGTGTGCTTGTGTCTTGGTTTTTAATAAAAAAAGTTTAAAAAGTAAAAAAGAATAAAATTTTTAAAATAGAAAAAAGCTTATAGAATAGGGATGTAAAGAAAGAAAATATTTCTATTCAGCTGTACAGTGTGTTTGTGTTTTAAACTGTTATTACAAAAGAGTCAAAAAGTTAAAAAAAAATTAAAGTTTATAAAGTAAAAAAGTTATAGTAAGCTAAGGCTAGTTTATTATTGAAGAAAGGAAGTTTTTTATAAATTCACGTAGCCTAAGTGTACAGCACTTTTAAAGTCTACAGTAGTGTGCAGTAACGCCCTAAGCCTTCCCATACTCTCACTACCCACTCACCGACTCATCGAATCGCTCACAGCAACTCCAGTCCTGCAAGCTCCATTCATGGCAAGGGCTCTATACTTTTATGCTGTATTTTTACTGTATCTTTTCTGTGTTTATATATGTTTAGATACACAAATACTTACACTGTGTTACAGTTGCCCACAGTATTCAGCACAGTAACATGCTGTACAGGCTTGTAGCCTGGGGGCAATAAGCTATACCATACAGCCTAGGTGTGTAGCAGGCTCCACCGTCTAGGTCCCTGTAAGTACATTCTATAATGTTTGCACAACAAAATCGCCTAATGATGCATTTCTCAGAACTTATCTCAGTCGTTAAGTGACTGGAGTCTCAAATAATAAGGAAATATTTTCTCCAAAGATTAAAATTTAAGTTTTCTGTAATTCCAATGTTATTGATGGGGAAGAAACTTACCTACCTCTTATAGGCGTCGAGTGAGGTTTTATAATGGGAGGCTCTGGGTTTTGTTGATCTGCACAGCCTCACTGGCCAAGTTCATTGCTAGTATTAACGGTAGTAAATGAAACCATCAGTTTTACTACAGAAGCCCCAGGGCACTGAGTGCTTTCTGCGTGAAGGATGTTAGCCCTCTCTGAAATACCTTGGGAAAATAAAAAATGTTATTTGCATCAGACTCATTTACTGTGTATTTGTTTATTTGGCTTTAAAGCTATTTGAAGGATAAAAGGGCTCATCATTAAGTTTCCTCCAGCACTGTGGAATGTTACTAAATAAATCTGGAAGAGAGAATAGAAGTGGAGGAGAAGGAGGAAAAACTAAGAAGTGAAAAGAAGGAAGGACCGTGGTGCACTGATAGCACCTAAAAACGGGTTCCTCAATGAACACTCACGGGTGCCCATTGTTTACGTGCCTATGGTTTTATTTCTCCAGGAAAAAGAAATGATCTGAGTGTAGAGCTGTGAAAGAGCGGGGGAAAGGGGATGAAACACACACTTTCCCCATTTGGGGACGTCTCTCTCTGCCCCTTTATCCAAATTGCAGATATAGAGAGCACGAAAGCCAGAATCCCATCCAGCCTACAGTGTGTTTTCTGTGATGTTTAATTTCATTTTAGTTAGTATTTAATATTTTCTTACTCTGAACTGCCTTTTATCTGACATCCTGGAACAATTCCCTCTACTTTCTTTATTATTTCCTTCCCTGCTAATGATGTTGCTGGAACAGAAGTATGCTCTCGAAATGGGTTTTTTTCATTAACAGAGGGAACACTGGGTTTGATTTATCTGCAAAACCCCTGGGATGACTCTTGTGCTTAGATGTCAAAGAAATTCTCCATCTCCTTCTAAACCATTAATTTTATCATTATGGAAATAGCTTCCACAATTGATAAAACATTGTCAACTGAGTTTGACAGACTATTAAAACACTTCTGAAGATTTGTAATCTCAAGCTCCTGCCTCTTGGGACTTACTTAAAACATACACCCCCATATTTATTTTATATTCTCTCTTAAATGTCAATGGAAAAAAGTCTTCATGATAAGGTCATTATAATGTACACAGACAGTGATCAAGAATCATTTCCCTCTGGTCTTGGCCAAGTCATGTTATTATTAATAAAATAGTATAAACCATTCATCTTTTCCTACTAGCTGAGATAGTTGAAGCTTTGCCATAAATGGGAAGAGGACAAGCCTGTAAAAGGAATAGCTTGTTGTGAAATCTGGAGTATCTCTTTTTTATAATTAAATGTCTTTATTTCGAGATAACTGTAGATTCACATACATTTGTAAGAAATAATAGAGATCCCACATGCCCTGTATCCAGTTATCCCCAATGATAGCACCTTGCAAAAGTTACAGGACAATAACTAAACCAGATAATTGACATTAATACACTATATCAATCTTATTCAGATTTCCCATTTTACTTGTACTGATTTGTGTGTGTGTATGTGTATTAAGTTCCACGCAATTTTATCACATGTGTAGATGTGTGAATTCACCGCCACAGCCAGGATACAGATCAGTTCCAACACCACCAGGATTCCTCCTGCTACTCTTCGATAACCACACCCACCTCCCTCCTCTTTCTCCTCCCCATGGGGTATCTATTTTTCTTTGAGTTTTTCTGAACTTTTATGCATAATGAGGAGAAATAGAATTACGAAAATTACTGGCACTCAAGGAAAGCATTCAAGGTTTTAGAACAAAGCATCCCCTTGTGGTGGATGTAGCCCAGTGGCAGATGCAGTCAGAGCTTGATTTCTGAACGTAAGACTAGGTTCCAATCTCCATTCACCTCCCTGGCTTTGTGCAGATCACAACCTACCATGGCTTTGCATTCAAGGCAACAATAGTGATAAGAGAAGATGCATTACATGTTAGTATACTTTATTTCTTTGGAAAATTCAGTTAACAACATTCCATTGAAATGATGAATTTTTAGATAAATCAAGAAGTTGCTCTCAACTTCAGAGGTTTCTTGGAAAATCATGAGTGATAGCATTAAAGATTCAGTATTAGCCTCTAATTGGGACTAAGGTGGTATCATTCTCTGGAGTAGCTGATTTTATACTCAGCTGAATATGGACCATGAGAATGTCCAAACTTCTTTTTTAAAAAATGTAGCAAGTTAGCTCCAGTTTCTATCCTTTATTGTAAGCTGAGATTTTGAAAAAAATATAAACTCCTAGGCTGACACTTCCCATCTGCTATTATAGGCATTTTTGCCCATCTGATATAAAATGCCAGCAAGTAAGTCCTCAAAGCCAGCCCAATGGCTCAATAAAATATGGTCTTCTTGTCACCCTTAGTGCTTAAATCATTCGTTGTCAAACTGGGTGGCTTTCAGAGTTGACATTTACTGCTGTTTGCTGCAAAAGAGATTACAGCCTCACAGAAACGGCCAGAACTGTCATTAGCACTGCCAACTATGAGAACAAAGGCCTTGGGTAATTTTTCTGTGATTCTGTTGCTGTCCTACAGTTCTTAAGACAGATGGTTTTTAAGTGATGGATTTTTAACAAGAGACACTCATGAAGCGGTCCCTACAGCCTCATGCATACACAGACACTCAAACCCATACAAAGAGACCTTAAAAGATCCTTTACCTTCCCTCTCCCAACCCCTCACCTCTCGCTCTCTTTCACTTACTTCTCTTTCCAAAGTCTCTAGGTTAGATCCAATATGGATCTGCCTTCTATACATCACGAATTCACATCAGTAGTAGGAACAAATTTAAAGAAGCTTTCAAAGACTCAATTCGACAAAGATGTATCAAGTGTCCTATGTGTATGGCACTATGCCAATTGCTTTAGGGGGCACCAAAATGAGTCTTGTCCCTCAAAAGGGAGGAAACTAATATTTACGGAGCACTCCTATGAGCCAAACATTTTGTATTTGTCATTTGCTGCTATTCTCATGGTGACTCTGTGAAATGGTTTTCCGTATCAGGAAACAGAAGCCCAGCTAGGTTAAGGGTTTTGCCCTAGCTCAACATAGCTAATAAAAGGTAAAGTTGAGATTCATACCAGGTATATCTGACTCTGAACCCACGCTCTTTCCATACCACATCCTTTAAGGACCACAGAAAGACAGGGATAATAGAACTATGGAAATACAGAAATGCAACATACCTAAAACTGTAACACAAACCAGACTATGGTTAATCATGCAAGAAATGTTGAATCGAAGGATTATAAAAAAATTCAACAAATGTAGTGGATGCTGTGATAATTGTGTTTCAATGAAGTTCTTGTCCCAGCTGGTAGGAGTACTGGGGACACACAACCTTTAGCTGTCCACCCCTTCAGGGATTGTTCCATCTGCAGAGAGTCACCTTATCCAAGGTTGTGTCCCCCCCCTGAGAAGCCCACATGCATTGACTGATTAATATGGAAGTAAAAAGCTCATCATCTTGGCTCATTTGGGACATCTCTTAAGGGCCATTCTGGCTCCAGGGCTCCCCATGTGTTGGCTGAGCCTGTTGTTCATGGCAGCTCCTGCTTTCTGCCCTTCCCTTCCATGGGCACTGACCCAGGGGCACCCCTGAATGCTAAACTCTGGCTCAGAGATTGCTTCCCAGAGAACCCGACTCATGACAGCTGGGTAGATCATAAAACTCTTCACAGGAAAGGTGGTACATAAAGTAAGTCTTGGGTGACAAGTAGAATTTCAACACAAAGACCAGGTAGTTATTTTTGGAACAGCAACTGTAACTGAGTGGAAGGTCTTGAAGATAGGTCTTGAAGATAGGACTAGATAAGGAGTCTGTGCCCAGTTGAGAAATTGCGTCCCATTGAAGGCCTTGAGCAGCGATATCAAACAAAGCAGGCTGTGTCTTAGAAAAATGGTGTGCTCATACTGTGAAGTTGAATGTTGAGTACGGAAGCAAAAGACTGGTACACTCCAGGGGCAGAGTGTTAGATCTGGCAGAAAACTTAGGTTTGAATCCTGGCTCTACCATTTACTATCTGAGGGGCTTTGGGAAGTCATTTACTCCCTCCAAACCTCGGTTTCTTCTTCTGCCAAATAATACTTGTAAGTGCAGAATGTCTGGGAGCTTGCAAATCATTACACACATACACAAACACACACACACACACACACACACACACACAGACCTGCAAATCCCTAAATGACTGCGAGTTCTAGCTGTGGGGATAAAGGAGGTTGGCCCAGAGAGGTGGCTGGCAAATTCAGTCAACCTGTTTTTTGTCAGTAAAATTGTATCAGCACACAGGCACGCCCATTTAGATCTTGTCCACAGCTGCTTTCAAGCTACAATGGCAGAAATGAGTAATTGCAGTAGAGACCATATGGCCCCTCAAAACCTAAATTACCTGCTATATGGCCCTTTATATTAAAAGTTTGCCACCTCCTGACCCTGAGTATCATAACAGAAGTAAAAAGAGGTGACTGATACAAAGGATGGAACAGGGGTAAAATCTATAAGACCTGGCAACTGCTTGGGCTTAGGAAGACAAGAGTGACAAGACAAAGAACCCATAACCCTGAGATTTCTAGCTCAGATCCCAGTGAAACTGCTGTTGTAATTAACTGCACTGAAGAAATTAGGAAAAGTAGTTTCATTTAACAATGAGTTTAATTTCGGGCATTTTTGAGTTTCGGGTGCTGGTTAAAATGTTCAGCAGGTGGATGAAAATGTGAATCTGGTCAAAGAGCTCAAAGATAAAGTGTTGATTTTTGGAACAGCGTGCACTGACATGAGAAAATGAAGGAAAATGGATGATTCTGAAGGCAGTATAATTTTGATTTTAATCTCCTGCTTTTAAATGGATCAAGTTCCTTCTTATATTTGAGGAGTTATCCAAAGACTTAATGCTTAAAACTGGAGACTTACAGTAAGGCTTTGCTGATTATTATCATACTAATCAGAAAATGAGGAAAAGGCAGTAAAGCGTTACTGTTGCTAGAAAGGAAATATTTCAGAACGTGGCAAGGACCCCTGCAGTGGAGGGTGCTTGACTAAGTTGGTGATCACTAAGCAACATTTGAAAACCAGTGCTCAATGGCTGTACACTAGCATATCCCAAGTGACATGGTCCCATGAGATATTACACCATTTTATGCAAATAAAAGAATTTCAAGGTAAAGCAATTTTGGAGAAAATCAGATTAAATAAATTTAAAGCTGTCTTTATTACAGAAAGAAGCCTTCAGATCCTTTAGCATGTTAATAAGCACTGGGAAGGGGTAGACAAGGTAAGTAGATAAGAAAACTAAGGCTTAAAACAGTACCTTACCTAGGTACTATGTGAAGTTATTAAGAAGCGGAGCCAGGAGTCAAAGTTAGACACTCACTTCAGAGTTCTCAGCGATGGTACTTCCCCTAATCCCACCTCCCCCACCCCAGCTTTATTGAGGTATAATTGGCAAATAAAAATTGCATAGATTTAAGGTGTACAGTGTATTGTTTTGATATATGTATTTGCTGTGATTACCATCATAAAGCTAATTAACATATCCATCACCTCAAGAGTTACCTTTAAGTGTTACCTTTTTAAGATCTACTCTCTTAATGAATTTTAAGTAAAAAGGCCACCACCATTAACTATAGTTACCAAGCTGTATATTTGATCTCCATAACTTATTCATCTTATAACTGAAAGTCTGTACCCTTTGACCAAAAAGTTTGTACCCTTGACACTTTCCTAATAATTATGGTGATAAAGGATAATGGTGGTGGTGGTGGTAAAAACTGTCATTACTGCCAAGCAGTCCCTGTGGTACTTGATGTCCCTTGAAAAGCTGTAGTCATTCTTAGACCACGTATCAGTTACCTGGTGGCAAAGTAACACTGTTTCAACCACTCAAAACTCAGTGTTATACAATAATAAGCATTTATTTGACCAAAAGCACCTGCAGGTTGGCTGATATAGGTTTGTTCATTTCATTTGGGTTCAGCTCCAGGATGCAGGTTCAAGGCAGGTCTGCACTGTGGAGCTCCCATTCGTCTGGGACCAGCAGGCTCCCATGGGCAGAGCCCAAACATGGTGGAGGCGTAATGCCTGCAATTGCATCACATCTGCTAAGCATCCATTGGCCAAAGCAAGTCACATACCTGGACCCAAGTCAAGGAGCAGCCACGTCCATTCCACCTCTAGTGAGAAGAACTACAAAGTCACATGGCGGAAGCTGTGGATCCAGGGAAGGGTGAAGAAATGGAGCCCATTATTCAAGCTACCATGATCCACATGTAAAATTCAAGGTGGGAACTTGCAGTAAAAGTTTAATCTGTTCTGTTTAAATAATTCACAGAACCTGGCACTGTGAATTCAAGTTCAGTCAATACAATGCATGACAATAAAATTTTATTAATCTTATCCCTACTTATTCAGAATCCGTTCAAGCCTGAGCTAAATAAGGCATGTACTCTTGGAACATAGCTCTAAGGGTTAACTAAATAAATTAGTAGATAGTTGACAAGTCCTTTTGTGTTTCCTTGGTCTAAGCACGAGAATTATTCACCTGGCCTCTCTGCTAATGCTTCTCTGGGTCTCTGGCTGCCACACTTGGAGCCTACTGGTCAACCATCCCCTCCCAGGCCAGCAAGACTTGAGGTTCGAACCCAGGCTAAGGTCGTAGGAGAACTGGGTGGGGCCAGCGCGAGTGTGCATGTGCATCCCCAAGCCTGAGAGGACTGTGTGGGCCCAGAGTCCAAGAGAATGGTCAAAGAGAAGAGTGAACAGCAT
The DNA here is from genome assembly GCA_008086735.1 of Cheirogaleus medius. Taxonomy (NCBI): domain Eukaryota; kingdom Metazoa; phylum Chordata; class Mammalia; order Primates; family Cheirogaleidae; genus Cheirogaleus; species Cheirogaleus medius. The sequence continues at coordinate 22,464,303 of VBSM01002217.1, read as the reverse complement.
AAAACTGGCAAAATGGAGGGAGGAACAAGGGGGTTCAGAAAGTGGAACCTGATGGGAGTCCCTTTGGAAAATGAACGGAAGTGGTATGAGCTCTTTGTGGGACTCTTATGGCCTAGGTCTCACAAGGGGAGGTTGAGACCATACCTCTAAAACTTGTAAGATTCTTTGATGACTATGATGATGATGAAATATTTCATATATGAAACCAAAGATATGTAGCACGTATGAATTTGTAAATGTAATCATAAAATGAATTTGTGACCTCCCTACTCACCTTAAACACCAGATCACCTCCTTCCTGAAGCACCACTATTAGAATTTTGTGTTATTGTTCTCTTGCTGGTTTTTTTAAAACATATTACATCTTGTATGTACATAGTTTTGAACAATGTGTTGCTTAGTTTTCCTTGTATTTGAGTTTTATAAAATGGTGTCATGTTATATGTAACCTGTACCTTGTCATTATCATGTTTCTGACATTCTTTCATGCTTAAGGACCTGCTGAAGCTCATTCATTTTCATCGCTTCACAATATGCCTTGTTAGACATATACCATAATTTGCATATTTCTTCTCTTGTTCATAAACATTTAAACTACTCTATTTTCGCTACTATGGACAATTTTGTTCTTGTATGTGCCTCTAGGAACACAGGACCAGGAGTTTCTCTGGACTATCTAATTCAGAGAGGAATTTCTGAAAACCTTGTACGGTTTTCAAACATTTGAAATTTTATTCTATGGTGATTGTACCAGTTTATAAAGCCACTAAAGGGGAAGAGAGTTCTTGCTGAACCACAGTTGTATCAAGACTATGTGTTGTCAGACTTCTAAATTTTTGCAGATCAAGTGAATATAAAGCAAATACCAGTACAGTTTTCATTTGCATTTTCCTGATTATTGATGAGGTCGGGCATCTTTTCACAGTTTAATTCATGATGTATGTTTCCCCTTCGGTGAAATACTTATTTCTCTTGCTTATTTTCTTTTTTCTATTAGTTTCTTTCTTATTGATTCATCATAGTTCATTACTGAATGCTAATCTCTGGCCAATTATGTGTAGTGCAAATATCTTGTCCCATTGGGTGGCTTTTCACTTCCACCCCTTTCAGGGTGACTTTTGGTAAACAGAAATTCCCAGCTTTGAGGTAGTCAAAAGTATCAAACTTTTCTTTGTGTCTTCTTTAAGAGATCTGTTTCTTTCCTAAGTTCATAAGGATAGTCTCTTCATTTGTCTTCTAAAAGTCTTAAAGTTTTGCTTTGTGCATTTAAAATTTTAATCCACTGGGGATTTTTTTTTGTCTATGATATGAGGTAGGGACCTAATTTAATTTTTCCCCTGTGAATAGCCCATTATCTCAACCAGCATGTTCAATGAGAGCGATATTCCACTCATCCACTTCCTTAGTCATTTGTAACGCCACCTCTTCCTGGTAGCAAGTCGCCCCATGTATGCAGGGGATTGCTGGGCTCTGCTCTGTGGCATTGATCAGTGCGTCCTTCTCTGAACCAAAGCTGGACCATCTCAATGACTCTGTTCTATGATGTCTTGATATCTGCAGGGCCTCCTGGTAACTGGGCTACAAATAGATTTTGAGGAAAATAATGAGGTTCAAACATTCTAATTAAGAGAATAAGAGGAAAAGGTGGTGAGGTTTTGGGCCCATTGTTTACCAGTAATATCTGTTCCCCACCTTTTGCTCCTGAAGACTGGTCTAAGGTAGCTGCCCTTGGAAATGCGTGTTAGTTATCCTAGCTCCTGCAGATACTCCATCAACAAATAATCCCACTGTTGCTTTAAACACAAATCATTCGAACTTCCCAGTATTAAAGATGAAGGTGGTAAAATTTGACTTTTCTGGTTTTTCTTCAAGACTATCAGCTGAGATCTCTGCCTCATTAGATAATACAGCCACATGAAACTGTTACTTTTGTGCTTACTCTGAAGGCGCTCTAAAGCCACGTCTTTGCATTTTTTCAGTGTTATTTGTACAGAGCTTCATGTTTACAAAGCTAAGACAAGGTGACTGGAGAAGCAGGAAGCTTTCTCAGGGGGGTCTTAGGGTCTCTGCTGCAAACTCTCTGGCTCTCTATGGACTACACATTTTAGAACTCATTCTGGATAAACAGCACAAATCTTTTGAGCATTTCCCATCCTGTGAATGTTGAATAAATTTTTTTCGGTGGTGACATTGACTCCTTAGGCTGTTTACTTGGACTTCCTCACACAAACCCATCTTTTCAATGTTGTGCTCGGATGTATTGTAAGTCATGTTGATGAAGGGAGTTTTACGTTCTCTATGAAGGTATGAAAAGAGAGGGAATGTGGTGCACACAATACAGTTTAATCTGGTACGTGGTACAGTGTGTAAAAAGTAGTCCTAGACATGTCAAATATGTACCTACATAAATGTATATTTTATAGAACTTTAAAAATTGGCTTACAAAAAAAATACTAAAGTTGCAAAGATCGGCAATATAAATCTTATTTATTTATTTATATTTTGAGACCAGGTCTCAGGTTTCCCAGGGTGGCCTGGAACTCCTGAACTCAAGCAATCCTCCTGTCTTAGCGTGCCAAGTAGCTGGGATTGCAGGCACATGCCACCACACTGGGCTCTTTTTCTAAGTTTATTTATTATTATTATTTTAGATGACAATATGTCTTTAAATATCACCTACTAGAGAGAAGATGCTCATGGTTAGAGAGAAGGAATCGATAGCTTAGTAAGGAGAAAGTGGATAGAAACAAGAATAATAAAATACAAGCAGGAAACATTCAGGCAAGAGAAATGATGTCATGACAAGAAAGCAGAATTGAAACCAATGATCAAGAAGCCTCTTCTATAACAAATGTAAGTGTTAAAATGATAGAAGATGATTTTTCAGTAATTTTGGCTTGAGTAGAAAAATAGTGTGTCGCTCTAGAAACAGCACTTTGAGTGTGTGCTAAAATAGAAAAAACAGTCACAATTAATGAGCTCCAGCGGGCGGGGGGCAAAAGCAGTAAAAGGAAGTTTGATTTTGCTACGGTTGCAAATTAAGAGTAGCTCAAATCCAATCTAAAGCTTGTGTTGGGTGCTCCCAGCTTCCCAGCTTCCTCCCATAAACTCTCCTCTCTCCCCACTTGTAAAACTTCCTTTCAGATCACACTTCTCTTGGTGTCCTGCAAAGTAAGAAAATCTCTCCACTCAACAAGAACTCTGCATTTAGGAGAACCTTGGCCACACTGAATTAGAAGGAAATTTTATCAAAATAAAATATGTATAATGTTTAAAATTGTATATCATTTTTATATATCATCATTTATATATATCAAAATGCAAATGAACAACAGGTGCATGATAACAGTTCTCCAATCAAAATTCATCAATGTCATTTATAATTCTTGTATTAATGAAGTTGCAAGATTTAGCAAATAAAAATACAGGATGCCCAGGTAAATGCATTGTAGATAAACATCTCATAGCTGTCTTAATGAAAATGTGTCCCATGCAATATTTAGAATGTACTAAAACCAAAAAGTTGTTTTCTATTTATCTAAAATTCAGATTTAACTGGGCATGCTGTATGTTATTTCTCGAGTAGTAGATCTTCTATAAGTAACTCAAATAAAGCCAGACATTTTTTGCCCTCCCAAAAAGAAATACTTCAGAAAGCCTTGAAAAGTAATGTAATGTCTTCACCAGAGTTCTCTTTCTAAAAATTCCCTTTACCCTCCTCTTGCTTACAGATTCTAATCATCTTGGCTACTTCCCAAATCTCTCTTTTCTGTCCTGACCCAAAACAGAGGCAAATCCTTCCACATCTCTCCCATCTGCCCTCTCACCTTCTTCCAACCACCAATACACTTGCTTTCCCTTCCCCCATCCCGGATTGCAGCATTGTCTTTCTTACACAGGCTACATTAAGCATTTTCTGCCACTTTTAATTCTCCTGTCACCCATGACTCTGCAGAGTGCAGCAAAGCCTGAGAATCCAGCAGAATAACAAAAATGCTTCTTAAAAGTTGGGGAAGAATGAATCCTATGCATAATTATACTTTAATATTCTTATGCCTGTTGCACATACTCAGGTACTTCAAGAGTGTTCTCAGCTCTCTGAGATAGGATCTTCTTCTCAGCTTCTTCTCACCTCTCCTGGCCACTCAAGAAGTCCCCAAGGCTCCTTGTCAATTCTAGATATTATCAGAGATACTGTAAGCCTCCTCCTCATACCTGTGGGCAAGTGGCACTCTTCTGAGACTGCAGACTTTCTAGAAATAAGCTGCTTGATTTGAGGTTCTGCCCTTCCCTGAGCTTCTACCACCTCTGAGCTCCCTGGGAGTCCCTTTCTTGTTTCATGACTGGACCTTCCAGCCTCCCAGTACAATATGAAATCGAAGCAATGACAGCAGATGTCCTTGTCTCATTTGCAATCTCACAGAAAAAGCCTTCAATATTTCCACACTAAGTTGGAGACAGATTTTTTTTTCTTTTTTGGAGATATCCTTTGTCGAATTTTAAGTTCCCTTCATTTCCTAGTTTGCTAAGATTTTTTTTATCAAGAATGGAGGTTTATTCTATCTAACACTTTTTCTGCAGCTTTTGGGATGATCACTTGGGTGTTCTTTATTCTGATGATGTGAAGAATTACGCTGATTTTCAAATACTGGCCTTGTCATCCTGGAAGAAACCCAACATGGTCACAAAGGATCATTTTCTAATATTTTGTTGGGGATTTTTAAAAGTCTTTATTTATGAGCCTATGATTTTCTTTCCTTGTAATGTCCTTTTCAGGTTTTGCTATCAAAGTTTGCTAACCTCATAAAATGAGGAAATTATTCCCACTTTTTCAACTCTCTGGAGGAATTTGTATAAAGTTGGTATTATTTTTTTCCTTAAAAGCATGATGGTTTTCTCTATAAGTCCCACTGCCCCACACACTTCATTTCTGATTTTGTCAATCTCTCACTATTTTTTTTTTCTTGGTAGGGGTTTACTTATTGGTAGGGGTTGGTCTTTTCAAAGAACCAGATTTTGGCTTTGCTTATTTTCTCTATCTTATATTTATTTCTTATTATATTGATTCTACTTTTATCTTTATTATTGCATTCCACTTTCACTGGAATTAAGTTACTGTTCTTTTTCTAGCTACTAAAGATGTATGCTTGGATTGTTCACTTTTAGCCTTTTTTTCTAACACATAGATTTTTAAACTATCCATGTTCTTCTAAACACAACTTTAGCTGCATCTCACAGTCTGATATGTCATATTTACATCATTTAATTTAATTTATTTTTTTAAAGTTTTTTATTGCAATTACTTTTTAACCCATGGGTTATTCAGAAGTGTATTGCTTAATTTCCAAACAGTTGGGGATTTTCCCATAGTGTTTATTATTGCTATCATGCTTAATTCCAGTAAATTTGGTATTGAGTTTGGTACATCATTCATCTTTATAAAATGTTCCTCTTTATCTCTAGTAATGTCTCTTGTGTTCAAGTCCATTTTTTCTCAGAATAAGATAGCTACATTATTTTTCAGTGTCTTCATGTGTGCATTTGTATTTTTTCCATCTTTTTATTTTCAATGTTTCTATATTCTTTATATATAAGATGAGTCTTGTACAAGTAACATATATTGGATTTTATTATTCATTAACAAATTTTGTCTTTTATTTGGAATTTTTTATCCATTTATACTTTGATATAATTACCAATATATTTGAGTTTGAATCTGCCATCTTGTCATTTGTTCTGTACACGTCCCACTTGTTATTTGTTCTTTTCTCTTTTTTTCTCATTTTTTTGGTTTAATCAGGTATTTTTAGTTCTCTCATTTTCTCTTCTAATAGCTTGTAAATAATATATTCTTCTAATATGGCTCACGATCTTCTAAACAAGCTCTTGAGGTCAGTTTGTTAAAGAATATTTAAATGTATCCCTTTAACATTTTATCAGCGATGCTTTTGAAAGCACAAATGTACCAACACCCCCGAATGATTCAAAACAGAAAACATTTAGCTGTGAAATACAAGTTCATATTAGACTTCAGAGAGAAAATGAGAAAGTCTTTCCAGTCAATATTGGGTTACAGAGGTTTACATTCTCATTCCTGAACAGCCAGTATAAATTATTGCAAATTTATAGTTAAGAGTGTGAAGCTAAAATATCCCATGCCATGGACCACTCGTGGACATTCCCTAGGGGGAAAAAAATTGCACATAAAGTGAAAAGGCTGAGTTTTCCAGGAAGGAGAGAAGACTGTGAAGATGGAGTGTACCAGGGAACCAGAATATACACAGAGATCGCTAAAGACTGTGTATGGAGACTTGGTGCCCCATGTTCTACCCCAGGGCAGACCCCAGGCTGCACTTTCACCGGGAGGTCTGTGAATATCCTCATCTTCCTCCTGCTCTGCTTGGTGGGCTAGGAAGAAAACTTACTGAGGGGAGTCCTCAGCTCTCTCCAGGTTTAGCTACCACCCGTATGAATGATGACAAGGCAAATAGGCCATCGGAAAATACAAAACTCTCAAAGTTAGGCCTTGGAGCAAAGTTGCTTCTCCGTTGCTCTGGCTCTTTTCCCTGCGTGTACAGGGAGGTGCCTGCCTAAGAGACGGAAATCTGCGCAAGTGTCAAGTTCACAGAAAGCCTTGCCAGAAGCTGGAAGGGGCTTACGATGAGGTGTGATTCTTGTGTCACTGAGCCCCCGCATAGACTTCCTTTTGGGCGTGTCTCACATCTGCAGAGCGAGGCCCCATAGGAAAGTTTTATGACCTTTAAGGGAGGAACATAAACTAACCTATCTACCCAGCCTGCGCAGCTTGCTTTTTCTTTTCTTCAAAATGTCTTGTCTCCTTTCTTGCTCTTCTTTCTTTCTTTCCTTCCCTCCTTCTTTCCTTCTTACTCTCACGCTTTCATTCTCTCATTCTTAACCTGGATTTCTTGCTGACCTAAATCTCTTTAGCCTCTCAAAACCACACCCCACCTTGGCTCACAGCATGTATAGGATAAACATGATTTTTCCCTTGGACGGTTTTCCCATTCTGACACTTCGGTATTGAACGGTTCTCTGGAGCCCCTTCTCCCCTCTCCGGACTGGTGTGGTTCTCATTATCATCTGGCCAGGTGTCTTCCCACTTGTATTCCCCTGATTGGGCAGTGTCCTTCCCCTCTCTATGCATCCAGAAAACTGAGAGGAATATATTCAGTGTCACCCAGTGGTTATTTCATTAAATTCTCGGTGCTGGTTTTATATTAGCTGAAGAAAAATATTAACATCCTGTGGCTGGATTGCCAGCTATTATAAATTATAGTATATTGGTTACAGAAATGAGGTCTATAATGAAAAGGGATTCTAATTGGAGCCCATAAAGCATGATGAGAAAACATTTTAACTATGTCATTAGTATTGTAATTTATTCATTGATGCTTAGTTTGTTATTGATGTGTTCATAAGTACCTGCTTAGTGCATATCTGTCTCTACTCTGAGAATGTGGTGATGAGAAGCTTCCAATTGTCTCTAGAAAAGCATGCATAGCATCCATTTAAAATAAATGGTGTATTAGGTTAATAAAGGCTAAGTTGCTGTAATAAATAGACCCCACCACCACCACCAAACACATTGGCTTAAGTAAGATTGAATTTTATTTCTCTCTCACATATATAGGCAGTGGGCAGTTCCACTCCACAAAACCATTTTGGGACTTAGCATTATTTCATCTTGCTGTAGTGCCATCCCTAAAATATTGTTTTTATTTAAATGATCAAAATTAGGTTATCACTTATCCTGGTTTTAAACTCTTAAGAAAGAGAAAGAGAGAAAATACAAGGCAAATGAGTTTTCTTCCAAAAAGTATGGTGGCAATTGTTCACATCACTGAAGTTTACATTTCACTGGCAAAAATATATAAATATAAATAAAAATCCTAGCCACATGGCTATTCCTAATTGCAAAGCAAGCTGGGAAATTTAGTCTCTAGCTGGGAAGCTATATCTGCAGGAAAAAAGGGAGGGTAAATCTGAAAAGACTATACCTCGCACAGAGAGTGTGATATATCAAATCTGAAATCAGTTACCATTATTACCAGCTCTACATGGCACTATAGCATAATGGTTGAGAAATCTAGTTCTGGAGACAGAAAGCCATGAGTTCGAGTTTGGGCTCTACCACTTACTAGTTGGCAGCCATAAGCAGGTTACTTAACTTCTTTAGGACCTCAGTTTCCTCAAATGTAATGTGGGAAAAATCACAGAACCTGTGTTAAAGATTGTGTGTGATATACAAGTGGTCACATAGTAAGTGTTCAATACATGTTACCTGACTTAGATTCCTGAAGGGAGTGAATTAACCTCTTGTTAATAATAAGACTTCCAGGCCAATGGGAGCCAATAAAGAGCTTCTTTGTTTCAGCAAAATTTATTTAACAAGAGTCTATTTTATAGGAGGCACTGGGATAGTAGCTATTAATTTATCAGATAAGTTCTGCACTTCAGTGAGTTTATATAGTATAAAAAAAGAGACTATAAATCACTCTAAATTCCCCCTCTATGACATGGAAATAGCAATAGTCCTTAGTCCCTTTTCTCACTGAATTTGGAGGGATAAATGAGGCAATGTTTATCAAGAGCTTAGCACATCTTCTAGTATACAGTAAGCACTCAATATATATAAACTCAATATCATATAAGACAAATGCTAAATATTATTACAAGCAATGCTATGGGAATACAAAGGAAGGAACAATTAATTCTGACTAGAAGGAATAGGGAAAGTTTTAAGGAGGTGATAGCACTTCAGTGGGATTTTAAGGATGAGTAGGATTTCAAAAATTTGAAAAGATTTTAAAAGGATGGTTTCATCAGAGAAAACAACATGGGCCAAAGCATGAAAGTGAGCTAGTATGTGGCGTGTTCCAGGACAGAATGACTAGATCAGAGATTCATGGGGTAACGAATGGGAGAAGCTGTGGAAGAGGTCACAATGTGAAATCAGATCATGAATGTCACACTTTGGAGTCTGCACTTCACTCACCAAGTAGCGGAGAGGTTTCCTAGGAGGAGACTTTCATGCACTGAACCATGTAGTAGGTTGACCACCTCTGGTACCAGCATACAGAGTAGTTTAGAGGGGAGATGAGTGGGTGTAATGACAGGCTGAAATGAGAGGCTGAAATGAGATGGCTACTGCAGTAATACAGGAAAAAGGATGACAGGGCCTGAACCGGGGCATTATCATTGAGAATGGAAAGTAAAGGATAGAACAGAGTCACAGAAGAGATAAAAATTAATAGGTTTTTGAGACTCGCTGAACAAGAGAAGTACAGGAGAGTGAAGAGCTAAAAGTACTTAAGATTTCTAACCTGAGTTTTATAACCAGGAAAGATGTGCAATATTTTCAAACTGGGACCTGTGAAAACTGGAATCTCCTAGGGTATAGCTATTAAGATTTCCAATATAAATGATCTGAGATAATGGTATTTCTTGCACACCAATGCAGTGATAAGTTTGAGTAAAAAATGCATAAATCCCCAATGAGAGTACCCAATTATCTTCCAAATCTTGTCTAACTGGGTCTTCAGAATTAAGAATGTTCATGTTAATTTCTCTACCAGAGAGTAACACTCACTTTGAGAAAGATGACCTAAGGATGACTTCTGCTGCCAGCTTACCAGCAGTGTACCTGGTGTCAGACTATCCCTGCTGCTGGAGAACCACCACCAAAGTTGCATAAAATACAAAGGGAAAAAATCCAGCTGTTTGAAGGTAGCAGAAAACACCCAAAGAAGCCAAGACTTGAGATGCTAAGGTCCCAGGAGAAGAGAAGGGCACTGAGGAGATCAAAGACTCTGCATTACTTTCCCCTCACAGTATTTGCTGATTCCTAACATGCACATGTGTAGGTGAGATTTGTGGAACTAAACCCAAAGTACCTGCTAAGTAGAGCTCTTGACGGTTCCATCATACTAGGAAGACAAAATTGGGATTTGAAACCTACAAAAAATTTTTTTCCAATGATTTTTACCTGAAAGCCCTGAAAAGTGATATATTTTGAGAAATAGACAGCTTCCAACTAGATCAAGGAGTGATTTTTTTCATATGCTATATACTCATCAAAAGAAAATTAATTTCCAAATTCAGGAAAATATCTATCCAGGTTCTCTATATTTTTCATGCTCAGTATCCATGATTTTCATATTAAATAAACTATCAACAGGCATTTTATCTAAGATAAGGAACAAAGCAATGATGACCACCATCTCTTCTATTATTCAACATTGTACTAGAGTTATTAGTCAGTTCCATCAGATACATCAATTAGAGGCATAAGAATAGGTGAAGCTGAAGTAAAATGTTTTCTATTTTAAGATGATATGATAGTGTACTAGCAAAGCCCAGCAGAACCAATGGTGAAACTAACTTAAATAATAAAACAATTCAGTAAGGTGACAGGATATAAAATTAACAAAAAAAAAATAAAAGCTTTTATATATACAAGCAAGGAGGAGTTAGAAGATATGATGGTAGAGAAAAATCTCATTTACAATAACAACAGAGAAGATAAAATACTTAGGAATAAGTTTAATGAGAAATGATAAAATCTATACACGGAAGATTTGAATACACTCCTGAAAGACAAAATAGTACATTTGAACAAATAGACATCTTCTGTTCTTGGATAGGGTTGCTCAACATTATAAAGATGTGAGTTTTACCTAAGTTAATTTACACATGCAATGCAATCCTAATAAAAATACCAACAAGCTATTTTATAGAGGTAAAGGTGATGCAAAGTTTATATGGAAAAAACAAACATGCAGAAATAGCCAGGATACATTGAAAAAGAATACTTACAAGAGAGAACTAGTGGACATTAAAACATACTACAAAGCCTCTATAATGAAACCAGTATGGTACAGGCACATGGCCAGTGGAGTGGAATAGAAAATTCAGAAATAGACTCAAACACCCATGAAAATGTAGTATACAGTAAGGGTGACATTTGAAACCACTGGAGTAAAGATGGACTTTAAAAATAAATGATATTGGGCAACTGACAAGCCATTTGGAAAAAGATAAAATTAGATCCATATCTACATAAGAATAGACTCCAGATACTTTAGGTAGAGAAAGAAAGAAAAAATAAAACCATAAAGTACTTGAAATGGATTATTCTTTAATCTTAATGTAGGAAAGTCCTCCTAACTATGACTCAAAATCCATAGGCAATAAAAGAAGGGATGAAGGATACATTTGACTAATAAAAAGATTTTTATTCGCTTGAAGCTCTGACAAGTGGCGGGGGAGGGATGGTAGGGGCAATGTATGTAACCCTAACAATATTTGTACCTCCATTATATGATGAAATAAAAGGAAAAAAAAAAGATTTTTATGATGAAAACAAAATACCATTTTAAAAAGACAAAAGAAAATTGACAAACAGGGAGAAAATAGTCACAACATATCATAGACAAAGGGCTAATAGAGAATACTTAAAAATTGAGGGCCAAGGGACCAAAAATTTAACCAAAAAATGGGAAAAGACATTAATGGACAATGCACAAAAATATATTTAAATGGTTCTAAAGCATATGAAAAATGTTCATACTCACTCATAAGTAGAGAGACGACAATTAAAATAATACCACTTCTCAACAATTGATTAGCAGAAATTAAAAAGCATGATAATATGTTTTATTGGCAAAGCTATGGAGAAACATATACTATTATACGTTGCTGGTGGGAATACAAATTGGCACAATCCTTCTGGAATGAAATTTGTAAATACCTAAAAAACTCCACATGCACTTACCTTTTAACACAGTAATCCCACTTCTAGGAATCTACGCCGAAGACACACCTCTAACAGTATAAAAATACACGTTCCGAGTTAGTCACTGTAGTACTATATGTAATTGCAATAGGTTGAAAACAGCCTAAAAGTAATACTTTGGAGCATGGTTGAATAAATGATGATACTTCCACACAATGGAATACTATGTAGCTGTAGAAAGAAAAAGAAAAGAAAAAGAAAAAGAAAAAAAGAAAGGTGGCCGGGCATGGTGGCTCACACCTGTACTCCTAACACTCTGGGAGGTCGAGGCAGGAGGATCACTTGAGGTCAGGAGTTCAAAATCAGCCTGAGCAAGAGTGAGACCACTTCTCTACTAAAAAATAGAAAACATTAGCTGGGCAACTAAAAATAGAAAAAATAGCCAGGTGTTGTGGTTTCAACATGAATTCATGTTTTTAGAGGATATACAGATACAGATACAGATGGAGAAACCAGATGGATACCTGTGGATGTGTTAAGTATACACAGATTTACTTCTTACCTCTCTTTGCTGAGAGAGGCCAGAAGCAACAAGCCCACCTAGCACTCAAATTTCAGTTTCTGAAGCCTCCTCTTTTGTAAAAGGAGCCAGAGCTCTTTGAAGAAGTGATTGATTTCAGAGCTGGGGCAGGGAAAGGCAAGCTGAGCCTGGAGCACTTGTGGCAGGAAGAAAATAGGAAGTGCTCAGAAAGTGTGGGGTCTTGTCAAAAGGACTCAGGAGCCAACTTAAAGGAGCTCCTCATGGCCAAAGCTGGAACGATTGGAGTGACAAAATAAATAACTATAGCATTGGGTTATATAACCCATGGAATAAAATAAACATCCATGAGTGCTTAAATAAATAACTGAATAAATAAATGGGAAGAGGGGACAACTTTTTCATGCAGAAGAATTTTTTTAAAAACTATACTATATTAAAAACTTTTCTGGGCCAGGCACGGTGGGAGGCCTCTGGGAGGCCGAGGCAGGTGGATCGCTCAAGGTCAGGAGTTCAAAACCAGCCTGATCAAGAGTGAGACCCTGTCTCTACCAAAAATAGAAACAAATTAGTTGGCCAACTAAAAATATATATAGAAAAAATTAGCTGGGCATGGTGGTGCATGCCTGTAGTCTCAGCTACTCGAGAGGCTGAGGCAGGAGGATCGCTTGAGCCCAGGAGTTTGAGGTTGCTGTGAGCTAGGCTGATGCCATGGCATTCTAGCCCAGGCAATAGAGTGAGACTCTGTCTCAAAAATAAATAAATAAATAAAATAAAATAAAATAAAAATAAAAATAAAAACTTTTCTGTAAGTCTAAAATTAGTTGGAAATAGGAAGTTTAAAAAATTAATAGGCATACTGGGAAGTAGAAACAAATAACTGAAAACCAAGAAAATAAAACAAAAATACACTCATAGAGATCTTGATATTGAAGTTATCAGGCAGACATTAAAATGCCTATTATTATTAACACACTCATAAAAATATGGAAATTAAACCAAACAACTGGAATATGTTTTTAAAAAATTAGATAAATGAAGGAGGCATAGAAATTGCCATGAGCAAGATTGCCAAATAAAAGCTTCTAGCACTCATCCCCCTCACAAAGATGCTAAAACAACAAACAAACAACAACATTTTAATGAAAACAGCTAAAGGAGAATGCCTAAGAACAGCAAAGGAGTAGCAGAAACCCTGTAGAACACAGAGACCCAGGAAAGCCACATGAGAGCAGAAGGAAACACCTTGCCTCTGCTACCTCATCCCCCAGTTGGGATCAGCTTGGAACCAGGAGGGACTTCTCCCTGGGGGAAAAGGTAAGCAAAAGGACCCTAGCCACCCCCATCACCGTCTTGAACACCTTGTGGTTCCTCACCACTGGGGACTCCTGCAGCACTCATGGGCACAAAGCCCCACTGAGGGAGCTGCCTAGAGTCCACACAGC
>VBSM01002217.1:22429874-22450555 GCA_008086735.1 Cheirogaleus medius | reverse complement strand
TTCCCCCAGAGAAGGAGCCAACACTGTGCCCCACCCCCCACAGACCACACAGATACTGTGTCGCGCCACCTCGGACCTGGAGCCACTGCTGGAGTGTGTCCTGTTCTGGGGCAAGTAGCCATGGCACCCCTTTATCCCCGAGCCTTTGTCACCACTGAACCCTCCCTGCCTGGTGGGCCACCATCTCCAAGAGAGGCTGCAGCTACCCTGTGGGGCCAAGCTGCAGCAGAGCTGCCCTGTCTGCCCCTCCCAGGGATGACCGCACCCTCTCCCTGGGGTCTGAGCTGAAGCAGCACCTGGACTCCCAGGGAAAAGGGGTCTTGGCCAGTCAGAACAGTAATGCCTCACAGTTCCTGAGGAGGGGGTGGGTATATTCACACCTAATGGGTGCGGTTCGCACCATCTGGGGGATGGACATGCTTGAAGCTCTGACTCAGGTGGTACAAGGGCAATATATGTAACCTAAGCATTTGTACCCCTGTAAAATGCTGAAATTAAAAAAAATGAAATGTATACATATATTTACCAAAAGACATGTATGTACATGACAGGTTGTAATCGTCTAATTCCAAAAGTGGAAATAAATCTAAATGCATATTAATAATAAAGTGCATAAATATATTGACTTGTATAGTCCTGCAGTGGAATGTTATAGAATAATTTAAAAGAGTAAACTACGAACTCACATAACAACATGGATGACTCTCACAGACATGTTGCTGAATGAAGGAACCAGACACAAGAGCCCATGACTGTGTGATTCAATTTATAGAAGATTCTGAATCAGGCAAAATGAATCATAATAGAAGTCAAATTCAAGGTTACCTTTAACAAAAGTGCAATGACCGGAAGAGAACATGAGCAAGGCTTCTTAGGTGATGGAAATTGTCTATATCTTGATGCAAGTGGTGGTTACAATAGATGTATTCACTTTGTTAAAATTCCATAGAGTTTACTCTTAACATTTGTATACTGTACAATATGTATATATTATACTTTAATAAAAGTTTTTTGAAAAAGAAGATGACCCAGGCCCAGAAGTATCTTGTTAATACTCTAATGGCATCTGTTTATTAGTTAAGCATGATCTATTCTAATCAATGCTCTACTCCATACAAATGTCACTCTGAATGTGTATGAATGCTGAGGAATATTGAATGAGACCATATCAGAGTAAAGCTAAGTCGTCCTTCTCACAGGATGCAATTGCGCTTTGGAATATATCATGTAATTTACTCAGGAGACATTTATTTTTTGCACATCTTTTTATTTCCGTTCCTTGTTATTTTGAGGGATGTTAAACAAGGGGAAATCTGGGTTGATCTTTTCACTTCATCTGTTTCTGAAAGCGCTTCTCTTAGGCTGTGGCCCCTCATCCAAGCCAGCCTCTATCATAGGCAACTGGGTACACAGAGTTTTCTCCCTTTGATTCTATAGAGCTGGTGACTGCAGTGTTGCTCCATGAAATGAGGGGAAGTTACAATGATAATCATAAAATGAAAATAGTGATAAATGTAAATAAGGTCATTAATATTTCACAGGACATTAGAGATGGCATTCATTGATTCTCACGATGCTTTTAAGGTGGGGGAACAGTATTTTGTATGATACTTTGATATGGAGGAAAGGGGACAGAAATATGAGAAAAATCAGCCTAAGCCACAGAAAGCCAAAAGCACTTTCCATCGGCAAGCCCGCTCTTGCCCAACAAACCATTTATCCCCCATGACATTTTTAAAAAAATGTTGGGATACAAATTGATTTGTCTTATTTCTCAAGAATCTTCATGTTATGACACTCAGAGCTTTCCTTTCGAACCCTACTTCTCCCATGGTAGTTTCTAGGGGAAGAAAACTCTTTGGAATTAGAACAACATAAATCTTAGCGGAATCGGTGCTACCTCAAAGCCACACTCAATTGAACGAACCAATCATTTATTTTTGCTGTTACTTAAACTATGGTGTGTGTGTGATAATGATAATGAATGTAGCATAACGACTTCCTGTTTGGATCTAAGGTTTTGAGGGGGACAGCACAGAGCCAGGCCATGGAGCATAGGGATTGAAGTTTTGTCACCCTGTGGGTCCCAGTGCACCAGTGTAATTTCCTGCCGAGCTCTAGTTCAGAGCTTCCCAACAGGTGGGACTTAATCCCCAGCCAATTCTGGAGATTTAGCTCAGGGCCAGCTGCTGCCCCCAATCCCCTCACTGACAGCTCCTGGGATCCCAGGCCAGCGGGAGGTTGAGGATAACCAGAAAGACAGCATTTGCCCCTCTCTCATGAGAGCCTCGCCCTGCTAGCCAGCTCACCCTCTTCCTCACTGCCTTCCCAAGCAATGCCTCCTACAAGAAGCTCATAACCACCTTCTCTGGTTCCTCCTTTGCATTTTATACTTTAACATCACTCTGCCAGTTCATCAGAGCACTGAGCCACATTCCCTGTGAAAGCAAACAGCAGAAAGGAGAGAGATTGAATTAGGGCTGTTCTCAACCCAATAGTATTAAAGAGTTATAAATTTTCTTTTGTTGAACCCAAAACTCAAAATTTCCTTTTACGTGTGCATATATGTCATTTTCTTTGGTTATTTAAGTAACAAAACTTTATTCCTTTTGTAAAATATTTCAAGCATATAGAAGTATACACAGCAAGACATAAAATTCAATCTTTATCTGCTACTCTTTCCTGCTGCCTACCCCTATTTTAACCTCTTTCCAAAAGCAAGCACTCTAACAGTTTGGTGTATGTCCTTCCAATTCTCCCCTGCCTTTCTTTCTCTCTCAAAATATATATTAATATGTATCCATATCAATTTCTCTTTCTTGTCTATTTACATTAATGCAATCATACTGTACACATATACACTGTGACTCTTTTTTCACTAAAAAATATTTTGACATATAAATCTTTTGAACTTCTGCCAATGATAAATGACATTTGATATTTTATAATTTTATTTCATTACTAATGAAATGAGCCCCAGAATTCTTAAGTTTATTGGCCATTTATAGTATTTTGGTATGAATAAGCTGTTTGTTTCCCTGTCTATTATGGTGGTTTCTTGATTGTTTATTATTGATTAATAGGCAAGTTTTATAAATTTTGAATATTAATCCTTTGTCTATTACACATTATACAATTATTTCCTCCCAGTTTGTTGCATAATTTTTAATTTTATTTATGATATCACACAGAATTGTTTTGTTTTGTTTTGTTTTAATTAGGGATCTGAGTTTTGCATCTTGCTGATTAAGGTCTTCTCTGCCTCAGGATGAGTAAAAATATAAAACTCCTATATTATCTTCTAGTAGTTCTTTGGGTTTGTTTTCAGTGTTTAACATTTTAAACCATCTGGAATCTGTTTAAGTGCATTGTATCAAGTGGAAGTCTAGCTTTGTTGTTTTCTAATGGTGAGTCAATTATCTCTACACCATTTTTTGAATAGACATATTTTTTCTACTCATTTGAAATACTTGTTTTTATTTTTATTTATTTATTTATTTATTTTTTGAGACAGAGTCTCACTCTGTTGCCCGGGCTAGAGTGAGTGCCGTGGTGTCAGCCCAGCTCACAGCAACCTCAAACTCCTGGGCTCGAGCAATCCTCCTGCCTCAGCCTCCCGAGTAGCTGGGACTACAGGCATGCACCACCATGCCCGGCTAATTTTTTCTATATATTTTTAGTTGGCCAATTAATTGCTTTCTATTTATAGTAGAGACGGGGTCTCGCTCTTGCTCAGGCTGGTTTCGAACTCCTGAACTCGAGTGATCCGCCCGCCTCGGCCTCCCAGAGAGCTAGGATTACAGGCGTGAGCCACCGCGCCCGGCCTTGTTTTTATTTTTATTTTGTTATATAGAGCTTGGATTTGCTCCTGGTTGAGTCTGACATTTTTCCCACTACCTCATCCTCATTTCCAGGAAGCTTTAAAAATTTTTAAGCACCATTAGAAGGTATGGGAAGAGAGATTTGGATTGAAATTAAGATCTTCTATCAATCACATTTTATTTTTTTAATTTTATCCTCAACAAAGGACTATATTTTGAAAAGGCATGGAATTTACTCTAAAAGTGTATTTTATAAATGCAGTGTTTTATACAGCCTGGAAGTTAGACAATAGCATTGCAAATAGTGAAGACTCAGACCTCCAATATTGTTTTAAGCTTTGGAATAGAAAATATTCCTCCATACTTTCCCTCTCCTTCCCCAATCTGCACCATGCCCCTTCACTCATTATCTTCTGAATTCTTTAAAAGGCACATAGAAAGTCCTACATTTAATGTAAGATTGCCTTTTATCACAGAGAAGTGGGAAAGCCCAAAGAGAGAAAAACTAAGCTGTACAACCCTTCAGCAGCCATCATTGCACACCTCGTGGTAATGCTAGGAGCTTGCACTTATTGGGGTCCCTAGCTCCAGTATTGCTTAGTGTGCTTGGGAACTGACAATGAGTAAAACACAAGGGCTTTACAGGTCAGTCTGTGAATCAATCTACTAATGTAGGTTTGTTAGATTTTTTTCCTCAGATTCCGTTTAATTTGTTGGCAATGCCTGAGCAAGGCCAGATAGCACTTAATTGCAAATAATTCTGGAGCTTCTTGGCAATGCAAAACTAGTTGAAATGAGATAAAAGCAAGTATACTTATATGATGAATAATATTAAGACCCAGGGGGCATATAGAAGACGGAAAAAAGGAGTGGGTTAATTTTGAACCATTTTCAATTTCCATACCAGTCATTACCCACATTAGTGGATTTATTATGTTCTTTTTCTTTCCCTAATAAGGGCCTTGTAAAATTCAGCACATCATCAGGCAACCTAATAATTACTGTATTTAGGGGCAAATGTTAGATCCCAGACAGAGACCATTTATTATTGTGTCCTATTCCCTAAAGTTTGACTGAATGGCCATTTTTCTGCTTCCTCATTAATAATCATAATAAGTAAACTGCAAGAAAAAGGAGGAAAGAACTCAGCAAATCAAAACTTAGAAAACTAGAAATGTCAGAGCAATAAAGCATTCTGCCATTACTCACAGACTGTGTGAGATATTAGAATTATGATTCTTAATTTTCATGACCAAAATTCTAAAGGGAATGAAAATGGCACCAAATGAATCCATTCAATTAATGTGAAAGCTCACATGGAAAAAGAGCAAAATAAATAATGCCCTGAATCTGCCTTTTATCAACTCTAGCTCAAAATTGTAGGCCTCCCAGTAGCCTAAGGATCACAAAACAAAAGCTTAATGTGACCACTAATTTAAGTGTTTGCTAACCTTTTGTCCTTTAAGCTCTGCAGAACAACCAGAAAAACATTGCACGATGAAGTTGCATTGGTTGAATGTGCACTAGATAATGGTATCCATCTTCTAATATTCC
This sequence comes from Cheirogaleus medius, assembly GCA_008086735.1. Taxonomy (NCBI): domain Eukaryota; kingdom Metazoa; phylum Chordata; class Mammalia; order Primates; family Cheirogaleidae; genus Cheirogaleus; species Cheirogaleus medius. The sequence goes on along the minus strand of VBSM01002217.1, from coordinate 22,445,180 downwards.
TGATCCAAGATTTGAAATACAGGAACAATTCCACCCCAGTGATTTTTCCTTTCTTTTTTTTTTTTTTTTTAGAAAGCTCTTTTGTTTCTTTGGATTGCAGTCAAAGATTTTTCTTGCTGATTTTCCAAGAGCATACTATTCATTTGCTAAGCTTACCATTGCTTCATCACAAAAGATGTTATAGATACCTAAAGTGTAACATAATATGGTTATATGTCAAGAAAATATTTTTGAGCTACCAAATAATTTTTTTGGTTACCCATTGTTTGGCTTTCAATTTGAAAATGACTTTTCTGCACAAACACAATAAAAGTCTACTCTGGAAAATTTTGTATTTTTTCCCCCTGCCTTTCTATTTTTTTGTTGTTGTCGTTGTTGTTGTTGTCCAAAAGAAGTGAAACCGACAGCTTTGTTCCCATTATGGTTTTCTTTCCTCCTGCAAAAATCTGGGCATTTTGAGGGGGTGTTTAAAGACACCTTCTTCAAGTATTCCCTAAGGCTAAAGCAACAAGAACTCACTCTTTGTTTTTGAAAACTTAGAACAGTTGGAACCTTTTGAACAACCACTTAGTGCCAACGCTGCCCTTGATCTTCTCTTTACAATACAAGGGGTTTACACTTTGTGAGCCAGATGCATTCTCAGCGGACCTCTGCTGGGGAAACAGGAAGAATTCTCCCCTCATGTCTGCTGGGAGTATGTTCCAGCCAGAATGCATAAACCATTGAGAGTATCTCCCATGGAGTGCAGAGAGGAAGACAATCCATTACCCTCCAGGCATTTGGCCGGGGTAGGAAGGATTGTGGTGCTTCGCCTCCAAGGATGCTAATGGGAGTTACATTTGACAATCTCCCAAAAGCCAGATCCTGGAATATGGTTCTTTCTCCCCTTGGGTTTTGCATTTCTCAGAAAGCAGCACAAGGAGAAAAAGAGAACCGGAATGTAAATCATGACCTTTAAGAAAATATATAAATCAAAAGAATGGATAAATGTATTCTATTTACATAGCCTCTCTGAAGAGTCACATTAGCTAGATCAAGACAAACCCCTGCATCCCACTTTCATAAACCCTTCCCACACTGGCCAGATAAAATCAGCCTCTCCAAGTGACCCTCAACTCTAACACTTCAAAGTGAAGCACAGAATTATTTTTATTATCACCACAGTATTTGACAGGATTCCAGAGAAAGCCAATGAAAACCAGGACCAGAGTTAATGCCTTCATAGAAACAGAATGCTGTACACTGACGCTGAGCACCGGCACGTCATTAAGGAAAGGATGGCAGTGAGGCCTTCTTAAGAGCTGACATTAAAAATTGAAATCCGTTCTGTAAAAGACAGACCTTGTGTATTTTTTAAAGCCAGAGCCGTAGCAACTAAAGGGTAATAAAAATCGTCTATAAGAACATTATGGTAGTTAGATTGCTCCAGAGAACCCTTGATCCAGGATTTGGTGTATATCTATAGAAATGCACAACTCTACCCAAAGCTAGTGGAAGTTTTCATATTGCAGCGGGTGGTAGGGGGCAGGGGTGAGCAAGAATCTGGTAGAAAAATGGGCAAGTAAGATGAAACATGCAGTTCATAGAAAATAAAATATAAATGGCATACAAATATATGAAAAGATACTTGACCATAATTATAAGTCGAGAAAATTAAATCAGAAAAAAAAAGGTTTTTGCCTATGAAACAATGACAAACTAGTTTGGTGACACACAAGTTAATGTGTGTGAAATAAGATGGTTATTCTCTGCAGAAGGAAGTATGAATTAGCTATGTATTTGAAGACATTTTGAATGTACATAGACTCAATCAATTGGCAATATTTATTAGAATAAAAACATGTACATCTCCTTGGTCCACAATTCTACTTTCAACGATTTGCAAATGAAATACTTGCACTCATACACAAAGACAAGGATGTACCCAGTAGCAAATTTTTAATAACAGAAAACAATCTAAATGTTAAGGATTGGCTATATTAAATATGGTACATCCATAAGTGGAATACTTGGGGTATTGCTACATATAATGAGGCAGATCAACAAATAAGTACTGATGTGGAAAGATCTTCAAAGTATACTGTTACTTTTTTTTAAAGTGTGATAATATTCTCCCCTTTGTGAAAGAAAGAAAGAAACAAAGAAACAAAGAAGAATCATAGATACAAATATATATCTGCTTGTATATACATAGAAAAATTCTAGAAGGCTATGAAAGAAATTGTTAATAATGGTCACCTTTGTAAAAAGAGACACATCAACCAATGGAACAGGATAGAAAGCCCAGAAATAAATCCACATATTTATAGTCAATTGATTTTTAACAAAGTTTCTAAGAACACACCAATGGGCAAATGATAGTCTCTTCAATAAATGGTGTTGGGAAAACTGGATACCTACATGCAAAAAAATGAAATTAGGCCCTTGTCTCACATCACTTACAAAAATCAACTCAAAATGTTTAAACACTTAAACATAATACCCGAAACTGTAAAACTACTAGAAGAAAACATAAGGGAAAACCGCTACCACATTGGTCTGGCAAACAATTTTTTGGATATGACTCCAAAAGCACAGGCAACAAAACCAAAAATAAACAAATGGGATCACATCAAACTAAAAAGCTTCTGCATAGTAAAGGAAACAATTAACATAGAGAAGAGACAACCCACAGAGTGGGAGAGAATATTTGCAAGCCATACATCTGATAAAGGGTTGATATCCAAAATATGTAAGAAACTCAAACTCAATGGCAAGAAAACAAATACCCTGGTTAGAAAATAGGCAAAGGACCTGAACAGACATTTCTGAAAAGAAGATATACAAATGGCCCAAAGGTACATGAAAAAAATGTTCGATATCACTAACCATAAGGAAAATGCAAATTGAAACCACAATGAGATATCACCTCACACCTGTTAGTAGGGCTTTTATCAAAAAGAGAAAAGATAAGTGTTGGCAAGGATGTGAAGAAAAGGGTACTCTTATACATTATTAGTGGTAATGTACATTAGTACAGCCATTATGGAAAAAGGTATGGAGTTTTCTCAAAAAGCTAAAAATAGAACTACCCTATGATTCAGTAATCTCACTTCTGGGTGTGTATCCAAAGGAACTGAAATCACTATGCAAAACAGATATCGGTACTGTGTGTTTATTGCAACATTATCCACAATAGCCAAAATACGAAATCAACCTAAATGTTCATCAATAAATGAATGGATAAAGAAAATGAGGTATACGTACACAATGGAATACTATTCAGCCTTAAAAAGGGGGAAATCCTGTCATTTGCAATAACATGGATAAACCTGAAGGACATTACACTAAGTGAAATAAGCCAGGCACAGAAAGACAAATACTGCATGATCTCATTTATATGTGGAGTCTAAAAAAGTTGCACTCATAGTAGAAAGTAGAATGAATGATGGTTACCAGAGGCTGGGGGAAGAGTGGGGAGAGAGGGAATAGAGAATGTTGATCAAAAGGTACAAAGTGTCAGATAGGCAGGAGAAAACAGGCTTGGAGATCTATAGCACAGCAGGGTGACTACAGTCAATAATGATGTATTGTATTTCAGAATAACCAAGTACATTTCCAGTGTCTCTCCATAAAAAAGGATAGATAATTGAGGTGATGAATATGTTAATTAACTTGATTTAATCATCTCACATCCCATACATACATCAAAACATCACAGTGTACCCCATAAATGCATACAATTATGATTTGTCAATCAACAAATAATATTAATTAAAAATTTAAATAGTGGTTGCCTCTGGGCGTGGGAGTGTTATGTGCATTTGATTGTGTGCCTTTTTGTAAAGTCTGAAATTTTTTGTCAGATATATATATTTAGTTTTTCTGTCAAGAAAAAGTGCAGAGATAGTTAAATGGATGTGAAGATGGAACTGTGAAGATTACCATGGTTCTTTTGTTTGAGTGGCTAGAAAACAAGGAAGAGATCTCCACTGGACAGTTTCGAGCTGGACATGCTGTTCTCTAAGGAGCCACCAGAGGACAAGCTCGGTGACACGTATACAGTCAACCCGGGTATCCTAGGAGGATTGATTGGTCCTAGGACTTCCCTTGGATACCAAAATCCCCGGGTGCTCAAATACCTCATATGAAATGGCATAGTATTTGCATACAATCTCTGCACCTTCTCCTGTATGCTTTAAATCATCTCTAGATTACTTGTGATTCCTAATACAATGTAAATGCTATGTAAATAGTTGTTATACTAAAAAAAAAAAAAAATCATATAAGCCAGAGTTCTAAGCCGCTGCTATGAGTTACTTCGCATTGAGATTTGTCCTCTGTGATGTACACTGCATGTGTTAATAAATCTGTTTGTTTTTCTCTTATTAAAAAGATTAGTTGTTATACTGTATTGTTTACAGAATAATGACAAGAAAAATGTCTGTACATGTTCAGTATAGACGCAATTTTTTTTCAGATATCTTCCATCCAAGATTGGTTGAATCCATGGATGCAGAACCCACAGATACAGAAGGCCAACCGGACTTTACTCCTGGCAAGTCTTTTATAGGAAAAATTTCCCTAGACCTCACTTTTAGTTGATGCTATGTACATACAGAAATTATTTTCATGCGTGTTTAAAACTCTGTTTCAAGTAGTAAATACGTGGATTCAAACTAAGTAAATGTTTTACCAGCTTTTGTTTCTCAATGAAAATACTCATTTCAACAGACACTGGTACCAAAGAAATGTTCGCCTTGTAGGCAGTTAGTATCTCCAAGAACTTCAACAAAAATGTTTGAATGCTTGCTGTCTTTTACTAATCAATAACTGGTTCTGTGAATGTCTGCTGTGTGCTTCGTTTGGAAGCACATAGCATGAGTGTTAAAAGAGGAAGAGGAATTGACAACTAAGAGACAGTGGTATTTCAGATTTTCGTGTTTAAGTAAGCCTTTGATGAAACACTGAAGTAATGTTTTCCTTTGAAAATGTGGTGTCAATGTTATATATCAAGAAATGACTCCATTCATTCAAACACTGGTAGTTGACAAACTTGCCCATATATCCTGCATAACTGCATTTGGAAATATTAAAAATGAAATAAAATAAAAGGGATCTAGAACAACAGAGCTATCACAAAACCCTGAAAGAGGCATGGTACATCTCCTATTTGTTCATGAAATCAGCAGGGAGAAACAAGAAGTGACAGTAATGGAGGTGATACAAGAGCATTAAGCCTTTTTTAGGGCTTCCAGAGGTCCCTGATTGCATGAAAAGGCTCACAGAGAAGCCAACTCAGATATAGAGTGGCAGTGTAATCTGGCTGCAGATCCGTACGTACCCTACTGATGGTCAGGGTTGATTCCATCTTTCTCTTTTCTTCTTCACAACTCAGTCTTTGAGCTTCCAAGCTGAAGGATTGTTTCCCATCATGGCTATAAGTAGGGTGGCCATATGGCCAAGTTTACCAGGATGGTCCTGGTTTACTCCTATAGTTTCTAATGTAATTACTAATAGTGCCTCCTTTCACTCCCTAAAGTGTCTTGGGTTGGGTGATAAATTATGTAGTTACCCTAATTTCAGTGGATTAAAGTAGGGAATGAGAAGAAAGAGCTTCTTGGATTATGACTGCTTTACTGAAAACATTTTCTGATGACTGCCTTAAAATGCTAACCAGTTGGTGGGATATTAAAAAAATAAAATTTCTGGATGGAAATCAACTGGATTTCTTCTCTGATACCATTCTACATGGCTCAAAAAAGAGAAAACTAATTTTCTCTGTTGTTTACCTAAAGTCTGTTGTGGTAGCAGGTAGTAAACACAATGTAGTTTACTTTGTCCTGCCATGTATTCTGCATAGTAGACAAACTTCTAAGGCAGCCCCCTGGGACCCTCACCTCCTGATGTTTGTGATCTTATACAATCCCCTCCTCTTGAATGTGTGCTGGACCAAGCAACTTGCCCCCTGACCAGTTGAATATGGCAAAGGTGATGGGGGCTCACTTCATGATTAGATTACAAAAGATTGTGACGTCCATTTTGCTAGCAGATTTACTCCCTTACTGGTTTAGATGAAGCAAACTGTTGAAACACCTCCACCCAACATTCAGTGAGAAACTGACGGCCTGGGTCCAACAACCTTCAGGAATCTGAATTCTGCCAACAATTTCATGAATGAGTTTGGAAGTGGGCTTTTGCCCAGTTGAGCCTTCCGATGAGATCCCAGCCCTGCTGACACCTTGATTGCAGCCTTGTGAGCAGAACCTGAAGCAGAAACCCGGCCAACCTGTGCCCAGATTCCTCACCCACAGAAACTGTGAGATAATAAGTGTGTGTGGTTTTAGGCTGCTAAGTTTGGGGATAATTTGTTACCTACATAGCTAACTAGATTCTGTGTGATGTTGGAAAACCACTCAACTCCTCCAGGCCTCAGATTTCTCTTCTGTGTGGTGCATAGTAAGGCTGAATAAATGTTTGTGGCCTGAACAAATGTGAAACATAGTGGTTGGACTAGATAATACCTAGGACCCCTCCTAACACAAAGACTGGGCAACATTTTGCTTACAAAGTGATAACTCTTGATGACAGATTGTACATACATGTTGTACTACTTTTTCTTTGTTGCTAACATTTTTTTGTTATTCTTAAATTGCCTTAAATTCTGATGTGCTTGAGAAAAATAAAATAAAATCCTTACAACCTCAAAACAGAGGCTTCTTGTTTAAAACTTTTCCTCACCAACTTTTTTTGTTTTAAAAATATCCTGACCCGTGGGTGTCTATGTAGCCCGGCCAACGATCACTGGGTACCCCAACACTGCCATTGATGTAAATGGCCATATGCCCTGCACCCCTCAAGTAGATAAATTTGTGTTTTATGGTCACTGTCTCACCTGGCTCCAGAGCAACACCTGCCTTTCATTTAAAGGCCTTTTCATTGCAAGACAAATGCAGTCTAGGCAGAGTGTTGGATACATTTCATTTCGCCTCCCTCTGAATTCACTGGTGGAAGCTTTTTATAAATCTCACAGGTCATTTCCAAGAATCTCTGGTACTAAAATGCCACAGGTCTGTGCTAACCCTGCTTTCCTGAGGATTAAACTTCGCTTCATTGTGGGTAAAAATGGTGTTTTACAAGCTGGAAACAATGTCTTTGATGCTAAAATCATTCCTATCGTGGCATCTGAGAAATTTTTTCAAGGCAACACTTTAAAATCTTTACTAAAACTTTTTTTTTTAGCATAGAAAGCAATTATTTTATTTTATTATTTCATTTTATAAGGAGTCATTTAAACAGTGAAAGAAACGTTCTGCCGCAATAGCGCCATCTCGCGCTTGTACCCACACAGGTTCCGTGTACACAGCTCCAAAGTGAAGCAGAGAGAAAGCTGCTCGATTACGCAGCGGCTGCAAAGTGCCCCATTCAGTAATGCAGGGATAAAATATGCAGACTTGGATTGCATTTTATTTTATTTATACCTGGATGTTTTGGCTTTATGTGATGATTCATTGGCCCACTAGATTATTCTTATAGTGGTACTCTACCACAGGGACTGATTTTGGCATAAATAAACAAACAGAAACACTACATAGAAATGGCTCCCTTCTTGGGTAGAATAGTAGGAAAAACAATATAAAATTTATGTACAGAAAAGAAGATATATAACTTCATGTTTTCTAGCATCATTAATGTGTCTTTTTTTTTTTTTTTTTTGACACAGAGTTGCACTTTGTTGCCTGGGCTAGAGTGCTGTGGTTACAGCCTAGCTCACAGCAACCTCAAACTCCTGGGCTCAAGCGATCCTCCTGCCTCAGCCTCCCGAGTAGCTGGGACTACAAGCATGCGCCACCAGGCCCAGCTAATTTTTTCTATATATGTTTTTAGTTGGCCAATTAATTTATTTCTATTGTTAGTAGAGGCGGGGTCTTGCTCTTGCTCAGGCTGGTTTCAAAATCCTGACCTTGAGCTATCCACCCGCCTCAGCCTCCCAGAGTGCTAGGATTACAGGTGTGAGCCACTGTGCCCGGCCCATTAATGTCTCTTTACTACCTTTTGTCTTTTCAGACAATTGAAAAGATGACTCTTACCCCCACTGCAAGATCTTGCTTGTCCCCAACGTGTGGATTAATACATTAGCCACACACTGTTCCCCGCAGAAGCCTGTGAAGTGGCAATTTCAAAGGCCTTATGGATCTGGTGCTGAGCTACTAACTTAACCCTCCTAAGCAGTGAGAAGTAGCAGATCAGGTATATTTTGATTATGAACAAGCACTTCACTACCACAATGCCTGGGCAAAAATCAATGAAAAGAAATTGCTGAGAAAGAAATCTTATTAACGCCAACAACTGTGATTTCTGCAAGTTGGTCTGTTTTGTGACCGATTTTAATGCAAGTTTTAAAAACAAGCATGACTATGTAAGACATTGCATGGAAGTATGGGATTTTTAACTGTAAGAAATTTTAGAAATCGGTTTAATGTAATGATTTCATTGTCTGGATTGAGTGAACCAAGTGGGTAAGTGACTTATACAAGGTTACACAGCTGGTGGAAGATGCAACACTCTGGTTCACAGAGGAGGCTATTACAAAGGTGAGCGAACGGCACTGAATAATTTATAAAGAATTAATGAGGCCAGGTGTGTAGTCCTATCACTTTGGGAGGCTAAGGTGGGAGGATCGCTTGAGGCCAGGAGTTTGAGGTTGCAGTGAGCTGTGGTCATGTCACTACGCTCCAGCCTGGGCAACAGGGCAAGACCTTGTCTCAAAGAAAAAAAAAATAATGAGAGACCAAGGTTGAAAGATTGCTAAAACATGAAACCTCTAAGTTTATAGTTTTACTTATTATTTAAAAATATATCTGTTGACCAGGCCTGGTGGTTCATGCCTGTAACCTTAGCACTTTGGGAGACAGAGGCAAGGGGATCGCTTGAGGCCAGGAGTTCAAGACCAGCCTGAGCAAGAGCGAGACCCTGTCTCTACAAAAAATAGAAAAATTAGCCAGGCATGGTACCTGTAGCACATGTAGTTCCAGCTACTTAGAAGGCTGAGGCAGGAGGATTGCTTGAGCCCAGGAGTTTGAGGTTGATGACACCAATGTCTCAAAAAATATATATATATATATATATATTCGTGAAAAAGCATATTAGAAAGATGTAGTACATGTAATACTGGAGGAAGAGGTTCTACTTTCTAACTGTTAGCAATTTCAGAGGTGACCTCGCTCAGTGCTTTACTACAACCTATCTTACTCACAGAAAATATGAAATCTCACAGCATCAAAAACTGAGGCTAACAGTCAATTTATTACCAACATCAGGGAAGATTATTCATTAACTTATAGAGACCATGGAGTTAGGCTGCAAACACAAAAGCAGGAAAGCCCAGAGGGTTTGCTTGCAACACATAACAGATCTGCCAGGTCCAAACAAAACAAAACAAGGCATAATTCCTTTCTTCTGGTCTCTTATGGTGTATCTCTTGGCCCAGAGGCTAAGAAACTAAGCAAAACATTAGAAAACTAAAATTTCAATTTAAAAAAAATCTACAATAAAATGGTTAAGAGCAAAAACAATGCTTTAGAATCAACAATGAGGGAGCTGGGGAAGTCTTTTGGAAGACCAGAAGAAAGGACAACGCGAGAGAGCCAGTGAGAGGGAGTAGTCACAGAAGCAGGAAACAAGATCCCACCTGCAGGGCACAGGGACTCAGGACCAACTCAGGCGGCCACAGCAGAGTTGTTACCAAAAAGGCGACTGAGAACGGGTTAACTAATACTTGTAAACTGACAGTTTTAATAGTTACAAGTATTTAGGGTTTAGGTGTTTTAAAAGTAAGATAAAACAATGAAAAGAAAGAAAACATGAAATAAATCAAAACAGAAAACATAAAAATAGGCCAAACACATTACCTATAGCAATAAATATAAATGCCTTAGTAAAACCCCTTTTTTTTCTTTTTTAAAAATTGTATGTATAATTGACACATAATAGTTATATATGTTTATGTGTACAGTATGATGTTTCAGTATATGTGACACTGTATAATGATGAAATCAGGGTACTTAGTGTGTTCATTGCCCCAAACCCTTATCATTTCTTTGTGGTGACAACTGTCAAGATCCTCTTTTCTAGCTATCTTGACATATATGATATGTAGTATAATAATATAGTATAGTCACCCTAAAAATCCCCTTTTTATAAAGACAATTATTTTCAAGGTGAACGTTTAAATCCAGTTATATATGCTGCTAATAAGGCATATGTCTAAACCAAAAAGATACAGAAAAGTTAAAAATAAATTACAGGCAATTAAGAGAGTGTGGAAATAGCCCAAACATAAACAAATAGACCAGCAACCAGAACAGAGAATCCAGAAACACACGTATATAGTTGCTTGATTTATGACAAAGGTGATACTACAGAGCAATAGGGAAAATATGGATTTTTCTATAAGTGGTACTCGGTCAACTGGATAGCCATAAGGGAAGGTGAGGGGAACCTCTCATCCCCTCATCCCTTCCTCACACCCTACACCAACAGTAATTCCAGATATATGATAAATATAAATATGAAAGATAAAATAATAAAGCTACTATTTTCAAAAAATCTTAGGAGAATACCTTCATGATTTTGAGGTAGGCAAAAATTTCTTAAACAGGTTGTGAAAAGCACTAACCATAAAGGAGAAAAAATAATTGTATATTATTAAAATTAAGAACTTCTGCTCATTATAAGACACCATTATGAGAGTAAAAAGTCAGACTCCAGAGCGGGAGAAGATATTTGCAATGTGCATTTTCACAAGAGACTGGTATGGTGAATATATAAAGAATTTTCTACAAATTTAAAAGAAAAAGGCAGACAACCCAATAGGAAAATGGGCAAAAGACTCAAACAGACACTCACATAAGAGAATATTCATTCGACAAATAGGGAAACGTTAGGTAAAACAGTGTTTAATATCAGTATACATCAGGGAAATTCAAACTGAAACCACAACAAGATATCATTGCATATTCATGAGAAGGACAAGTAAAAAGACCTGACAGTACTAAGTACTATGGGATAACTAAAGCTCCAAGCCACCGCAGCTGGTAGTGACATGGTCATAACTACTCTGGAAAACTATTTGGCGCTATCTACATCTACTAAATCTGAACATCAGCGTATCCAATTACCCAGCAATTCCAATCCCTTTTTTCCTAATCCATTTTTATATCAAACTGAAATGTATATATGCATATATACGCGCACAAAAGATAGGTATAAGAATGTTCTTGGTAGCACGATGAGATTGCCCAAAACTGAAAACAACCCAGATATTCATTACCAGTAAAATGGATAAATGTGGTATATTCAATAAGACGGATTTCTACTCAGGAATGAAGATGAGCGTGAAGCATATGAATGAACATCACAAACATAACAATGAACGAAAGAAGTCACAATAGTACACGCTGTGTGATTTCATTTAGATAAAGTAAAAAAACAGACAGAACTAATCTACAGTATTAGAAGTCAGGTAATATATATTTTGGGTGTGGGGTTGCGACAGGGAAGGGCCTGAGGGGACCTCCCGGGTTGTTGGTGATGTTCCATTTCTTGATCTGGGAGCTGGTAACTTTGGAGTGTTCACTGCAGAAAATTCATCAAGCTAACCATTCTCATTTCTGATGTATGTTATGCTCCACTACACATTCCTTTCAAATGTAAAGAAAATTATAGGCACTGCTTTCAAGCAAATGCAAATCAAAAGTAAGTAGAGAGAGCAGTCGGGATATCAGAAAAGTCCATTTCATGGCACGATGTACTACATGAATCAAAGAATGTTATTTTATATTGACAACAGGGTAATCCACCATAATCAGTGGCAAACCTCTGTGCCTCAAATGAAGTAGCATCAAATTATATTAAGCAAAATATTTGGAAGAGAATATATTTACCAAAAACATATTGTTAGAGTATATATTGAGTATATACCACGTAGATGCCAAATGATCAGCGTATACATAATAGTATCTAATAGCAGAGGCACAGCCTACAATAGCCTGAACATCCTCTCACTAAGACTAATTGCACTCCTGCCACCTCCTCTGCCAGAAAACCTGTAACCTAATATGGTTCTATTCCTCGTAAGATCAACCAGCTACCTAATGACAGGTCCAATACGCAGACCCTTCCTAGAGGAGAAGTGACAATTCCTCCTCACTGTATATGGTACATCTGGGATGGGAGTTGACCCGACAGAGATGCTGCTGCACCAGATGGTGTGGGGTCGTGACAGGGAGGGGCTGGAGGGGACCTTCTGGGATGCTGGTGACATTTCATGTCTTGATCTGGGAGCTGGATACTTTGGACTGTTCACTTCAGAAAATTCATCAAGTGGGATGAGGTTTCTGAGCTCCTGGCAGCGTTGGTTGGCAGCTGACCTTGGTCCATGTGTGCCCACTCTGTAAACTCTGTTCCTTTTAGACCCTGACCATCCACTGTTGACCGAAATTGGCAAGAACACTGGTCCTAAGGAGAATCTCTGGGCGTTGGACTGGCTCGTCCATTCCCTGGTATAAGAAGCTCTATAAGTACAGTACCACTTTCCTGTCCTATGTATGGGAAAAGCATGCAGAACCAAAGAATTTCAGGGCCTATGCTTTTATGGGCATTTGGCCTAATTTTCTTGTGCTGTCTGGGAAAGGAAATCTGGAGGGTTCCACCTACACAAATTCACAATTTTGTTTATTTTCCTTTCAAGTCTCCTTCTGAGGCCAAGACGTTGGTGAGATGAATAGACTATTGATTGCCCTGGACCGGGCCATCGCAGTCTGTCATTGCACAATGTGTTTTTTATGTGTGAACTTGGAAGCCAAATGAAGAGCACTGAGAGGTGGGGGCGAGGACAGGGGAAATGACACAAGCAGCCATTGGGAATGAATGGCCTCGTTTGAAGACTGATGTAAAAGATGATGGGGTCATGGTGGACTCTACCCTGAATAGTAGTGGGCAATGTCTGTAAGAAAATAAACAATTCTAGACTAAAATATATGGAAGACAGTACCCAAGAGGCATTAAATAAAGATGACATAATTTAATCAGTTAGGGTTCACTTGTGATCTCTACAGCCAAAGGGGAATTTGTAAATACAGTGAAGAGTCAAAGGAGATGCTAAACGATGTTGTCAAGTGAGATGGAACCATTGTTATATAAAAAAAAAATGTACGCTGAGACCACCTGCCCAGCTGCCATTTCAGGAGAACTGACAAATAAATGCAAATGCCCTAAGTCAGGAGGGGGAAGAATTGTATTATTGATCACACAAAAATATATGAAAATGTCTAATAGATCCATTCCATCGAGCTCAGTCTAATACAGAAGAACTGAAGAAAGTTTCAGGGAGGGTGAGGTTGGGGTCAGGGTCAGGGCGGACAGGAAAGGGGACCACTAAAAATAGACAATGGGCACTTCTGGGACATTTAGGGATGGACTGACCATAGCCGTCTTCCCTGTGGCCGAGGAATTTGCCAGCACTTACAGCCTATCTCCTTCTTCAGCATCTTCCTCTGCAATTGATGAACACATCTCAGTTTTAACTAGAAGCCAGTCAAGCGGGAGACAATTTTTTCTTGCCTTAATAGCCCAGTCGCTGTTGTTTCTCCTTAGCAACGGATTCATTTGTGCCTTATAGACAGGGGACTCCTGCAGCTCATCGTGTTTCTTCTTTATTTCAATTGCTACTGAACTCCAAACCAAATCTATGATTCACCCTTGCGGGAAGCTTTGCAGGACTTCATTTTCATGAGTGTACTTTGTGGAGTCATCTCACGTCTGGCTCCATTTTCTGTCTTTATCCTCTTCTCTACTTTCTTTACCCCCTCACATATTTTTATTTTATGTTTTTTTTTAGGATTCTATAGAGATTTCAAAAACAACCTTAAATATTTTGACACAAAGTCCTAGTATAAATAAATGGCACCAGAGTGACTTGTCATAATTGTGGTGTACAAAAATATTATTTGCCTTGTTGTGTCAGCTCTGCAAAGAAGGACATTTTTAAAATAAGATCAACAAATACAGAAAAAGCTAAATTGGAACTTGGAAGAAGGATTCCAAACTTCTTGCTTTGGCTGGTGGCTCTCGCTCCTCAGCAGGTAATGAAAATATTTTAGATCTGTGGTTCAGTAAGATCCTCCATTTCATCAGAAGCAAGGAAAACACCAGGGAATTAATACAAATTCCACCAAAATTTTTAGAATACTCTGTTTTAGACAGGCTCTATGATTGCTAATATTTAAAGCTGTATATTTTAAAGTTCTAAATCATAAAATAAATTACAAAATTTCTATAACTTGTTTATACCATTTTCAAAGGGACATATATTTGGTTCTGTTTTTCATCTGTCTTAAGATTGTTTTGTTACGAAAGGAATGCAAATTTGTGTTAATAAATAAGTGAACAATAAACTAAAAAGCAAAAGTCTTCATTCTCCTGCCTTTCTCATCTTAATACCCAGAGGTTACAATTATTAGCAATTTTGTGTCTATCCTTCTAGACCTTTTCTATGTGTATACACACACAAATATGTGCATCTGTGAGTATCTGCATAATGGATATTACAAAAAGAAGCTTTTCATTTTAAATGGATCAAATGGGTATACCACAGTTTATTTACCCTTTGAGTTACTTGTTTGAAGGGAAGTGAGTAGTTGAGGCAGGCCCGGGAGGAGATCAGCTGCTTCTCCCCACGGAGCCAAGTCCCTAAGATAGGGGACGCCACAGAGGATAAGGAAATTGATGGGCAACAGACAGAAATAAAAGAATACACAGAGACTAAGGTATAGCTTATAGTTTTATATATATAAAAAGATCAGATATAACACAGCAGGGGGTACCTAGGAGACTGGCGTATCTCTAGAAACGCCAGCAATATGGTTAGATTCATACAGGTTTTTATAATCACAGACATCAATTATCAGTTGTCAGGGTAACATATTTGCATATCAGGGAATGCAGTTGCTAGGGGATACAGGTAGTAGGTTAGGGTCAAAAGTCCTCTCAAGGGGCTTCTAATCTATCTAGGTGAACAAACAGGTACAAAGTCTTTTAGGGGCTAACTTCTAACTTCTAAGAGGTAGTTGTCAATTAACAGAGGTAAAAAAAAGATGTATAGTGACTCTATATTTCTTTGATTAGTTAGGGTGGACTTAAAGGTAGACAGAGAGGAGAGAGCAGGAAGCCCATCTCTAATAAACAGGTTGTTTATAACCACCTTGGCGCATTTCTGGGCAAAGTGCACTCATTGTCTCCAGCTCCCATCCTGTGGGCCATATTTGC
>VBSM01002217.1:22364008-22429774 GCA_008086735.1 Cheirogaleus medius | reverse complement strand
AAAAAAAAAAAAAAAGTTTGTGTTAAATTTGTAAATTCCCATAACGGCCACCAGAGGGCATCAACCACTCAGAGCCTTCAAAGGCATTGAGCCTCCAACCCGACTGACACCTGCTTGCCTCCTAGCTTGAATGTGTGTCTGTTTACATTGGCTAGTATTTTTTAAATTAGATTATATTTTTAAATGGCCATTATTGAACTCCCTTGCCCATTTGATAAATGCAACAATGCAAGAAAAGTGCTTTACACAGTAACTTACTAAATAAGCAGTAAGTTATTATTGTTATCGTCATTCATAGCCCATTTTAAAAAGAGAACCATCCCTTGCTGTGATATTTTCCCTAACAAATATAGCCTTGCTCACGCTCTTCCATTTAACAACAATGCAATGCAGAGCTATCACGCTATTCCCAAAAGCACTTCGGCCTTGAATTGCTTGATTAACTCCAGTAAAGATGAGTGGCTCTAGCTAAGTACATTTAAGAGGTTGTTTTTTTTTTATTCTTGGCCAGGCACAGTGGCTCATGCCTATGATCCCAGCATTTTGAAAGTCCCAGGCAGGAAGATCACTTGAGGCCAGGAGTTTAAGACCAGCCTGGGCAACATAGCAAGTGAGGACCCATCTCTACCAAAAAAAAGAAAAGAAAAGCAAAGAAAAGCTGGGCATGATGGTGCACACCTCTAGTCCCAGCTACTGGGAAGGCTGAGGCAGGAGGATCGCTTGAGCCCAGAAGATCCAGGTTACAGTGAGCTATGATCCTGCCACTGCTATCTAGCCTGGGTGACAAATCGAGACCCTGTTTCTAAAAAAATTTTTTTATTCTTATTTTTTGTTAAATATGTTACATTATATACCCCCATCATGCACACCCAATAAAATGTATTTCGTGCAATAGACGCATTATACATACTCTTCCATCAGGGGATTGGGGGAGATATCATGGAAAAATTACATTTTCTTAGTAACCACCACCACAAAGGCAGACTTTTGGTCAATATTAAGCTTGTCACCCATAAACATTATTCAAGTATGTCCATGCCAAGGGTGAATGGGTACTTTCTTTCTCTAACACTTTGTTCACAAATGCAGCTACGGAGGGATTCCATCAAATTTCCTTCAATTTCCATTTTCCCATATATTTTACACAGGTAAATATAGACAAGTACATTTTTATTTAAATAGAAAATAGACTTTCTGATGTTTACCAACGGTGTATAAAAATTCAAAGGTAAGCGTAGTAAAGGGCAGTAAGTCCTGAGGCCACACGGTGGCGCTATTTCCCTGTAATTGAGAAAGGCTTTGGCAACGTGCTGGAGACAATCGCCCCTGAAAACAGAAAACCATGAATATATATATGAATGAATTGCCTTCCCTGTGTTCTCCAATTTGAATGAGAGAATCCAGTAGAGTTTAACATTTAGAATTAACTGCTATAACCTATCTAAACAATAAAGCAGCACCAAAATGCAAACGTAAAGAGTATGAGGACATCATTGCTGAAAAGTGGGTTTGAGAAATTATACGTAAAGATTCCATAATATCAACGTATGCTACTGCTTTTAATAGCAATATTGCCAGCTCTCCCTGGATGTACAAGGCATTTTCACTTTCATTATCATACTTTTCTCGCCACAGGATCCAGTGAAGCAGGAGAGGGAGTTTTATCTATTTGGCAGCTCAGGAAACTGAACCCTTTCCTGGCATTCAAAGATTACAAAACCTTCTGCAGCCCCGAGGAGCCTTTTGTGTCCTAACACCTTACTGATGCTTGTGAGAAAGTGTAAACCCAGCAGGCACTTTGCTAAGCACTTTGGAACTCTGGCTTTTAAGTTTTTTCCATACTCCACCCAGTCAGACCGTGGTTGTGTCCTAAGGTTTCCATTCATTCCCCATCGCCCAGGGCAGACTAGCAACCGAAGTGCTGATCAGGAGGAAGGCCCATCTTCCTGCACCAAGGAGCCTGTCTTCCATCCCAGACATGTAAAATGATTTATTATCTGTGCCCTTCAGCTATGGGGCTGAAATCTGCACCATGGATCTAGTCCCCCAGGATAGGGAGACTGCAGAAAACAAAACACCATCCACTCATTTCCTATTCATAGAGAAGCCAATGTATAATATGATTACAAACATGATGGATTGGATCCGACAGACAGTATAAAAGGCAAGCCAGAGAACATTAGCTAGGGAATGAATTTTTCAATGATATTCACTGTCTCTTGCAGTCAACAGTGACAGGGGAAAGGGGGAGGTGACAGATGCAAAGAGACACACAAATGACTTTCAGTATCAAACTTTAAAATAAATGTCACTACCAAGTCAAGGCTCATTGAGTGTTGGCTCCATGCAAGGTGCTTTGCTGTGTGCAATATATACTTGATCTCTTTTAATTATCCTTGTTTGTTTTGTTTGTGAGACAGAGTCTCTCTCTGTCACCCCAGCTACAGTGCAGTGGCATCATCATTGCTCACTGCAACCTCCAACTCCTGGGCTCAAGCGATCCTCCTGCCTCAGCCTCCTGAGTAGCTGGGACTCTAGGTGTGAGCCATGGCGCCTGGCCAAGAGTACTTCTTTAAAAAATCAAAACAAAACAAGACAAAAAACCTTTCTAAATAGATTGGATCTGTTCTCTTACGATAGTTCTAGCATACTTAAGACAGCTCCAAGAGGCCATCCAATAATATGACAGAAGGTTCACCTTGCCATGGACATTGTATGGCTAAAAACAGGCTCTAGACTTTGTTCCTGCAATTTTTTGGCATTTTGATAACCAGCCATGACCAGTCATGTGTTCTCTTGCCTTCATCCCACTCCTCCAGTTAGAGGGTGTTGAACTTCCTTAAACAACTCAAGCACTTGTGGAAGTCTCCCATAGCCACACAGCCTCCTGTCCCCTTTGTCACACAGGAGCTCCCCAGAGTCATCTTGGCTGCTCTTGTCTACAGGGCTGTACGTGGGCTGTGGCTTCTCCAGGGGCACCAGAAATCTCAGAGTGGGGGTAACTGGATGCCACACCAACCTCATTGGCCCAAACGACCTGCCTTACCCTTCACACTGCTCATCCTGAGAAGTCGGCTGACAAGAGCCTCATTTTATTCCTCTGTGGATCTCAGCTTTGGGGGTCCAGACTCATGTCAATTTCAGATCTAGAGGTGAGAGCAAGTAAAGTGACAAAATAAAAAGGGTTAAATAAGCTTCAGAAATATAAACAAATATTTACATAGGAGACTGCTATTCTTTCAATTTCTTTTTGTAAAACATTTATGCACGCTTTATGGTTTCAAAACACAGACAGCTGTTTAAACCATTCACATGCAGAGAAAAGAAAAGAGAGGAGAAATTTTTTTTTAAACGCGGGGGCAGGGTAAAGGGAGTAGTGGAATTCCTTCATCTGGTGTGTGTTCATATAAAGCAGAAATAAAGAAGTGCATGTTTATCCTATTAAGCCTATAAATCTTAAGGAAACCCAGCTGCTGCCGATCTGAAAGCCTTTTGTGAATTTACTGTTCACAATATCTGACCTTCCAGGCTCTTTGTTATTTGTCGTCCTTTGTTGAGATGGCCTAAAATCAGAACTGCTTTAATAGCTCAGAATTACTTTAATAGGTCCAGTCTGGAATTGAACTTTTTGTTCATTTGTTTTAATCAAGTACTAAAAGAAATTCTGGCTCCCATAGTCTTAAATGAAATTTTATTTTTCTGGAAACAGAAAGCACCCTTTACAAAAAGTCGGTATCTGTCATGAATTCACTGTCCACGCGTGGAGGGTTTGATATTTGAGCATTATATTTTGAGACAGTGTAATACATTAATGAAGCACACATGTAGATAGATGTACAGTTACCTTTAAAAATTCCCTCCTTGACAAGGCTCAACTCCATAGAGCAGCTTTCTTTGTCTCCATTCTCTCTGTTTCCATCTTTAAAAGAAAAGGCTGTCCTCAAAGGCTATGTAAGCTTACGAATTACACAATGTCACCTATTGACAGAAGAAAGCCATTAGAGCAGTCTCTAGCTGTCTGAAATTTAAGTAGGCTTACCAAAGCTCTTAAGATGACAAATACATGCATTTGCAGGAGGAGCCTGTCCTGTCCCGCTGGGGTTAACCAAATGGTCTGGGGGTGGGTGAGGACGGCACAAGGGCACTTGCAGAGTAGCTCACTCCACTTTGGAGGAAAGACATCCTGGGGCAGTGTTTGAGGTCCAGCCGGAAAACAAGAACAACGACAAATCATCTCTCTATATTTTTTTCAGCTGATTCATGTCTATTTTTCATATGCCAACTCTCTTCAGGGCATTCATAAGACGCTTCTCCTCGGATGTTGCTAGCCAGAGGATGCGCTTTCTGTTTAAAACGGAGGAAGCTCTGGATTCCCGCCACAGAGAAGAGGGGCATCCCAGTGGCGGGAGCAGGGGGGTGGGGGGGGTGCTGGGACGTGGAGGTGGGCTCGCGGGGACCCGGTGAGGCTCGGGAGGGAAGAAGGCTCGACTGGGGCAGAAACAACCTGTTGGCAACCTGCCTGGCTGGCCGGGATGCGGGGCTCTTTGAACCAGGCCCACTTCCCCGCCGGCTCCCTCCTGGGCTTCCTTGTTACTAATAAAACGCGATTTTCTCTGTACTACAAAACGAGGTGGCCACTAGAGGGCAATATGGTGCGATGCGCTGCAAAATAAGAACTCGAGCCCACGTCAGAAGAGCTGAGATCATAAACATACAGATAAATAAACTAAAATTGAGGTGTTGTAAAGAAGTGTGGTGAGTATGGTTTCCAATCCATCTTCTCCGTGTCCATGCACTCCCTCAGAGATAAACGAATAACTGATGGGTAAAGGGCCTGGACTGTGGAAGCTAATCTATCACTTTTTTTCCCTCTTAGTTTCTGAGGGTGAGAAGGAATTTTAGAGAATATAGAACTGCCCAACACAGGAACAGACTAATTTCTGGAAGCCTTCGCTGCTCATAAGCCCAAAGGATAAGATCAAAGTAGTGGTTTTCAACCAGGGGCAATCTGCCCCCCAAGGAACATGTGGCAATGTTTAGAGATAGTGTTCGTTGTCACAGCTGGGGGGTGGGGTGGGTGTAGATACCAGTATCAGTGGGAACAGGCCAGGGACACTGCTCAACCTCCTGCAGCGGGCAGGACAGCCTCCACTGACATGGCATTATCCATCCCAGCACGTGGATAGAGCCAAGGCTGAGGAACCCTGGTCCAAAGCCACTGCACAGCTTGTAGATGCGTTTCCACCAGACGAGGGTGTAGTTCAGTCCTTGAGTACATTGAGCCAGGCACACTCCTCCCAGCGCTGATGTGCATCTCCTATACACTGCGCATCTTTTCCCTAGGTAGACCTGCCCAGAATGGTCAAATGTGTAGAAGCAGATAGGCCCATCTTTCCGATTCCTGCAGCACAGAAAGACTCGTTCACTGCAAAGCATCTCCCCCAGGGCCTGGACTCAGAGAGCTTTCTATGTGGCTTCCCTGGCCCCACCCTTACAGCAGCACCAACGCTGCCTCTAGTCTGGCACTTTGACCTGGGATCCGGCTTCTACCACTTACCAGCTGTGTGACCTTAAACAAGTATGTCAGCCTCATTCGTAAAATGGAGGTGACAATGGCACCTCCCTCCTGGGGTGTCGTAAAGAGCAAATGAGCTAATAGATATAAAGCCTGGTGGGCCCATAAGGGTGGTGGGCATTTTCCCCTTCTCTTTCTCCCACGGTACATGATTCACTCTTTGTTTCTCCTCTGAAAGGATTTAGCGCAAATGCATATGCAACCTCTGTCGTTGTCCATTCACATTTCGTTTAAAAAAAAAACAAAAAACTTCTTCTTTTGTGTATGTCATACATACCTTATTGCATACCTCATTTTATCATTATTATTATTATTCGATTATTTTGCTCAGAGACAATGCCAGGTAGTGATTACAATCTCTAAACACACCCTGCCTGAGCCTGAATCCTGCTCTGCCCCTCCCTAGACAGCTGATCTTGAGCAAACTACTTACCCTCCCTATGCCTTTGTTTTCCCATCTCTAAAATGAGCATGATAACAGTACCCATCATTGCAAAGACTGAATTAATAAATATTGCTAAAGAACATGGAACAGTTTCTGGCACATAGTAAGAACTAAGTAAGATGTAAGTACATGAAAACAATATTGATGAGGTTAATACTATTTCCCCAACACCTAAAATTGCAACCCAAATGCACCAGAATAACAAATGATGGAATGGCTGAGGCTAAACTTACAGTGGGCGAGGACTCCAGGGTCATCTGCCCACAGGTGGTGGGTTTCAGGGGAGAGCTTCCTTTGCATGGAGGAACATTCACAGTGCATGAGCTCCACATTTGGGCCAATCCTCTAATTTTACTAAGAAGGAAACTTGAGCGCAGAGAGTATTGATGGCTCACAATAGAGAAGAAGGGCTGGACCACCGCTTGCCGCCGTTTGGCCTGCATTTAGTAACTTCAATCAGTAACCGCAGTATTGATCTGACATTGTTGTTAACCTTCCCCATGACTTGCTATCGGGCTTCCTCACATCCTGAAACAGCATCATGTGCCTTGTCGCTTGGCCCTCTGAGAACGTTCGATGTCTCAAGGTGCACTCGATTCAAAGTACCTGAAAAACATTAGTTGGTTGTTTTTTTTTTCTTCTACCAATGGCTTTCACCTTGAATAAAAAAATGCCATTAATACTACTGAAAGAAAAATTTAAAAGAAATAAAATCAAACGGTGAACACCACACAACTAAGATATTACAGAATTTTTCTTGAAAAATCTGCTGTCCTTCAAGGGTCACTCCTTGAATATTCACCCCATCACCTCCTTGCACAGTGAAATAGTATTTTCGGGAATCGAATTTGAGCCTCTGCCTTTTTGGCAACCAGCTGAATTAACTGACTCTAAAAAGTGGAAGCAGTGAAATTAGAATCATAGGAGGCTTGAGGAAATGACTTACAATTATCTACTTTTGCATGGGTGGCATGACATATTCTTACTATTGTTCTCTTTTATGAAATTCAGCTCTCCTACGGCCCTGTCACATCTATGGATTGGATCATGATTCAACACCACCTACTTCAAGGCCAGTGTTTCCTTGTCCGGTCCTCATTCTCACTTGGATTGAAGTCCAAGTTATTTGTTCATGCCCATTACACCAGACAGGGAATGGATGCACACATAGCTTGCATCTTGGGGATGATTTAGTATTGATCAAAAGTTACACTCTTTCAAAGTGGGAAGCAAGGCCTGTGGAATCAGTTGCTTCCAATTAATTTCTCTTCCAGGAAGAAAGGTCTGGATGGAATTGATCTTGAGATTTAGATATCTCTGGGGCTCAGTGACAAAGTAGGAAAAACACAACACAAGACATTAGGGAATCTGACTCCCTAACACTAGTGTAGCTGTTTGGCTTGGAGCAAGTTGCTTTACCTCTCTGTGCCTGTGTTTTCCACACTTAAATTCGAAGTATTAACAGTTTACCTCGACCAGGTGGGTAATACTAATGTGAAAGCAGGGGATGGATAGGGCAGTGCTGTGCAAATCATAATCATAGCAGCTAACATAGCTTGAGTTCTTACTGCATGTCTGATGTGCTGAGCACTCTGCAGACTTAACTCATTTGATCCTCTGAACAACATATGCAGAGGCTATTGTGTTATTATCCCTTTTTACAGATGGGAAGACTGAGACTTCATTGGAGAGGATCAGTCATTTCCTAGAAGTTATAATCGATGGGGCCAGACTCAAAGTCAAGTGCAAGTGGCCATGAAGCCCTCGGCCATCCCGAGTCCCTGCCTCGCAGTGCAAGGCCTGACTTGTTACTGACTCTGGTCCAGGGTTTTATGGACTGTTGCACAACCCATGTTTTAAACTCCATTTGGCCTCATGGGGTTAATCTGAATCGCCTACTGGGAGAGGAGAGGTGGCAGCAAGCCCTGCCGGACTCCATGGTGCTTAGCAACGGGTGAAAACAAGCAGTGTGCTGGAAGGAAGGGAAAATGAGCCTGAAGGTGGGTGGGAGGAAGGAGGGAGGAGGGGGAGGAATGGGGCCTGCCAGATCAGGGAATGAGTTCGAGCAGTGATAGGCACATGCTGATCTGAATGCCTTCCCCTTATTGTTACCTGGTCACTACCATTATGAGATACCAGAGCCAACAAAGAAGATAGAAAAGAAAAAGACCTCATTACCTAAGTTCAACCTTGACCTTGGCATTTAAGATACCCGTAGATGGTGAGTGCAGGCACCAGCCCTCAAAGGGCCTGGACATGGACCATGGAAAGATCTCAGCTCTCCAAAGCAGATGTAGACTGAGACTCCAAGAGAAAACAATTTCAGATTAATAGGAAAAAGCCTCAATGAAGCCCCCACTCATCCAGGAAGAAAGGACAGGAGCATTTCAAGCTTCCAGCTAAAATATGTGAGGAGGTTAAAATAACCTTCAATTTGCCCTGGGTGTATTCCTTTTGCTTGAGTAACTTCAAAACATCTTAAAATCTCACCAAAATCTTCATGCCTAAAAATCTATGTTGTAATAGCTACTTCATGACAATTAATTAATCAGATGATATTTTGATTAATGTGAGGGATTTGAGAAATGACACATTTTAAGGGAAGGTTTGTTTTTGGAACAACAGGCTGTGTCTTAGGAAGCTAGAGTCTGGAGAAGTGGAGAAACTACATTGTGAGTTTCAGGAAGTTAGTGAGGATGCTTCTCAAAGGAGTTCTCTGATGGGAGACCAGGATATCTCGGCACCAATCTTGTCCTTGACACTAAATGGTTGTGTGTCTTTGGGCGTGCCATTTGTGTGTTCATTCATCAAACATCTAAAGCACCAGGGGGCGGGAAAGACACAAATGGTGCCGGCTGGCCCTGGGGTTGCTTAGTGTCTCTAGGAAAGAATGAAGACTAAACCAGCCAGTAGCACATAGCATGGTCCCTGCAATGTGTGTGCACCATGGGAAGAAACACGGAGTTGTTGAAGCTCCAGAAGAACCTAGAAGGATGAAGAGCTCAGCACGCGCAGAAAGGGGAGAGAGGCATTTCAGGAAGAAGGAATGGCATGCACCAATTTGTGGCGGTATGATGCAGATCTTCATGGATCGAATGCAACTGGAGCACAGGGAGTTTGCAGGGCTGTGGCAGGGAACAAATCTTGAAAAGTGACCAGGCTCAGATTCACTAAACAACTCATCCAACACATAATTATTGAGCCCCTATCATGTGCCAGGCAGTGTGTTAGGGTCTGAGATACAGCAGCAAACAAGATAGAAAAAAAATCCCTGCCTTCGCAGAAATACCACTGGCACAGACAGGGTGGGGGAAGGGGGAAGGTGAAGAAAAAGACAATAAAAAAAGACAAATGATGCAAGTAGTATATTATATGACAAGTGCTAGGGCAAAATACACCTGTGGGAAGGGGCTGGTAGCTGAGGGGAAAACTTTCCAGAAAGAGCTTATAGGACCTTGAGTACTGCCTTAGTCCAGTTGTCCATTTTACTATAACAAAATACCTGAGACCGCGTAATTTATAAATAATAGAAATTTATCTCTCGTAGTTCTGGAGACTGGAAGTCCAAGATCAAGGCACCAGCAGTTTCAGTGCCTGGTGAGGCAAATAAAAGAGCATTTACCTCATACATGAAATCACCCAAATTACACAACCAAGCTTGTGCGTGCATATCTATTTCATTCTCACCAGAACAGTGGAAACGCTACATGAAATGAACTCTCTGCTTCCAAAATGGCGCCTTGAACACTGAGTCTTCACATGACAAAAGAGCAAAAAGGATATACCCTAAACCTCTTGCTCATTAATCCCATTCATGAGGGCTCGTCACCCTTCAAAGGCCCCACCTCTTAGTACCATCATATTGGCGATTCAAGTTTCAACATACGAATTTGGGGAGACACAGTCAGACCATGGTAAGTACCAAGGGAAGCAGCTTTGTCCTCACAGCTATGGAGAGAATGGATTTTAACCTCAGGATCCAAACAAGCAAATTTCAGTTTTTAACAAGACCACTTTCACAGCTCTGTATAGCAGGCGGGTAGACGTCATTGGAAAACAATTGCAAAATTGCAGAAGAGACATTAGAAAGGTCTAAGTTAGAAGGCATGGGGGGGCGACTGGGATTTGAAAAGGAGAAGGACTGGGAGCTGGCAGGGGCCGCTGCCCTGCGAGGCTGGCTGGGGAGGAAGAGGGAGAGAGGATGGAGGCGGCGGTGAGTGTTCTGATTTCCAGAGGGAAGGGTTACAGGGCGGTGTTTGAGTTGACCACCCATTAACACTTACCATGCCAATCCTTGGCCACATGTCCTACCGCGGGTGCCTCAGCTCCCACCAGGACAAGAAGGGCAACGCTGGCTGCCGGCATCACCTTTGCACGTGAGAGGGTGCTCCTCACGCTTTGGGCCAGTGTCTCTCTCCACGTGTCCCGGCAGCACAACCCCACTCCATGGGCACCGCCAGCTGGCAACCCTTTTTATTTTAAAGGTAACACTCTACCCTAAAAGGCACATGGCAGTGAAAATTTCCAAGTGAAGGAGAATGTCCTGTGTCTGTTCATTGGCCGAGGAGCCACGCTTTGTTTCCCAGTGCAGGTCGACTGCACAGTCATTTGGATCTGCTCCGCTCTGCTCTGCCAAGCTAATTTGTTTTCAGATATAAATTACTGCTGTCCCAAACCCACTGTGCTGCCTTTCCACAGAAATACGCCATTCTGTGTTTAATGAGTTGGCAGGTTTTGTAGATGCAGAAGATATTTCTTTGCATACTTGAGCTAAAAAAAAAAAAAAAACCTGCCCACTGGTGCACAGAAATGATTAAGTGGTGTAATATAGAATGGGACATGAAAAAGCCACGTGCCTGGGGCAGGTCAAACGTCTTACTGCTCCTTGCTGTGGCATTTGCCAGTATGCTTTCTGCATCAAAAAGCACTTGGCCAGTGGGAAGATCCAACAGGAATCCTACAGTCCCCCAGGCCACAGGTAGGCATGCTAACATGTTAGGGACCATCCTGAGATGCTTGTAGCATCTGGGCAATCAGGGCTGGTTGTGCAGGAGAATGAGCCCCCTCCATCCCTGTCATTGCATGGGATGGCAGAAAGTCTTCTTCCCCCAACACGTCTCTCCACTCATCTGCCACAGTACCCACAATCGCCACTCTGTTAAGTGGCTCCATGAAGTTAAGACAGTGACTTTTGACTAACGGTCAGGAAGACTGGCCATATAATTTGTGGGACCCAGTGCAAAATAAAAATGTGGGGCTTCCTGTTCAAAAAGTAGAAGAGTGCAGTTAAGTAACAAAAATACAGATTTATTTCTTCTCCAGTCTCCACTTCAATTTATTATGTGTTTTTTATTGGCTATTTAATGTTGTGCTAAGTAAAGAAAACTTAATATTTTAAATTATTAGTATGAATTTTTACCGTTCCTCTTCATATGATACAATGCCTGTTTTGAAAGCAAATAAAAGGGCATTTACCTCATACATGAAATCACCCAAATTACACAATCTGTATTTCATTCTCACCAGAACAGTGGAAATGCTACATGAAATGAACTCAGCTCACTTCTTGATACATGTATATTCTACTACCAACGCTCTCTGCCTTTGGCTTACTGATGAGAAAGGAAGGACTGACAGGGAAAGGAACTATGGACTGTCCTCTCTCTCCCTCTC
This sequence comes from Cheirogaleus medius, assembly GCA_008086735.1. Taxonomy (NCBI): domain Eukaryota; kingdom Metazoa; phylum Chordata; class Mammalia; order Primates; family Cheirogaleidae; genus Cheirogaleus; species Cheirogaleus medius. The sequence continues at coordinate 22,418,081 of VBSM01002217.1, read as the reverse complement.
CTGCTACGTCATTTCCAGGGCAAGTAGTTGCCTAATACAGGGGCGTAGCAGGTGTAAGGACATGAAAGAGTTCCTGGGTTGTTCATGTTTTTTAAGATGCTATTGTCTTCTTCTGTATTCAAAGCAAATTCTGGTCTGCGCAGACAGCATGGCCCCTTGGAGCTGCCAGCACCCTCACTTACTCAGTTGTAGACATAACACATTTAGCTAATGTTCACTTCCAATCAGTTAGGGTGAAATATGTGTGTGTAATGAATTTTAAAGAAGAATAAAATATATACAGAAAATTGCATAAATCTTGAGTGCACAGTTTGATAATTCTTTACAAGGTGAATGCACCTATGTTACCAGCATCCAGATCAAGAAATAAAACATTTCCATACCCCAAAAGTTCTTACCCATTCCAGTCACTACCACTCCCAAAGGTATCCTGACTTCAAATGCCATAGGTTAGTTTTGCCTGTCTTAATTTTATATAAATGGAAGCACATAGTATGTGCTTTTTCTGTCATGGTTTCATGTCTGCAACATTACATTTGCAATATTCATCCACGTTATCACAAGTAGCAAAGGTTCATTCCTTCTTCTTCTTGTACAGCATTCCATTGCATGAATATACCGCAACTTATTTATCTATTCTACTATTGATGGGTTGTTTCTAGGTATTACCAGCATTGAAGAGTGCTGCTGTAAACATTTTTGCACATGTCATTTGCTACATATACATACAGGGGTGCAATTGCTAAGCTACTGGATATATTTGCATTTAGCTGTAGTTCAGAACATGTGTACTACCAAAAGCCTCCCCATTAAACACGTTGTGGTATCCTGGATTGGACTCTGGAATTAGGGTAAATATTGGTGAAATCTGAATAAAGTCTTGAGTTTAGTTAATAATAATTTGTCAATGTTAGTGTCTTAGTTTTGGCAAATGTACCATGGTTTTGTAAGATGTTAACATTAGGGAGAATTAGGCGAGAAGAAGTATATGGAAACTTTATTATTTTTGCAACTCACGTTTAAATCTAAACTTATTGAAAGATAAATCTAAAATTATTCAAAAATAAAACATTAATTAAAAAGAAACTTTCTTAGCACACATCTTGCTAAGAATGACCAGGTTAAAAGAAAAAGCAGGTACAGCATTACAGCAGCATTCATCTCGCTTGCCCCATGAGATTCACGCAGAGCAAAATCATGTACCCATTTCTAAAAACTTCTGATGTCTTAGATCTGCAGGGATACCCAGGGTCATATTTTTAACACACACTCACCTCAACTTGATGAGCCTTATCAGACAGTTTTGAGGAATACCAAACTAGAGTGCAGTGGAATCAGTATAGTTCCAAGGGTCAGATGAACTTGGATCCACATTCCAGCTTGATCACTTACCAGTTGTGTGACCTTTTAGGCATGTCACATAACTTCTTAGGAAATTAGCAGTAATGTAGTCACACTGTCAGACCACTGCGACATTTAAACGAGGTGCCTGCAAAATAACTAGCACAGGCTGGGCACATCTAGGTTTGTGTTACAGTTGACCCAAACACTTCGTGTTCTGGTTTTTCCTTCTAAGGAGAACAGAAGAGGTTCACAAACTGTAACCATGGTTACTAAACAAGCTACACTAAGACCCATGCCCTTTTTCCAGAAGACAGCTAACATTCATTGAGGGAGTAGGAAACACAATCTCCTCTGTTTAAATCCCCCTTTATTGAGAGCCCGTGCTTGTTTGCTCACTTTCCGATAGACAGTGAAGAGACATTTGCCCTTCGTTATGCCGATTGAGGACAGAGTCAGATCGGACATTCGCACAAGCTCTTCCCTGAGGAGCGTCACTGACTGCCTGTGCAGAGGCCCCGCACACGGCCGTGGCATGTGAGCAAAGCCCTTCTGTGTCCCTGCCTTCCCAGCCAGTGCCGCAGCGCAGGCCCCGGGACAGCTGGCACGTTGGACGCAATCCCTGGTTTGGCAGAGCACAGGAAGCAGTGTGGGCAACACATGAGAATTGCTTCAGCGTTGTGTTTCGTGGGAAATAAAAGGGACAGTAAAATCCTCTGGCTGAGTTTTGTCTCCTGCTGTCCTAGAACTTCCGGCTCATTGTAGTGAAAAGAATCATGCCTAATCTTGGCGAGTCCTAAGACAGCGTGCCACAGCTTGCTAGCTCCCTGGCCCCTGATGAAATCATTTGTAAGTTTTCATTATTTGTGAAAGTCTTAGAAAAAATTTGCAAGGCCCTGGAAAGATGGCCGTGGAAACAGCATGGGCTAAAAGGCAAATTATTTAAGAGGCGATGAAGGTTTGAGGCCCGAGGGCCAGCGCTGGGGACAAGGGCTTACAGAAAGGGCACACGCAAGAGTTGGGGGGAGGCCAAAGGGGAGAGGAAGGATCATCCTTTACAAAGGATTAACACTTCTGCCACCTGCACTGCCAGGTCTACTCCAACAATACATTTAACGCATAGTTCATGGGCCACCTGGTATTACTGTGCTAGAGCCATCCATGACCCTATTCTCAAATGCCATCCAAGCCCCAGAAGATGTTAGACGGTAATGTCTTAGGACTCTTTTGCAGGTTAAAGAAAAGAAAAAAAACCACAAAACAATCTATTGAGACTAACCAAAGCAAAAAGGGAGAATGTATTGGGAAAACCTAAGGGTGCCCAAGGAAGTGCAGCCAGGCTTCTCAAGAGTCTAGAAGCAGGATATGGACAGTCACCCAAAGCCAAAGCAGTAGCTTGCCCACCTCTCGCACACTGGGCAGTCTCTGGTCTCTGCTTCTCTCGACATCTCTACTTTATTGTAAAACCACCTTCACCTTTCCCAATGCTCTGTATACGTAGCTGAAAATGGTGGCCACAGACTCCAGAGCTCTACCATCTCCAAACTCCAGCCACCCAAATTGACATTCCAGCTCCTGGGAGAAAGATTCTATTGTGCACAGCGTGGGTCAGGAGTCGGCCAGTCTCATGAGGTTGGATAAACTAAGCATGATTCAGGCTTACACGTGGTGGTGGGGAGAGGGGAGCAGTTCTCCGAAAAAGGGGCTTGGTCCTAGTGGATACCTCCAAAGACATTTATTACAGGTAGAATATACTAATCCAGAAAATATTTTTAGCTCCTTTGTCATCTTCACCACATCTCCTCTGGTCATCAATTTTGTGTTATATACTTGAATGTTGGGATCCAGATGAGAAAGAAAAGAAACAGAAGGAAGGTATCAATGACAAACAATTTTAACTTTAAAATTACTTGGGAATAGACCATAGCATCTGCAGAGATATCCAGGCTACCTGAATGTTCTTTCTCCCTTCATGCACTTGAAATTCATGTTAGACAAGAAATATCAACTAATTCTGCAAGTTCTACTTCTGGCATGGAGCAGACAAGAGTGCACGACTCATGGGAGGAAGACACAAACAGGAAAAGCCATAAACTGTCGCACAAAGCAAGAAAGACAGGGTGGAAAGGTTAGGAATGAAAAAGGATCTGATAGCAGGAAAGCTGGTTCAAATTAATGAGACAATGCAAGCCTTGACATTCCTGACGGATGTTAGAGTTCAGTGCTAGCCGGACCTTCTGAGGTTACAACTTCCATTCAAACCTCAGCCCTGGATGGCAACCTGAAACCCAAGGCCATGGGCAGCGAGCATGTGTTAGCCCAGCATGGATTAGTGCGGTGGCCTTAGGAGGCTGCTTCCTCCCTGTGTGCCATTACCCAGAAGCCAGGTGTGCTCTGGGGGCTGCAACAATAGCAAGTAATTAAGATGAAATGTTCTTGGCTGTGTCTAAGGCATATTCTTTTATGACAAGAACAAAGGGTTTGTTGATGAACTAATTTTTGGTGGGGAAAACTGCAGCATCTATTATTACACAAATGCTTCGGATTTTTGTTTGCTTGTTTTTTAATATCCCCATTATAATTTCAGTTCAGATACTCCAAAGCTTGTGTTTCCTAATTTACTATCGCTTGTACGGTCCTTGGGGATGCAGTAATTGAATTTTACTGGCATCATTATCATATCCACCAACAAGCCAGTCTTCTTGAACTAAATCAGTCAAAGCCCATTCATTGGTCCCCAGGAAAGGTGCCCAGAGCAGAAGTTGGACTCAGCATAGAAAAGCGATGTGTTTCTCTGGCCTGGGAGACTGGTGTTTGCTTGTTAGCGACGTGCAAATGAGGCTGCATGTGGCCAGCTCTGAACATCTGCAGGAGCCGTAGAAACCCAGGGATACTTGAAGAAGAGAAGAGAAACATATGAGTCTCCAAAGGGATTGCCCCTCGAATGACCAGATTATAATTCCATTGCAGTCAAAAATAGACAAGCTTCTGGGAGACAGGGATCTACATATTTGGTTGAGATCCAGGAAATTCCACGATGAGAAGTTGAAATTCCATTAAAAAAAAAAAAAAGCAGATGGACAGCCTACATCCTCTCCTTCTTACATCCAAAACAGGAAAATAAAAATTACAATTTTAGATGCATGTTAGGGCTGCAGGGACACATAGAGATCATCTAAAGCCAATCTCCTCATTTTGCACAGGAGCCTCAAAGGGATAAAATGAATTCTTATCTTAATGTGATATTTAAGATTTAGAGAAAAAAATCTGTATCTTTCAAAAATTAACACCCAAATACAGAGTGCATGGGATTTGGCAGCCACTTGCCTTTGCTGAGCTCCTGGGGCAAGTCACTGAACTCTGAGCCTTGATTGCTTCATCTGGAAAATGGGAATTTAATAGGAATATTAAATGTTAGCTTCTGTGACAGCTGAGAGTATACATACGAGTACCTAACAAAGCACCTTACACCCAGTCTTGGCTGAATTTCATGCTGCCTCGGCATTTGTTAAGGAAATAGGAAATTTATTTTTAAAACACTGTATTATTAGGAAGTTAAGTGGCTGAGAGGATGAGACCCTTCCGAAGCTGCTTCTCCTTCCCAAACAGCCCCCCTACATTTGAGAACACGGGAAAGGAAGAAGGCCTCTCAGGTGAGCACCCCCATATTTCTAAAGGGATTAGGCCAAGGACTTTGGCTAATTTTGTCCGGGCAGCTAAAATTCACGTAGCACGGGGAGTTTGCAAAAGCTTTGGAGGCTTAAGTCCTCTTCGACCCACAGATCATATTTTACCTCCGATGCTGTCAGCGTCCTCAGACAGCAGGGTGACTCCTGACAAAGGAGGGGGGTCCCACCACTTCCTCCCCCCACTCACCTTTCCACAGCCCGATCCTTCATTAGAAAACATCGACAGTTCCATTTCCTCTGCTGTTTTTCTGCCCCTTTCCTGTTTACTTTAATTAAAAGACAAAAACAAATGAGCCAACCACCAGCAGACTGAACGCTGTTGTGGGCTGGATTATGTCCCCTTTATGATTCCTATGTGGAAGTCCAAGCCCCCAACACTGCAGAATGTGACCTTATTTGGAAGTAGAGTTGTTGCGGGTGTGATTAGTTAAGATGAGGTCATAGGAGTAGGGTGAGCCCCTCAACCAATGGGACTAGGTGTCCTCATAAAAGGGGGAAATTGAGACACAGGTAGGTGCACAGGGAGGATGCCCTGTGAAGGTGGAGGCAGAGATCAGGGTGATGTGCCTACAGGTCAAAGACTGCCAGCAAACCACTGGCAGGAGCAGTGGAACAGATTCTCAGAGCCTTCAGAAGGAAGCAAACTTGCAGTGCCCTCCTGGATCTTGGACTTCCGACCTCCAAAACTGTGAGACAGTACATTCCATTCCTGCTGTTTAAGCCACCTAGTCTGTGGTACTTTGTAATGGCATCCCTAGCAAACTCTTAATAAAACAAATGGCACACACTTCGTCATGGAAATAAGGCCTCTCTGTCTCTCATCTCCTTCACCTTGCCCCTAGACAGCTGTGGACCGAGCACCCCCCACGTGCCCCCACGTCCCCCCAACTCCAGGGCTTCCATGCTGGGTGTTGTCTGTGAGCCCAAGTCCCAGTGTTTGCCTCTAACTCCAGGCCTGAAAGTAGTTAGCACCGAACTGGGCGTGAGGGGTGGGGAGGAAGCGCCACCACCATCCAAGGTCACATCCCTCACCTCTGGCCTTCCCTAATCAGATGGCCATGTGGCCTGAGAGATGATAACACAGATTGTCCCTTTCTTGCAGCCTCACTCAGCTCCCTTATAAGGAAAAACTATGCCCCCTGAAGTCTCGCAGACGGAGGAGCTCTTGCAAATCTGATCCTTCAGAGCAGAGCCCAGTGTCATTTTTCCTCTTCAGTAAAAATAGAAAAAAGTTAAAAAGAGGAAAGAAAATGTAAGAAACCAAGCTTTGTCTCTCTCACACACCACACACCTGTTTTCCACCAGACCATGTGTCCCTTTCTGGATAGGTGTTCACAAAAATAGAGATACTGGCTCCTGTCCCCTGGGGTAACAATGATAAATGTGCCAAGGTCAGCAGCCCCATCAGCCTCGGAGACGGCTCGCTCTGCAACCGCAGATAGTCACTCACCTGGTGGGACTGGCTGCTGCACCTTAGCTCATGCCTCACAGCGTTGTCGCTGAAATGTCCCTTATCTCACAAAAACACTCGTCTCGTTCTGTCTTTCTGGTGCAGAAAGAAATTCATAAATGATTGCTATGCCTGGGATATTTTTTTAAGTCTAAGTCATGATTTTGTGGGGGGAACAGTTATTATACTAAAGAATGGGGACTAGGTGGAAAATAAAGTCATCGGTGTGTGTACAACGTTATCTTGTTACATGTCCTAGAAAGCAAAAACTCAGACTTCAGTAGATGCAAAAGATCTTTGATGAAAAATTCCTCCTGCCATAACTCTCTTCCTGATAAAATTAATACTAAAAAATATATTTTTAATTCTAGTAGCATTTATCGAGAAATAAAGAAGGGATTTCCCACCATGTGAAAGGCACTATGCCGGGTGATGGGAATACAAACACAAATAAGACATAATCCCAGATTTAGTCTATGCAATCTGAAACCTACAAATACTACACAAAGGGAAAAAATCTGTATTAAATTTTCCAAATGCTCATTTTTGAAAATGATGTTTCTATATCAAAAATAGAAAAAGTAGAATCATATTGTACCCACAGTCAAATGTACCATCTTACAGCATCTATCCATTTTCAACCATGGCTATATAAATGTATATTTAGGAGGAATTCGAGCTATTAAGTGACTTGCCCCAACACATCACTCATGTATATCGCTATGTGAACAGTGTCTGGCATGTGTGTCTCAGGGGGGAAAGACTGAGCAGCTGCCTTGTAGCACTCGCCAGTGAGCAGGTATCGAGGAACTCCACTCTCAGCGAGCCAGCCCCTGTGGAGACACAAAGAGAAATACAAAATAGGATTCTTGTCCTTAGGGAGCTTCACAAACCAGTGGAAAGAAATAACCCTACATGTCAAGACAGAGGGAAGTATTTATGGCTGTGAGAAAAACTTCACGTCCTTCCTTAAATACTTAAGTATAAATAATGTAACATTGGATATTGCCCTTCACATTAATATATTATACAAATTAAAGAAAAATAGGTGGACAATAAAGGCCAAATTTGTTAGAACTAAAGCCTGATTTATAGTGTTTTATTGAGGGAGACAACGACTCTTCATGATGAATCTTAACAATCCCTTGGTGTTTTATCAGTTACCACGTGCATGCGTGAGGTGGCAAAGTGTCAGGACTGGCCGCAAGGACCCTTGACACAGTTAGCCTCCCTCGGAATCCAACTCCAGCAGCTCCGGCTTGGGGACCACGGTCAAGACACATAACTTCTCTGTGTCTCGGTTTCCTCATCTCTAACCTGAGAAAGTAATGGTACCTATCTCAGATAGCAGGTATTTGGATAACTGAATGAATTAGTGTGGGGATAGCTCTTAAAATAGTACCTGACAATCAACACCTAAGTGGACATATAAGAATAACATTTATCGGGTGTCGGGCAGGTTGGGGGGGGGAGGGGATGGGTATATACAAACATAATGAGTGAGATGTGCAACGTTTGGGGGATGGTCACTCTTGAAGCTCTGATTCAAGGGGGGTGGGGGGGCATGGGCAATATATGTAACCATAATATTTGTACCCCCATAATATACTGAAATAAAAAAATAAAAAAATAAAAAAAAATAAAAAAAATAGTGCCTGACACAGTTGTAGTTGATGCATAACGTCTTACATAAATGAAACAATACATGTATAAAACCAAGATAAAAATCTCAAATATAGCTTCTTCCTTCTATAAAATATGCCATATTGTCAGTCAATAATACCTCTGATGTAAACAATATTAAAATTAGGTATTTCATTTTCTTTGTAACAATGAGCTATTTTTTGTCTATCTAAAATTTTGAGAATCACTGATAATTGTACAGTGTTAGGTTTGCACAATCTTTGCTAGGAGAGGCCAGGCGCAGTGGCTCACACCTGTAATCCCAGCACTGTGAGAGGCTGAGGCAGGAGGATCACTTGAGGCGAGGAGTTCAAGACCAGCCTGGGCAACATAGCGAGACCGTGTCTCTATAAAAAAAATAAAAATAAAATTAGTCTGGCGTAGTGGTGCGCTTGAGCACAGGAGTTCGAGGCTACAGTAAGCTATACTGGCACCACTGTACACCAGCCTGGGTGACAGAGTGAGACTTTGTCTCAAAAATAATAATAATAATAATTTTAAAAAAATTCTTGCCAGGAGAGAGGCATCTATGAATTATTCCACAGAATAATAATTCTACTATATCTAATTCATTGTGCTCATCTCTCCAACCAATTTTCATTTCAGATCGAACATTTGTTTAAAATTCAAGAGGTATAATAGAAAAGTATTGCTTTTTGCAGGACAGGGATTTTTTCTAATATTGTCTGTATCATTCTAATTTTAGCATTTGTGCCGCCAGAGTAAGCACAGTGTTTCTTTCTAAGCAAATGCAGTATTTAGAAAGTTGCCTAAGTGGGAATTCATGATGCCATGATTGATAATGCTCTCAAGCTAACACCGGAAGCCTCACCCACAGAGCTCTGAAAAGTACACAATTCTTCACCATCCTTCACTTGAACTTTTTTAGATGTTGCCTAAATGTAATCTGATTTATAGACTGTTCATGACAAAAGGAATCTCATATTAATTTTATTTGGAAAGGGTTTCCCCTCATATTTTACATAATGTTAGGGGAGGAGAAGAGTTAAGTAAAAAGAAAATATATTTCTGGGGTCTAATTTGTGTATATTAGCATAAACTGTTACCCAATTCTAACTTAATAACACTTTTACATGTGTACAAATTCTCTAAAAACATAGTATGTTAAATCAAGAAAATTTCCTATTTACTACATGTAATAAATGCTGCTGAAAGAAACAATTTTTAAAAATTAGGTTAGGAACATGCTATTTGGCAAATAAATATACATATGACTGAGAATAAAATTGACCAATAAAATTGACAAATCTTTAGCCAGGCTGATGAAGAAGAGAGAAGACACAATTTTCCAGCATCAGGAATGAAACAGGGGAACATCACTATAGATCCTACTGATATGAAAAAAATAATAGGGGAATATTCCAAAGAACTTTATGCCAATAAATTTGATAACTTAAATGAGATGGGTAAATTCCTTGAAAGACACAAGTTACCAAAGCTCATTCAAGAATATTACATAATCTGAGTTCTATATCCATTAAAGAAATTTAATTCATAGGACAAAAAACCTTCCTGCAAAGAAAACTCTTTTAAGCAAAGAAGCCTTCACAGGTGAATCTATCAACATTAAAGAAAGAAATAATACCAATTCCATATAGGCTCTTTCAGAAAGTAGAATTGGAAGAAACAGTTCTCAACTTACTTTATGAGGCCAGCATTACTCTAAAACCAAAACCAGAAAAGACATTACAAGAAAACTATAGACAAATCCATTATGAGCTTAAATGCAAAAATCCCTAACAAAATATGAAGAAGTTGAAACAAGTAATACATAAAAATAATAATATATCATAACTAAGTGGGATTTATCCCAGAAATGCAAACTTGGTTCAAACTCAAAAATCAATGTAATTCACCATATCCACAGACTAAAAAGGAAAAAGCATTCTATCATTTCGATAGTGCAGAAAAAGCAACTGACAACTTTCAATATTTTATCACAATAAAAATTCTCAGCACACTGTAACTTCCTTAATCTGATGAAAGGCATCTATGAAAATCTTGAGCTGACATTGTATTTAACATGAAAGATTGAATGTTTTCTCCCTAAGTTTGGCTATGAGGCAAGAAAGTCTTCTCTCACCATTTCTATTCAACAGTGTGTTGCTGTTTTTAGCCAGTGCAATGAGGCAAGAAAAAGTTATAAAGGCCTCCAATGAGAAGAACGAAAATTATCTTTATTACATATAATATGACTATATGCATCAAATATTCAAAAGAACCTAATAAAAGCTACTAGAACTCAGTACGTTTAGCAATTTCATAAAATACATAGCCAATGATTAAAAAACCAACTTATTTCTATATACTAAAAATGCACAATTGTAAATTAAAAATTTTACAAGTGCCGTTTACAATAGCATCAAAAACATTACCTACTTATAGATAGAACTAACAATATAGATTTAAGATTTGTTGGCTGAAAAGTATAAGACATTTATGAGATAAAAAGAACTAAATAAATTGAGAGACATACTGAATTCACAGATCAAGAGTCAGTTAAAAGATGTCAATTTTTCCCTAATGGATCCATATATTTAATGAAATCTGCTATGGTTTGAATGTGTGTTTCCCTGTGGGGCGCGGCGGCAACGCCATTCTAAGATGGCGCCCGTATCCGGTGGTCATTTTGCTATAAACAACTCTCGAGCATGCGCAGTGTTGGTCAGGTCACAGGAAGTGCCGGTTGTGTAACTATGTAAATGAAGGATGCTAGGTTGCACCAATGAAAACTGGCGGCATCTCCTTCCCAACCTATCCCCAGAGGTTTCAGGTCCGCCAAGGCCTTAAAAGCGTGTGTACTTCCCCGTTCGGGGTCTTCCGCATATTGTCAATCTAAGAATATCCCCATTAAAGCGCTGTCAGAAGAACTCCAGTTGCCGTGTCTTCCTTGCCGGCAAGGCGGGCGCGACATTTCCCTCCTCCCCAAATTCAAAATTTGAAATCCTAACCTCTAAGGTGATGACATTAGGAGATGGGGCCTTTGGGAAGTGATTAGGTCACAAGAGCAGAGGCCTCATCGATGGAATTAGTGCCCTTATAAAAGAAGCTCTAGAGAGCTCCTTTGCCTTTTCTGCCATGTAAGGTTAGAGTGAGAAGACGACTGTCTATGAGGAAGCAGGCCCCCAACAGACACTGAATCTGATGAAGTATTGGTTTTAAACTTCCCAGCCTCCAGAACAGAGAGGAATACATTTTTGTTGTTTATAAGCTACCCAGTTTATGGTCATTTATTATAGCAGCCTGAATGAACTAAGACACAATCCAAATCAAAATCTCATCTGGTATTTTTTTTTTTAGCAATAACAACCTGATTCTAAAATTTATATAGAAAATCATGAAGCTAATGTGCCAAAATCAACTTTGATAAGAAGAACAAATTTGGTGTACTCACACTACATGATTTCAAGACTTAATATGTAAGCAAGACAATTTAGTATGAGCATAAGAATAAACATATGAATCAATGGATCAGAATAGATTTCAAGAAATAGACACACATATAGGGTCAACTGATTGTTTTCAACAAAGTTGCAGAGTTCATCCAATGGAGAAACAATTTTTTTTAAATAAAAGATGCTGGAAAAGTGTATATCATATGTAAAAAACCAAAAACATAACCCTTGCTTGCTTGATCTATATCTCACACCATAAGATATGGATCTATTCCAAAAATTAATTTGAATTGGTATATGCATAAACAATGATTTGTTCATACAATGGAATACTACTCAGCAATAGAAAGGAATGAACTGATCTATGCAACAACATGGATGAATTTCAAAACATTATTCCAAGTGAAAAAAGCCAGACACAAAATGCTACATACTGCATGATTCCATGTATGTGCCATTTTAGAAAAGGCAAAACTATTATTATATGAAGAGAAATTAGATCTGTGATTGTCAGGGATTGGATTAATGGGGATGGAAATTGACTATAAAGGAGCACAAAAAAGAGTTTTTTGTGGTGATGGAAATGTTCTATATCTTGATTGTGGTGGCGGCTATATGATCATCAGCATTTGTGAAATCTGATGGAACTGTACATTCAAAAAGGGTAAATTTTACTGTATACAAATTATACCTCAACATACCTTACTTTAAGAAAGAAGAAAATTAAACCAAAGAAAATGAAGAGAGATAGAAAGAAAGAGAGAGAGAAAGAAATATGACAGCTAAATGCAATGCATGATCCTAGATTGGGCCAAGGGAAAATAGCTAAACGGTATTATTAGGACAGTTGATAAATTTGAATATGAATTGTGGATTAGATAATAGCATTTTATCAGTGTTAAATTTTCTGATTCAATAATTGTACTGTGGATAAATAACTGTGGTTATTTAAGAGAATACCCTGTTCTTAGAAAATACAACTGAAATATTCAGGAGTAAAGAAGCGTGATGTCTGCAACTTATTCTTAGATGGTTGAGAGAATAATAAAGCAAACAGGGCAAAATATGAACAATTGGTAAAGCTGGGTAAAGGGCATACAGAAGTTTTCTGAAATATTCTTGCAACTTTTTGGATAAGTTTAAAATTATGTTTTTTTGGTTTTTTTTTTAAGAACCAAGTAAGAAAGAGAAAGAATAATACTTGGTGATACCAGTAAGGTGCAAGAAAGAGAACAGCCTAAGTAGAATTAAGTACAACGCAAAACAAACAAAAGCAGCCTGTGGGTGCCCATGTGTGCTCTCACACATGAGCGCACACATATGCACGTGTTCCGCAGTTAAAACAAACAGAAAAAACATTTGACTAAACGAGGTTTGTGAGGGCAGTAAAAATACACAAATAAGATCTTCTAAGAAGTAAATTATGTTCTCCTCAGAGCTAGTCACACTTTTCCTTGGCAAATAAAAGAATGTCATAGAGTATAAGAGTGTCAAAGAGTGTTTCACAATAAAAGGGAAGCAGGGGCTGGCACCTTCTGAAGAGCCAGTCCAGAGCACTTGGTGGCCAGGGGATATACTTAGTCCGGGGATATACTCAGCCCTTCTTCAACTCTGTGAAGCCATTCCTGAGAAATGCAAGTAGTAAGGAGTGGGCAGAGGCGAGAAAGGACACATAAGTAGTTTCATTTTTAACCATTCATCTGGTAAGCACCCCCAAAGAATAAGTAGAAACTGTGCATGTATAGCAAGGGAGCAAAACTCTCTGAGGAGAATGACTAGAAAATAACAAACCAACCAAAATTGTTAAAAAACCAAAACTCCTCCCCACCTCCACCATTAAAACACACACACACACACACACACACACAGCTACCAGCACCAAAAGTACAATTAGAATGTTAGGTGTGGTTACTAAGTTAAAAGACAAAAGATTACTCAAGGGGTAAAAAAGGTAATTTATGGCAGCTAGAAAAGGGGCAGGGGGCACAGGAGGAGGAGCTGGGGGGATAAAACGTACAGTTGATCTTCATTTTTCTCAGATTCCATATTTGTGAATTCACCATCTCACCAAAATTTGTTTGTAACCCCAGAACCAACATTCTACAGCTGTGGTCCCCAATGCCCCAGGTCACAGACAGGCACTAGTCTGTGGCCTGTTTGGGACTGGCTGCAGAGTCTGTAGAAAACAATAAAAAAAAATTTTTTTTTCATTAAATTAGAGAGGATCGTTTTGTTTTTGAAGTTTTTATTCTATTTTCTTAATAAAACATCGTGGCCCCAAGGAAAAAAAGTTTTTTTCTAGTGTGGCAGTCAATGTGTTAAATATGTTTCATTCAGGCATGAGTTACAGTGCCATTGGCCATGAGAGTTCAATGTTAATGAATCAACAATATATATTTTAAAAGGTGTCTTTAAACAGAAACACATGTAACTTAAGATTATGCATTGATTTGTTAATGAAAATGTGACCAGAGGCTCGCAGGAACCTAACCCTGTATTTCCCCTGGGAGCAATGGTTCAGCATTCACGAACCCAGTGTTTGTGGTGACTTGATAGAACATAACTAACCAGGAATAACAAGAATTAATTGTATTTAAACATGGCCTAGAAGGAAACACACCCAACTTACAATGGTAGTTGGCTTTGAGGGCGAGGTGTGGGGAGGGAAGCCAAGGGTTTTATCAATACAGAGAAACATTTAAGGCTAAAAACAAACATCACAAAATGTTAACTGCTATCGAATGGTGCTGATATGTTTGTTTTTATTTGTAATTATTTAACTTCCTAAAGTAAAAAATCGCTAGAAGGAAAGAGTGACCTAAGAGGTGGTGGCCACCATTAGAAGTGTGTTTCCACGTGCTTCAGTGTACATATACTGAGAGCTGAGTGTGAAATCAGCTGTAGGGTAAGCACTACTTAGTCAAAAAGTGAGTAACTGCTACATGGCCACAGCTGGTCATAATACACAGCAGTCTCAGCATTAACTATGGCACAGAACTAGCCTTATCAAGCTTTCATCAGTTTGAAAGAAATCTTATGGATTTGCAGTCAGGAGATGCTGATTGCTTGAAATTCTGGGACATGACAATTTATTTCTGTCTAGCATCTGATAACGTTTCACAGCCAAATTATAAAGCCATATTGCTGTGTCAATTAGAAATCACACCACCTGTAGCTTAAAATTTCTCCAACAGATGTAATGGGATATTTAGGTACTCTGTCCCAAGACAGAGCAACCAGGTACCAGGAAACTACATTTTCTTCCCTATTTCAACAATTAATATAGTTAAGTATACTCTCAAAATATCTGTCTCCCCATGCAAAATTAAAAGAATACTATTTGACACATGATTGAGAAGGATGATGTGACCTGAAATCCCTAAGGGGAAAATAAAAGCATTTGTGCATGCAAAGTATCCCTGTAAGTAAACTAAAAGGACACTTGGAGATGTTATAATTTAATGGGAAGAGGAGTACTATAGATGTAAGACAGTTTTTGCACCTTTAGTTCCAATGTAAAGGATGAATTAACTTATGCCAAGAATTTAATAAACATAAAAAAGTTTGCCAAATACTAATACATTCATTTTTTAATTATGCAAAAGTATTTCAAGAGTTATTCTTCCACATCAAATTATACAAGAGTCTCAAATAACTAGAACAAGGAGAGGAAAAGGGTTGCTGTTATCTCATTATATGAATTCTCTGATTGGTTAGGGTTTAAGCAGAAGTGCCTTGCTCCTGAAATTTCTAAAATGTATCATACAATTTCTTGCTCTGTATACGGAATATTACTACTACTAATGCATCTAATATTTATTGAACATCTGCAGTGTAACTAATACTGTCGAATGCTGTTTACTCACTTATATCTCACAATAGCACTATGCAGTCAGGACTCAGGCTGCCCATTTTAACTGATGAGGAAGCTGAGGCACAAAGAGATAAGGTAAAAATAATGAATGTAAGCTTCTGATGACTAAGTGACTTCATCATTTCAAACTCTCACGATGATGTAATTTTCTGAGGATGGTGAAGGTATTGATCCTGAGTCACAGTCTGGAATTTTGAATAAATTTCTGGTACTGAAATGCTTTATTGTCATTTATCTCCTAGTTGTAGAAGAGGAGGGAGTGGTTAACTACAAATGCCAGGCAATCCAGTGTCTACTTTAATAGTTCCTTAATATACAGTAGCTGCCCATATGGCTGTACTTTTGGAGAAATTCAGGTGTGTGGAAAATTAGTGAAGGAGTTCTGATCACATGCTAATTATTACCTGGTAGCACCGCAAAATTCCCTGCCTTTAATCCTACTGGTTGAGCAGAGAGTCCCACCACATTGTAAACTGCTCAATGGCTTTTTAATTGAACATTCCTAAGTCATACCAGTTTCTTTTTTCTTTAGGAATTTTATCTTTTTATAAACTGTGTAATGGCAAAGATGACCTCCAGCTCAAGATAATTCCTTTTTATTTTTGACCAAGAGAGTCAAAGGGTCTGAGTTTTAATTCTGTTTCTTTTAATCAGGCAATGCCCACTGAGACCCAGTCACCTTGCCGTCTCTGGTGTTCAACAGCATTTTCATGCTGTGGCTGACCATCTGCTTTTAGAGCCATCTCATTGTTTCTTTGGGCATGAAGTCACACTACCATTTCTTAAAAATAAAGTCCATACTCTATCCTGAAGATGGAAATAAACAAACATTGAAAAAGGCCAGAAAGACTTCAAGCTTATGTTTCATTTCCATGGATGAAAGCTGCTGTAGAAAAATGCATTGTGTCAATACGAAAGTGTATAAAATATTTGGAAACTCCAATAATAAAACATCTCTATTAGTAAGTGGCTTTATTGATATAACTGAACATAACAATGTATAACATTTATTCATTTCTCACTGAAAGACTTTTCAGTAAAACTGTTATAAGTAGAACACAGATCTAGGCATTAAGCATTTTCAGTGATGTTCTACAATTGAAAAGGTGGGTGGTGGGCAGAACCAGAAGCCTTTTCCAGAACTGCAGTGGGACTCAATGTTATCTTGCTGTGCAAAAGAAATAGCTAAGAGATGCAATCTTGCAATGAATGAAAAAAGCCAGGAGCACAAAAGGTGCCAGGTTGAAAGCTGCAGGTTGGAAATAAGAGCGAATAACTCCACCTGTACCAATATGTTCTGAATCTTAAGCAAGCCCTGGCAGCAAACTAAGAATGACAGTCTATTTCCTGTGGTTTATTAAGTTTTGGCCCCACAGATAAGACTGCCAGAAAAGCAGCTGTAGTTTAAGTGGTCTGGACATTTACTCATCTGAACATAAACAAAGATCAGCTCATTTAGATCCCTGGGTCCCTGCTCAGCTGTTGGGAGGAGGACAGGCATGGCTCAATCTAAGCCAAACATAAAAGGAGTGAACTGGGGTGAAGGACCCCTGGCTGTGATGGATTCCCTGAGTCATCAAGACCCTCAGGGGCTTAAGGCCCAAACAGAAGATTCACTGTTAGCCTTAGCACCATTGTAGTGGCCTCCACGATACTCCACTGCCAATAAATCCATAACCACAGTGAACATAACCACAGTGTACACCCTCTTAGTGACTGCATTTTTAGACCACACATAAAATTATTAATGTAAACCAAACCACTACATTTAGTGATAAACATGTACTTCATAAATATCAGGGGAAAAAGTATCCTAAATAGTTGAAAACGACTAAACAAATAAAGGAGCCTAACCCTACATCTAAAACAAAAACATTTAAAGGAAATACTGCAAAAATTAACTAAAAAATAAGATTTAATAGCATAGTAAAAACACTAGGTTGTGGAGGGATTAATTGAAAAATATATAATTATTTCACAGTGAAATTTAAGTACTCATAACAATCTTTTAGTTTTAGTAGAAAAAAAAGATGCCCACTGATACACGATTTTTCACATTTGTTTTCCATAATTTCTTTCCCTCTACTATTTCCTACAAAGAAAGACATTAATGTGGTCAAACATTATACTATCAATTGACAATCACCTTTTGTTTCCCTATTAGGAAATTACCTTTATCACTTAGCTGCAACTCAAGAGAATCAGGGCACAGTCAACTGTGTGTCCCTGATAAAAACACGAGAAGTACCACATCACATTTATTCCAATCTAAACACACTGTCACAGATGTGGTAAGTGAACTGGAACGCTGGAGTTCCCTGGGGGGTTATCAGTTACATATACATTACATTCTTTCTATCAAATCTGGCATTGAAATCTCCTTTTCCATATATAGGTTTAAAAAAAATAAAATTAAAAAGCCACAGGAGCAACCCTGACAGAGAAGTCTTGCATGCAGCCTTCTCCTGAGAAAGTATGTAATCTTAGTTATCCTCAAAGTCAGCAAACGTTCTTGTGCTGTTAATATCAAAAGGCCCAGTCCAACTAAAACAGTCCGTGGAGTTTATTGGTCAGTTTGTTAAATGTCACAGATCTTCACATTGTTGAAAAAAAAAAAATTGCGTCTCATGATTTAAACTTTAAGGTATCCTGAATGCTCTATCAGCCAACATAAATGAGTTCCTTGGCAAGTGTGTTAAACTTTACCACCTGTTTACATCACCCTTCTTGGCAGAGACCACCAGACCAGTGGAGTCAGTTGCCAAGCCTCCTTTGTAATGGTAATAAGTTCCTTTTTCCTTAAATAGAAACAAAACTCCCCTGTTTGACACTGAGCAAACAAAAAGCATTCACCCAAATCTCTTTCTGGCCACCCTTGGGGGCACAAGCACGCTTTTCTACCCCAAAGAGGCCAGGCTATTACACTGCGATGCTACAAAAGCCATTCCCATAGTTATGCCAAGGCCTTCCTGTGAAGGCGACCTCAGCACCCCACCACCCACTTGTCCCCTTTGCCCTGACCACCAAGTACTACCCATTTACTTCATCAGTGAGTACTGGGAATTGGAGTATGGTGCCTGAATTGGCCCTCTGTCCCCTTTGGCCTCTCTGGCAAGTTCACAAAAGGTGGGAAGAAGGTTTGCTAAAATAGGATCTTCCCCTGAGGTGGGTTGGTGGGCCCCACGGAGAGGTGGCTCCTCAAGGCCAATGAGATGGTGTCTACTCGCCCGGAGGCCGTGGACCTAGTCAGCGAATCTCTGCAGGAGATGGTCCTCCCGCCTCAAGCTGCCGCCCGCGCCGCCGCCCGCACTGTCCATGAAGCGGTCGCAGGGGAACTCAATGAGGTCCGCCTCGCTGAGTGCGCACACGGTGGCGCGCGGCCGGTGCGACTGGAATCCCGAGAAGTCGGCGGACACGCCGGTTCCCATGGAGCGCAGGGGCCGTCGGGTGGAGTACATGTGGCGAACGTGCACCGGGGCCCCGCCCTTCCGCCTGGCCCGCAGCTTCCTCCGCAGCCAGCGGGACGCCCAGGCCGCCAAGGCCAGGAGCACCAGTAGCGCGTTGACGGTCAGCAGGGCCAAGATGAGCAGCTGGTAGTCGACGCCGCCCCGGCTCCCGGCCTCGGGCAGGGTGACCAGGCCCGCGCAGTGGTCCCGGGGGGCCACGGGGCAGACCCGGCCCCCGAGCACGCCCTCCACGCACACCAGGTAGGGGGTGTCCCCGCGCAGCTCGCGGAGTGTGGCCGAGTCACTGCGCTCGGGCAGGTAGACGAAGCGGTGGAACTTGGGCTGCTGGCCGAAGCGGTCGAAGAGCAGGCGGAAGCGCGCGCCGCCCAGCGGCCGGGGACTGCGGTGCTCACGCACGGCCCAGCGCACCGAGGCGCTGTCGGCGCCCACCGCCTCCACCGTGAGGTTGCACAGGATGAACTTGTTGAAGTCGCAAGGGTCGGACACCAGTGGGGGCAGGCCGACCCCGCCGTCGGACTGCGCAGCACTCTCCTGCTGCTCTGCGGCCAGGCGCTGCTTCGCCACGCGCTGCCAGGGGTCGCGGGCGGGCGATGTCGTAGAGCCGGGAGCGCCCGTTGGGGTGGGCTCCACGTGGGCGGGATCGGCCCGGGTCGGACGTCCCAGCTGGGGCTTCTCGTGCAGGTCCAGAGCAGGTGGAGCCAGGCCCGCGGCGGCAGCCACGGAAGGGCCGGGCTGCTGGAGGCCTGGACCCCACCGGCTCAGCCTTAGGGCACTCCGGTTGCCCACGAGCTCCCTGGCGGCGCCATCCCAGGCCACCCCAGCTAGAAATCGGCCCCGCTGCTGGGACTGAGGCTGAGGCGGCAGCTCCTCCGCGAGACCATCTGCAGAGGGCGTCATCTCCTCCCCCGCGGCTGTGGTTAGGGGCCGTCGCCTGCCCTCGGCGGTCGGGGGAGATGAAGGCGAGGGATCCACGCAAGACCCGTTCTGCAGCTGCTGGTCATCCAGGTAATCCAGGTATTTGCCCCGCAGGGCTGGGGGATGGCGACACTGCACGAAGACAGTGAGGAGCCGACCCTGCGAGTGCCAGTCGCCCATCCAGCGCTTCAGGCCCCGCAGCCGGCAGTCGCAGGTCCAGCCATTGCCGTCTAGATCCAGCCGGTAAAGGGCTGGGCTGGCGGCGAAGATGTCCCCAGACAGGGCATTGAGCGCGTTGTCGCGCAGGCTGAGCTCGCGCAACCGGCCCAGGTGGCCGAAGGTGGCAGGGTGCAGGGTGGAGAGCTCGTTGCCGCTCAGGTCCAGCGCCTCCAGGCTGTGCAGAGGCTCCAGCAGCGCCGTGGGCAGCTGGCTCAGCCGGTTGCCCTCCAGACGCAGCTCGCGCAGGGCCTCCAACCCCCAAAAGGCCTCGGGCGCGAGGTGTGTGAGCTGGTTGCCTCTGAGCGAGAGCAGGCCGAGGCGTGGCAGGTGCTGGAAGACGCGCGGCCCGAGGTGCTGCAGGCTGTTGGCGGAGAGGATGAGGGTGGAGAGGGAGCGCAGCGGTGCGAAGGTGGCCGCGTGGCGCAGGGAGGGCTGCAGCTCATTGGCAGAGAGGTTGAGGAAGCGCAGCTTGCCCAGCTGGGCGAAGGCATTCTTGCCCAAAAAGCGGATCCGGTTGGATTCCAGATGTAGATAGAGCAGGTTGCCCAGGGGGGCGAAGACTGCGTCCGGGAGCGCCCCCAGGGCGTTCCCGTCCAGGCGAAGCTTGACCAGACTCTCCAGGCCCTCGAAGGAGCCGCGGCTTAGGCGGCCGATCTCGTTCCCGTTGGCATAGAGGATGCGCAGCTTGCGCAGCGGGGCCAGCGTGCCCGGGGCGAGCGCCTGCAGGAGGTTGTTCCCCAGGTAGAGCTCCTCCAGGCGCGAGAGCTTCTCGAAGGTCTTGGGGTGGAGAGAGCGGATCTGGTTGTATTGCAAGTCCAGCCGTCTGAGCTGCCCCAGACGGTGGAAGTCGAAGGCTGTGATGTTGGTTATGAAGTTGCCGCCGAGGCTGTAAGTGAGCACGTCGTGGGGACTCGGCAGCGAGCTTGTCTTGGGCACGGCGCGGAGCCCCCTGTTGGTGCACAGGAGGTGCTGGGGGTGCTGGCAGTCGCAGCGCTCCGGGCACACGGGCTCGACCCGCGGCGGGAGCGCGAGGCAGCCGCACACCACGAGCAGGAAGCGCACGGCGCGGGCAGCCTCCATCGCCGCCCGCCCTGCGTGCTGCGGCCGGATCGTCCTCTTGGCCTGCTGGCTCTGTGTCTCCTCTGCATTCCCCTTGGCCTGGCCAGAGTCGCCAAATGGCCTCTTTCGGACTTCTCTGCGCCGTCCAGCCCCTCCTCCGCCCTTTGTCCGGTGGCTGGCCCGGGTCTCTGCAGGCGGGCTTCGCCCGGCCAAGTCAGGCGGCGCTGGGCCCTCTGCGAGCCCCGGGTGCTACTTGTTGCATTTCTGCAGAAAACTGTTTCTCTGGGTGCGCGTCGGGGGGCGGGGGGAGGGAGCAAGACCTGGCGCTTTTTGTTTGCAGCGGAGTCGGGAGAGCTGGATTCCCTGGCGCGGATTCTCCCCGCCGAGCGGATTCCCCAGCTGCAGGCGGGAGCCCTTCCAAGAGCTCCTCGGGGCGCGGCTTGGCTGCTGAGCCCCGGCGGCTCGCCCCCCGTCGCCGGCGCCTCCTCGCTCCCGGGCCCGGGCCCGGAGCGCGGCCCCCGTGGAACAGCCCGGGGGGGCGCGCGGGCTGTGTCCGGAAGGGACCCAAGTCGGCGAGTAGCGAGTAAACCAGGCGGAAATTCGTTCTTCCCACACTCTGCCCCCGGGGACGCAGGCGGAGAAAGAGGAGACGGCGGAGGGAGGACAGACCCCGGCAGGGGGAGGAGGAAACGCTAAGTGGCTCCGCGTCTGGTCAGCCCGAGCCCGGGAAGCCAAGTGAGAAAAGTGGGGATTAAAAACAGCTGTAAGGTCGGACTCGCAAGGCTGGGGGCGGGGGAGGATAACCGGGCGAGCAAACGGGATTTGCAGACAGAGACCTTTTTATTTTAGACGAGTATACCAGCCGCGTCTGAGCAGTGGGAGCGCGCCTCGCCTCACCCATTTTAAGTCGCTTGCTCTTCCAGGTGCCTCCCTGCGGGAAGTTTGGGTAGCCCGCATTCTGCCCCCATTCTACAGGAAGTTTGGGGGCGCATAAGGGTGCCTGCAGAATCTGGCTGTCGGGGGGCTACTGTCAGAAGAGGCTAGCTAGGTCGACCCATTCTGACTGTTGCTGGGTTGTAGCGGCCCCCTTTTAGGTATCTGAACTGAGTATTTGC
The DNA here is from genome assembly GCA_008086735.1 of Cheirogaleus medius. Classification (NCBI taxonomy): domain Eukaryota; kingdom Metazoa; phylum Chordata; class Mammalia; order Primates; family Cheirogaleidae; genus Cheirogaleus; species Cheirogaleus medius. The sequence goes on along the minus strand of VBSM01002217.1, from coordinate 22,395,853 downwards.
TTGGTCCTGCTGGAGGCAAGAGCATGAAGAAATCTCAAAACTGGTTCTGCCACCATGAAAGTGTCTCCATTAGATTTTGGTGATTCAGTCCCATTAATTCTGCTCTAGTCTTAGAGCCCTTGGGGTAGGCTCTGTACGTGTGTGTATTTATATATATATATATAAAAAATAATCTTTACAGACCCGTGTAACTGCTTCCTGCAGCGCCCTCCCACTTTATGCCTGGGCTTGTAGCTATCTTCACAGTCTTTAGACCCCAAAGTGCTCAGGCCTGGGTTAGCTGGGGAAATATTATCATTTATTATCAACTGGTAATGGAGCATTTAATCAATGGCTCCTTGGGGACAGCCCCTGCTGAGAATGAGAATGGTCAAGGGATAGCTGTTAATTACTGTTTGTTTATGCAAACCATCTTGCTGTTATAAAAATAAGGTCCCTTCCTCCCCCCACCACCGCCCAAGGTGTTCAGAAATGCAATTTTTCAGGACCTACTCTATGCAGTTGTGTCGAAAATTAAAGGAAAGCTGCAGATCCTCACCTCAAGAGACTGATAATCTAGTGGGAGGGGCAATGCATCAAAAGGTTAAATAATGATAAAGGGCAGTGATATGAGAAAGCCATAAAGATGCAAATGAATTTTAATAATGCCCATGATTGGCAATGAGGAATTGCCTCTTTTAGCAATTAATATAGAGGCAAGTTCTGAATTTAGAGAAAACTGAGATCGTTGGCTGCGTGGTCAGTGAGGACTTTATGGGTGAGCAGGGACCTTGGCTTTGAAGGGAGGTGGGTCAAGGTGCAGTGGCACTACCAGGAGAGAAGAGCTGAGGGTGGAGCTGTGGGAGTCCCCATGACACCCGCCTGGCCTGGCCTGAGAGTGTGGGGAAGGCTTCTAGAAGAAGGGAAGCCTGTGCTGAGTTTGAGAGGTGAGTGGTGTTACCTAGACGAAGGTGAGCAGGTACTCAAGGAGAGGAAGCCTGGGAACACCTGTAAGGAAGGAATTTAGGAACTTCCAGATCTTCTGTCTGCATCTTTGGGGTGAGATTAATTAACAGTTGTATTCTTTAACAGTGCCATACAACCTAGCTTGTACAAGGACTTGAAACAAATATTCCTTTATTACCCTTTAAGGATTTCAGCAGGCAGCTGATGTAATCATATTTGCACTGCGACATCAAGAGGAATCTTTGCCTAAATAAACAAAGTAGGTACTATACAAAGAAAATGTTGTCTACGTAGCTCTGGCCTTTTATGTCCTTGAAATCTGTGACAGTGATATGTGTGAGACATGTGGATAGAATATCCAGAGCAAGGTATTATTCACTTATTATACATACATAGGCATTGTACAGATGCTATATACACACCATCCTTGAACCGGGGCAATGTGGGCCCCAACCACGGACCTTGTGTTTTAGAGAGCTGTGTTCCAGTCCTCCTCTGGCTGTGCCCCTCCCCATCACAGCAGGATTTTAGGCCTCCAAAGGGATGTGCTCATCTACAACCCACACCTCCCCCTCTTGTGCAGGACTTCTTGGACCCTGGAATTCCTTGCCTAAACTGCCTAAGTCTGTGTAGGCCTTCTCCCTATTTGTTCTCCCCGGGGGCCAATCATGCCACAAGTATATATACTCCTAGGGCCAAGGGAAGACCAAGGGGCAGCTGTGTAAAAAGAATCTGGAGATGTGAGCTCGGGTTTCCACTGGGAGGGAAGACCCCTGGTAACACAGGAGCCAGAACTTGGAAGGGGAGCTGTGGGACCTCCTCTCACACTCTAACCTTCTCGAATGTTGGAGACAGGCCTGCCCATGTGTTGGGAGGGGAGAAAGCACATTTTGATCTAGAAAGAACAAGGAGAAAAATTATAGGAGTTTGAAGGAAAGCACTTTTTAGAAATGTAAACTCTACATTATTGTAACATAGGCTATGCTTAATTTTCTATAAAAAGCAATGCTTTTTAGTAAAAGCGAAGACATAGTTGTCTCTATTTAAATGACCATCTCTTAACTATATAATGTCTTTGTTAATGGTGGGTCCAGCTTTGATCACTTTCCAGGAGATTCAAGGAATGATTACACTTAAATATAATATAATTTGCATAATCATAACTGGGAATCCAGGAAGGAATGCAGTTCATAAGAAAAACAAGAGCTTTGTCATTTTACTTTTGGAAAGCTTGCACTTTAAATCTCAAGTGCACTGAGGGGTAGTTTCAGAGGTCAGAAGCACAAACGAGTTTGGGCTGGTTCCATGACACATATATGCGGTGTAAGGGTTCTCGGATGTTCTTGCACAGGCATGGAATCTTCTTGGGCTTGCCAGGGTTGTATACCTGTGTCTTTCCAAGTGACCTGTGGTTCCCTTGAACTTCAGCTACAGAAGCATGAAGGATTCCAGGCCATGTCTTCAGCAGCTCCCGGAGCTGGCAGGAGCTGATCCAGGCACTGTCCTGGTGCAAGGTAGGTTAGGGACAGGAGAGCTCTGGCTGGACTCCCCCCTGCATGGGGGGTCGGGTGGTGGAGGAGGCCAAGCCCTGTTGGAGCAGCATCCTGGAGCTGACTCAGGGCAGCCTGCAGGGATGGCAGCTGTTTCCTCACCTCCTGCGAGCCAACTGCAGACATGCAGTATGGCCCCTGACACAGATGAAGTAGGAAACGGGAGAGTTCCCTGTGGTCCCTTGGCATATTATCAGATGACCCCCAAAGTTGTCTTTCTCTGTCTACATGAGCTGCATCTCAGCCCCAGCCTAAGAGACAAGTTTCTTTTCCTTGGGGATCAGGAATGTGAATGAGATAACCACTGGTTTACAGAGTATCTGCCAATTCTCCCCTTTTTCCCCCTTGAGAAATGTAGGAATGCAGGTCCTTGGCTAGGTACCAGCCTTATTAAACCAGAATCTCTGGGCAGCAGAGCCACGATATCTGCATTTGTAAGTTCACTAGACGATTTTTACACATGCTCAAGTTTGAGAAAACTGATAGGCAATAATACTTTAGAACACCTATTTATGTCTGGCTGATCATATTATAATAACAACGAAAATATAGCAATCACTGGCACTTATGTAGTGCTTACTGAGGGCCAGGCAGTGATCCAAGCACTCTACATAAAATAACTCATTTATTTCTATAACTACCTTGAGAGGTAGAAACGATTATTATCCCTATTTTACAGAGGAGCTTTTTAAAGATACAGGATCCTAGGCCCACCCCCAAAGAATCTGATTTGGATCCTTCAGAACAGGGCCTAGAGATTTTATTTAGCATGTCCCCAGGTATTGTCTAGTGAGGACCCAAGCTTAGGACCACTGACTAGATGTTTTAAGGGCTTATTGAGACATTTCAATATCTCCTCTGCTAGGAGGTGGGTAGAAAGAAGAGTAAAACTAGGCCCATGCCTTCAGAGAGCCCTGCATGGCTGGGAAGATAAATGTATGTAAGACCATCCTGCAGGGGTATAGTACCATCACAGATAAAGACAGTGAGCATGATGTGCTGTAATTGCAATTGTCTTTTGAAAGAAAAATCATAAAGAACCAAAACCTTTGTGGAAAATGAACACTGTATGTGTTTCAGGCCATTTACAAAGTGAATCTTTCCAGCAGTCTGGATTTTTATGTCTGAGGAAAATCCTTATCCATCAGTTCAAAGAAGCCTGATTATTTGAAACCAACATGTATAAACAAATTGTGTATCTACAGGAATTACAGTGAACTGTAGGGCCCTTCTGGCAAGCTGAAAAGGAAAGGCAGATGTTGACTGAGCATAATGACTTAGGAAATAAGGCAAATCCACATGCTGTTTATGGTTACAGTATGGAGTTTGTTTATATGTAACTGAAATTTTACAGCAGTAATATAATGTGGTCTTCCCCTAGAATCAAATGGAGTCAGTAGCCTAAGGAAATGCTCTAGGTATTAAAGTATCTCTGATTCTTAAGTACTAAAATATTTGCCATCTCTAGGAACCAAACCTGTAATTGCATTTTATGGTACAAATTTCTACTATTCTTTTATTTGGGTTTCTACACACAGCACTAATAACATGTAGCCATTCATATGCCCACCAAACTGGAAGGGCAAGAGCCTTGTTTTATTTCATTTATGTGGCACTCAGCAACTGTGGTTGAATTGTCCAAGCTTTCATAAATAAACAAAAGAAACAAAATAAACAAAAATGTTAAAAGTTGTTGTCTTTAGGTGGTGAGAAAATAAATAATTGTTTTCTTTCTACTTTTTGGCATTTTCTAAATGAGATACAAATACTGTGTATTTCTTTGGAATTAAAAAATTTTCATATCGACTATCTGGTTTTGATATTAAATCTAAATCTCATGAGGGAATTAGGTGAGGAGTATTCATATCCCCAGTTGGGAGGAGAGGATGCTAAGAACAAGAGGAGTTAGCTAACTTCTGGAATGATCTGCCACTGACTGTAATGGTAGAGTACGGACCATAATCTAAACCACTGGCTTCTGACCTCAGGTTTTTATAGATGGACCTCTGTACGCCTGTACGTATGACAACTAATGAGGGTAATATTCAAAATATTTAACATCTAATACAGTAAGGGCATCTGCCGATCAGGTTTGGGCACTGACCTGTCAGGGAAGACAGCAGCCACGAGCAACCAGCCCGGCTGCACCAGTGCCCCCAACTGCAAGTAGATTTGCCTGTACTTGATTAAACTTTCTGAATGGTGCTTTTGGTATATCTTTTTTTTTTTTTTCTTGTTAACAACATTATTACAAACAATTTATGTAAAACGTGGGCACAACAATCAGTAACCATGAGAAACAACATACAGAGCCTTCCGGGGTCCAAGTGCTTCAAATTGAAAACTGCCCTGGAGCCTGTTTCTCTGGGCCCACGCCCATCACGGTCGCTCAAACTTAACAATAGAGCATTGATGAGATGGTGAAGGTGATCAACTTTGACAAAGCACGAGTTTTGTTTTGAACTTATAAATCAGAAATTGTCCCCAGTGCTCTTCAGTGGGCTGGCAGACATATTTGAAGGAAATTCTTAAAAATTACTATTTTTCTTACAATTTGATCTGAAGTGTCAATAATTAATGGCTGAAAGATATTTGTAGGGGGACACCTGTACTTCTTTTGAAGAGTATCAACTTAAAGGCTTAGCATCTCATCCTGTAAATTTTGCAAGACTTATTATCAAAACCTGGATGTGCATGTGTCGTGCCCTCACCCACCAGAGCCGCCGATGTCTCCTTATTCTATTGCCACTGTGGAGGGCTGAAATAAGGGAGGCAGTTTTGTACCCGCGCTGCTGAAAACCGTGGCTCTATTCCGGCCAGAAACATTCTGTCAATCTCAGTAATGGAAATAATCTTGGACAGTTAAATCATTGACCATATACAGTGGAAATACCCTAAAAGTGTTTGCAGATTTCATCAAAAAGCCAAATCTTTTTTTACTTAAGACCAGGAATATGGCAGGAAAGGAAATTAGAGGAAGGAAGCAACCATCCCCTTTTCAGAGTCTCTGTAATTTTCTATGAAGATCTGCACTTTGATTATGCTTAGTAACACCATATGCCGGAGTGGGATACAAGATCAAAGGCTCCAGTCACAGCATCGGAGCCCTTGCGGTGAGCAGGATCAAATATTTCTGTTGGTAGAATGCTAATAGATCCATTAGGACATTCCCCCAGGCCCCCATTCAGCCCTACTTCATTTCCAAAGTATAAATGAGAAACCTCAAACATGAATGCTCTTAGCATCTTTTTCATCGTCTACTATAATATGTTGTAGATTGAAAAAGTTACCACTTAGATATTCGGAACTGAAGAATTTTCAAAAGCTTGATGTAAATGGTCATGTTTTATAGCGTGTGTAGCCTTCGAAATTTGGGGAGTAAGGATTTGCTAAACACTGCTTTTTGTTGGTGAGAGTGCAGATATTTTTCTTGATTCTTCTTTTTCTCTGCAATCAAAATTTTCTACAAGGAACATTTGCTTTTGTAGTTAAAAATGTTTGGTAAAAATGTATATGATGTCAGCCATATCTACTCTTGCTTTGTCCCTTGCCCTGCTGTGTCTTTCTTCCTTTGTTACAAATGGTCTTTCTCAGAAACCTTTTTAAAAAAATCAATCTTGGTAATAGAAATAACCTTGGATAGGCAAACAATTTACTATATGCAGTGTACATACCCTAAAAGCATTTGCGGATGTCATAAACTACTCACGTGGTATTATGGGGTGATAGGAAGATGGTGTCCACTTATTATGTTTCTGCCCTTAAGCCACATCACAATCTCTGTGATCAGTTGTCCATTTTCTCATCTGTAAAAAGGGACAAATTATACTTGCCCAATGTAAGAGTTTTGGAAAAATGTATATGAGGGTGCTTAGGACACGCAAAGTGGTATGAAAATAGGATTATTGTTAACCTCCCAACCTCATGCATGTCTTCTCCATGAGAATCTGAGGCCCTTAAGGGCAGGGTCAAGCCTTTTGCATAGCTTTTCAGTGTCCTTTGTAACACTCAGCACATGGTCTTTTCTGAAATTGTAGGTCTTTAATAACTGTGAAGTTAAGCAAAAAACAAGAAGGAGGAAGCCGAATTCCCAGGTAACTGGCTCTCCTACCCACATTTCCTTGTAGGTTCTGTTTCCGTCCTTTTGTGGTTTCGTTGCTCATCTCGAGGCCTCCTGGGCCCAGAGCACACAGTCTCCAACACACATCTCTCAGGGTAGCTTCCCAGGCAGGCCTGTGTGCTGGGCCAGCTCTGAAGTCACTGAGTTCACACCACAAATCATTCGACGATGCTGCACATTCGTTTCTTACTCTACAGAGTGATGTCCGTGACGATACGTCAGTGTTTGCCCAGAGGGTTCTTGTCATCCATTGTGGCCATCGAGATATGAAAAGATTATATGCATAGGAAAGAAGGGGGTTCTGTGGTCAGGTTGACCCTCAATACTATGTCTCAGTCTTGGAGATTCACAGTGCACGATAGCACATTCAAGCCTTTGAGAAATCCTTCAGAAAACAAAGAAAAAAGTAGGGGAGGGAGTAGAGGGAGTACTGTTGACCTAGTTTGAGAAGCACTGGATTAAATGCTCTTGAAGATCCCTTCTAGCTTTAAACAGTAAAGAATCAATTGCATTTCTTCAGTGGAACATTTTTCAATTCATTGGAATTAGTTAATGATATAGTTCTTTATGGTGTTTTATTTAAAATCTGCACGTACTACAATGGAAGGTGCCTTTCCATGTTGTGCTTGACTGATTCAACAACTCATAGTATCCAGCTAGTTTAATATTAATCCACAATGAGCAGGATAATGTTTACTGAAGTTGTCTCTAGTCTCTCACAGTCCTGGAAATCTTGTTTGCTTAGTCCCCAACCTGTCAAACCAGCAAATTATTTAATACTAGACTTTTCTTTCCACCAGGATATAGATGTTAGAACCCCATAGTTGAAAGCAACATCTGGCACGTCAACGATTCTGGGCTAAATAGCTGTTGACTCTTCCAAAGTATTATTTAGCCACCATGCTAGCACTGAAGGGTGTTTCCTGGGAACCTTGCCATTTGGGAAGAATTTCAATAGTGAAACCCTCAGACTAATTACTCTAGTATCCCTGGGTGTAAGAACCCCATTGACAATCAGTATGCGACTCTCATTATCCCCTGAGGTTATGGCATGTAAGTACCAGCTTAACTAAAATTCCGGGGTGGTTTTCCGTTCCGAGACAGGTGGCTACAAACACCTGCCAGAATAATAACTATTAATGACGAGCATTTACAGAACGCTGATTGTGTGCCAGGCACAGTTCTAAGCCCTCTACAAGTATTAAAGCATTTAATCTCCCAACAGCCCCATGAGGAAAGTTGCATTATTATTAGTCACATCTCTTGGATAATGCAATTGAGAGGTTAAATAACTGGCACAAGATCGCACAGCTAATAAGTGACAAGGCTTGGACTTGAAGTTATGTTTTATGCAAATTCTTATGCATACTTTCCGTGTGAATCTTTGACCACAGTGTTTTTGTCATTGCTAGAGTCACTTTTTGATACTTAATATTTTCCAGAGTAATCATCTGCCCTTTCACATACATTGTTTGAACTGTAACATTTTAGAATATGATTCTTTCTGTGGAAATTTGCCAAGCTGCCAATACCTATTCTCACATTTAATCAGTTCAATGTTTTCTTCATTTCTTCTAATAGGTGTGTATTTGTGATCTCCACAGTATTACCACTTATTGTATTATTTTCTCATCCATGTCATATCTATTTTTAAATGAAGATAAGCCTTTTGTTATTATAAAAGCAGTGTATGTGCATTGTAGAAAGTGAGAACATACAGGTAAGCAATAATGGGATTATAAAACAGCATATTCCCACTGTGGTAAGGTGGATGTTAGCCCTTCAATGTCCTAATCCCCAGAACCTATAAATACGTTAGATTACATGGCAGAGAGGAATTAAGGTTGCTGATGGAATTAAGGTGGGTAATCAGTTGACCTTAAAATAGGAAGATGATCCTAGAGTGTTGAGTGGGCCCAGTGTAATCACAAGGATCCATAAAAGTGGAAGAGGGAGATAAAAGAGAAGTTCAGAGTGATGTAATTTGAAAAAGACTTGGCCATCCATTGACCCATTGCTCCTTTGGAAGATGGAGGAGGGGCCACGAACCAGGACGTGCAGGCAGCCTCTAGAAGCTGGAAAAGGCAAGGAAATGGATTCCCCCGTCAAGCCTGCAGAAAGGAATGCAGCCCTGCCAACACCTTAACTTTACCTCAGTGAGAACTGTGTCCGACTTCTGACCTACAGGACTGTAAGATAATAAATTTGAATTGCTACAAGCCACCAAGTTTTTGGAAATCTGTTATGGCAATAATAGAAAACTAATATATCCACTAACCAGCAATTATAACAGTTATATATATTTCCAGATCCCTTTATTTTACACATATATCTGGGGTTTTTTTAAACTAAAATGAGATCATAATTTTGTAAACTGCCTGTCTTCTTTTACTGTTTCTCTTTCCCTGTCAGTAACTTTTCATTGCATCGAATCCCCAGATCATATTCAAATTACCGTATTTATTCCTCAAATGTCCCCCCAAAGCTGGCTTGTCCAAATCAGGATTTAGGTTAGAATCATGCATTTTATCTGGTTTGTATATATGGCTTAGGTATTTTAAAATCTAAAACAGCCCTTTTTTTCATCTACTAATTTTCCTGCACAACATTTGATTGCTTCTTCATGTTGTCCAGCTTAGCTTGTTCCTTTGTCCCCTGTATTTCCTATAAATCAAGAGTTAGATCTAAGAGTTCGGTTGATTCATGTTACTAAATGTAGTCTAGGATTCTGGGCACTGTTGTGTATTTCACACGTAAGCAGACGCATGCCATCTAGTGTCCGCCATTACCGAAGCTCAGATTATCTGAGCACATTCTGTATGATTCCACTTATATGAAGTTCTAAAACAGCGCTGATCTATGGTGCTAGAAATCAGAACAACTTGCTGCATAGAGTGTGGTTATTCCCTTTGTGACCAGAAAGTGTTTTGTGTGGAGTTACTTTTACTACCATACAGATGGGAGGTTTCTCCTCAACCGTTCACATAATGGTCAAATCCATTTAACAATTCTTGCCTGAATTAATATTCATTAGAAATTGCAAAATAGTGAATTTTCTAATGTTATCAGTTCTTTTACATTTATTAGCTGCCTTTCCTTGATAAAGAAGAGTTTTCCCTAATCAATGAGACCCATTTATTACCCTGAAAACATTTTGTACTAGAGAAGCAGGATAAATACTTCTTCCTTTAATGCCTTCAGAGAGGAATTCATTAATATCCTCAGTGGTAACAACTGATTTCTTCCTAGCTATCTCTTTTTGCATACATTATGAGCTCACAGCTTTTCACAAATTCTGTGTGTTGCTTTCCACAATTTTTCTGTGTGATCATGTTACCAATTTGATACATGTTTAGTTTGTTTTTCAATTCTAGGATATTTTTAGTTATAATTTTTGTGTAATTAAGTTATATAATTCAATATCAAAACTATATGAAAAAATATTCACAGAGCTGCCTTTTTTTAACCCCTGCTCCTTCTACGCTGTCTCCTCCTTCTACATGTAACCATTTTTATTGGTTTCTTATGTGTATGTCCAGTATAGTGAGGATTCTGTATATATAAATGTGTACAGATAGGTATATGGCCTTATATTAACTCCTCCCCCCTTTGTACATATACTTCTTGCTGTTGCTGCTGCTTCTTTCTCCTCCTCCTCCTCCTCTTCTACCTCTTCCCCTCTTCCCCCTCCTCCTCCTCCTTTTCCTCCTTCTTCACTTAATGGTATATTCTGGAGATCTCCCCATATCAGCACATACAAACCTTTCTCATTCTCCTTTAGAACTCCTTAGAACTCCATGGTGTGGACATACTATAGCTTATTCAGTCAGTACCCTGTCATCATACACTTGCATCCCTTGTAATCTTTTGTTATTGCAAACAATGCTGCATTGAATAAACTTGTACATTTATCATCTTGTACTTGAGCCAATATAAATGTTGGTATATTTCTAGAAGTGGGATTGCTGGGTCAAAGGGCTATTTGTAATTTTCTTTATACTTCTAGGTTATTCTCCAAGAACTCAAATTCTTAACCACCATGCTAAACTGTTACTCAAGGTCTTAGTCTCATAACACAGATGAATGCATTAAAAAATGGGATCTTAAAATAGAAAATACTGACAACACTAACGCAAGACTATGGACCAAGTAGAATGATTTTACATTGCTAGGGGGAACATACAATGATACAAACATTTGGGGAACTGTCTTGCAGTTTCTTTCAAAAGTTAAATTTCCATCTGTCTCACAGCGTGGAAATATTACCTCTAGGTGTTTACCCAAGAGAAATGAAAACATGTTGAAAAGAAAAAGACTTTAAGGATAATATCCATAGTAGCCTTATTTTTAATAGTTCCAAACTGGAAACAGCCTATATGTCCATCAGCAGTTTAAGTGGATAATAAATTGTGGCATACAAGGGAATGTCATGCAGCAATAGAAAAGAATTATATTCTGATACATGTAATAATAGAGATGAATCCCACAGTAATTATGCTGACTAGCAGAGCCAGGCACAAAAAAAGCACTTTCTGTATGGTCCCAATTATATAAAGTTCTAAAACAGACAATGCTAATCTATGGTGATAGAAATGAGAACAGTGGTTGCCTCTCGGAATGGTGACAATTGGCTGGACAGAAACTTTCTGGGTTGATGGCAATGTTCTATAGATTGATGAGGTAGTTATCACACACGTGTGTACAGTGGTCAAAACTCGTAACTGAATATCTAATATTTTGCAGCCTTTTTTATGGCATAATTTAAGTTACACCTTCAATTTTTAAAAAATGCAGTCCTCAATAAACTCTTTAAGAAGTGACACAGTCGTCTTCCCTTATTACTCTAACCCTGGCTTCTCTCTTACTCTGAATCTCTTAATAATTCTACCTCTCTGACCCAAACTTATATTTGACTACCTATGACTTTTATAGGCCCAAGTCATAGCTGCCCATGTGGTTTGTAAGTGCCCTAAAACAGAGTTATGATTATGCCACCTCAGTCCCTTTTACAACAATGGTCATCAACCTAGGCTGTGTATTATTAGAATCACCTGATGTGTTAGTCCTCTCTGGCTGTCATAACAAAATACGAGACTGGGTGGCTTAAACAGATTTATTTTCTCACAGTTCTGGAAGCTGGAAAGTCTGAGGTCATCATGTTAGCATGATGGGTTGGGTTCTAGTGAGGGGTCTCTTCCTGGTTTGCAGACAGCTACATTCTTACTGTGTCCGCATATATAGAGAGAATGAAAACGCACGCACACTCTCTGATATCTTCTCTTATAAGGGCACTAATCCCATCATGAAGTCCCCGCCCTCATGACCTCATCTAAACCTAATTACCTGCCAAAGTCCCCATCTCTAAATGTCATCACATTGGGATTAGGTCTTTAACTTACAAAATTGGAAGGAGGGAAAGTACACAGTTCAGTCCATGGCACTTGGGGAGCATTAACAAATGAGCAGTGCCTGAATCCCATCCCCAGAGATTCTGATTCAGTGGATCTGAGGTGGGACCTGGATGTCTGTATTTCTTTTTAAGTTTTTACAAAACGTGCAGTCAAGATTACAGACCTCTGCTCTATACCTTGTTATTCAAGGTGAGGTCTATGGACCAGCAGCCTCAGTATCACCTGGAATCATTTAGAAATGCAGGATCTGTGATCCCACCCTAGATCTGCAAATTCAACTCTGCATCTTAACAAGACACTCAGATGTTTCGCATGCACCATAAAGTTTGAAAAATTCTTGTCTGTAGCATCTTGCATAGGCTCCCATACAGATATGAGAATGCTCCATCAATCAATTCTTGTGTGATTGAAATGGATGAGCCTTTTATCAGCAAACCAAATTTCAGCCTTTTTAGTGTTGGAAGCCTGTCAAGGTGTGGATCTTGCCTACAAATAATTGTACCTTAGTGTGACGATTTTATACATTGCCTATATATTATTGTCTATTCATAAAAAAGCAGCAAATATACCCAATATTAAAAACAAAATCCTAATGTTTTTGAAAATATGCTTCTACCCCAGTGATTCCATCCCTATGAATAACTACTTCTTTAGCTTCAGGTGGGCTTTAAAATTGCTAATGAAATAGAATATGTACTTGTGCTCCACTTACAAAAGGGGAGATAAGTGGCACTTAGCACAGAGCATGAATACTGTGTAACTAATAAATAATTCAGCAAACTAGAGAAAGGGAAAACGTGTGCTTAAATAGCAGAGAATCCCTAATGATTAAAATATCCTTATGGTTGGGAAAGAAGAGGGTTGTTATATATGATAACATGATGTAGCATATAGTGCTAGTTTTCAAAAATTTGATTACAGGAAGTATGCTTAATACTAGAAACATTGAAAGAAATACATTCTTACTTGATGTTTTAGAAAGCTCAAGTTCAAGGTCTTGTCATCCATCAAGATCATCAACGTAGTCATTAATATGAATGTGGCTCATGAAAATACTAAAGAAGAGATTCCTAGCTGACAGACACTAAAAATGATGAATTTCCACTTTTCTTTTTCAGAGGTTCCAGATGGGTATGGTTCTTTATTTTTAAGAATTTTTAAAAAACCTTTATGTTAAAAATATCCTCTTAATTCAATATAGCTACATGTTTAAACTCCAACTCTGCTTCTCATTTTTCTTTGTATCGCTGATTGATCACTTCTCACTTATTAATTAAATGATAAAATAGCTTACTAAATTATATCAAAATGACTTTTTGGTTTAGTTCATAGCATCATTATATGTTATCCAATAAGCTAAAAAGAAAAAGAAAAGATGCCAATCTATATTAAATACACATGTATGTACACACGTATACAAACTCACCTTTAAAAGAAGGGAGCTTCCATAATGTTTTGTATTAAATTATATTTCCCAAATGCATAGGGTTTACACTTGTCTAATTAGTGATCAGATTCAATCTAACAAGTTTTTATTGACTGCACATAGTGTGCCCAACAGAAATACACTTTGAAACTAAAAATCTTTTACATTGAGTATGCAGAATGAGAATTTCTGTTCCAAAATTGCAAATTATTGATTAAAGACCTTGCTGGTTACTGGTTTAGTAAAAATCAGTTTTAAAGGATTTAACCAGTATCTTTTTTTTATTACTTTCTAAAACAACACTAGAAGATTGTGGCATTTCTCTCTTAAACATATAAGAAAATTTACATTAATGAAATAATGCACAGACAGAATTGTTACATTTAATTTTTTTTAGCAAAGACTTTTTTCTATTTTTATTATTTTTTGATAAAAAATAATAAATACACTTTTTAAAAAAGTAGTTGAAACATTAGAAAAGGATATCCAATGGAAAGTAAGTCTCCATAAGATCTCTCAGAAATGATTTATGCACATATAAAAATATATGTCTTATATATAACTCTATCTTTATGTATTATCTTATTCCCTGATTCTTTTCACAGGTAGGAGTATACCATTTACTCTTCTGAACTACGTATTTTTTGCTTGAGTACCTTTGGAGATTTTTCCAGATCAGCACATGTTTATCCATCTGACTTCCAACGCTGTATAGTATTCCAGGTATGGGTTTAACCATTGCTATCAATATCCATTGAAGTTTTTTCCCAGGCTTTTGCAATCTTGTAATAAGCAGTATTGTAATAAATAACATGTGGATTTGTCTCTGCACATCAGTGCTGGCATATCTGTAGAATAGAATCTTGGAAATAAAACTGCTGTGTCAAAGAATGTGTGCATCTGTGATTTTGATCTATAATGCCAAATTTCGCTTCAGAAAGCTTGAGCCAGCACACAGTTTCCGCAGCAGTGTCTGAGAGTGCCTGTGTGCCTGGGTGAGCACCCATACATCATTTGAGCGAGTCTGTCCTTTCCTACATCATCAACATCTCCCTCTCTCTACTGGATCGTTCCAGTCAGAAAACAAACATGCTATCATTTCTCACATCTGGAAAGAAAATTTTCTTCGTGGACCCCACTTGCCCCTTCAACTACTGCTCCATTTGTCTTCTCCCTTGTACATCAAAGCTTCTAGAAAAAAATGATATCTAAATTCACTGTCTCCAGTCCTTTTCCTGTCCTCTCCAATCTCCTTTGGTTACTACTTTCAGCCCCCACTTTACCAAAACTGCAGATCACCAGAGAGCATTGCTATAGCTAGTGGTGAGTACTTGGCCTTCATCTTCCTGTGCTTGTCAGCAGCCTTTGATAGAGCTGATCCACCCGTTCTCCTTGGACCACTGTCTTTTCTTGGCTTCAGTGATACCACACTCCCTCGCTTCGATGATACCCCACTCTCTTCTGACCTTACAGGCTGCTCCTTCTCACTCAACTTTGCTGGTCTCTTCCTGTCTCCATGATGTCTTGATGTCAGAGTGCCCCAGGACCCAGTCTGTGGACCTTGTCCCTGTCTGTGCCACCTCCATTTGTGATCTGATCACATGGTATCAAATACTGTCTCTACCCTAAAGACCCCCAAATTATCCCTGGCCTGCATGTTTCTCTCAAACACAAGACTTATGCCTTGAACTACCTACTTGATATCTCTCCTCAAGTCCCATAGAGATATCTCAAATGAAAACATGTCTAAAATTTGGCCTTTCCCCTAAAACCTGCTCCTCCCACACTCTTCCCCATGTCAGGCAGTAGTCATTCCATCCTTCCAGTTACTCAGACAAAAACCCTTAGACTCATTTTTGCCCTCACTGTTTTGTTCACACTTCACATCCAATTCATTAAGAAGTCTCATTGGTGTTCTACCCTAAGAATATATCCAGATTCTGACCACTTCTCATCACTTTCGCCTCCAACACCCCAGTGCAGGCAGCTGTCCTGTCTCCACTGAATGATTTCAGTAGCTTCCTGCTTCCCCCTTCCCCCCACAGTCTGCTCTACGTAGCAGAGCAGCACGGCAGTTAGAGTGACCCTCTTAATACTCATCAAGTCACATGGCCCCTGTGATCAGAGCCCTCCAGCGGCTCAGAGTGTAAAGACTGTATGCAACCTGCTCCCAGCATGCGGAACATCCCTTTCTGATCTCCTCTCCTGTTACACTTCTCACTCACACTGTCTGGTCCCAGTAGACGTCTTGCCGTCCTTCTGGTGCCAGTGCAAACATGGGAAAGTGGATCTAAGGGACAGAGCAGAAACCAGAAACAGACTTATGTATGTATTTGAATGCTTCATTTAAATAGTTTATTTTATTATTTACTACGAAGAGCAGAAATGATAGACTTTCCAATAAATGGGTTTGAGATATTCGGGATTGAAACTCAGGCAGGTCTAAAGTCTGAACCTCCTGAGGGATATTCCATGAAATCGCCTTTCACTGTACCCAGTCTCCTATTCAACACTCAGAAATACATTGGGGTTGTTTTGTGCCCGTTGAGTAGGTGGGGTAGGTGGGCATGTTTGCAGTGTCTTCAGAACAGTCAGGTGTGAGGGAGGCCCATGAGTGTACTTTTCTGGCCACAGTGGAATCCTCGTTGCTCACAATGGTACTGTCCTCAGCTACCTTTCTCTACAGTCCCTTGGAGGCCTGAGAAGCCATGGCTGTGTCTGGGAGCAAGCCAGATTATCTTCTTCCTTCTCTCTGGAGATATAACCATCCACATGTTTCCATACCATTTTCCATTATGACTTGTACATTGAACGATCAGGTATTTGAGGGTTCAGTTATAAAGCAACCTTATTTGTACTTCCTTATATCTTTTAAAATTCACTCCTTGAGATACTTCTTTTTCATTGCCTGAATAAAAATCGGGCACGCCAGTTTCTGGCCCCTCCAGGACGTAGGGAGATAGAGTGGTAAGAAGAACAAAAAAGGCCTTTCTTGATCGATACCATTGTGGTCAAGTTTCTGCAGACTTGGCAGATGTTTCAAGCCAGCTGTCTTGTTTGGGAGTTTTTGAGACCCTCTCCCCCGTCGAGAAGAGACATCTTCATTAAAATAGACATCTTGATTTCAATGGATGGAGGGTTCTCGGAGGGGCAGAGCCAAGTGGCAGCATTAACATCCAGAAGCAAGGTGGGTACAGTTGATTGCAGTGGGTACAGTTGATGGTCAGACAGCCTAGGGCAACCAGCAGAATACAATAACACTGAGATCTTTGCTATTGACTAATTGTTCATGGTGGCCCTAGGACCAAAATAGATGGGCAGTCTGCTAAGAATTAACTTGATTTATATAATTGGAAAATCTTTAGGTCTCCTGAACAGAAACCTGAGTTGTTCAATGGAAAGTCATAGCCTCTTACCTGAGTCCCCAGCCTGAGTGAATTCAAAGACTTAGAAATCCTTAGATCACTGTTTCTCAAACTGTGATGAAGAAGTAGCAGCAGAGAATCACCTGGGGATTTGTTAGAAATGCACATTTTCGGAACCTGCCCCAAACCTACTGACATAAGGACTCTGGAGGTGGGTCCCAGTGATCTTCGCGTTAGCAAGCATTTCAGCTGATTTTAATGCCTCAAAGGATTGAGAACTCTAAAGTTTGGAGGAAGAAGCAGCTGGGAAGGCTTGAGGAAGGACCCTGTGACATTGTTGTGAGTATCTAGCGCAAATCTTCCTTTAAGTCTTCTCCAAAAGACATGCCACCATTCACTAGGGTGACTGTGCACTGAGAACGGGGAAGTATCCAAGCTTTTGGTAGATTTCTGAACATTGGCTCTGAGTTGCTGCTAATCGCTAGCGACCCAAAATGGCTCTGGGCCACTGTGGGGGGGTCACTTATAGTAATCAGGTGGTAAATGAAATTTTGGCCTGTGGCCACCTCATTGGATTCCACTGGGCTGACTCACTCAAGCCCTGGTTATTTTTCATTCCTGAATAGCAATGTCATAAGTATCCTCAGAAACTCAAAGAACCCACCCCCATATGATTCCCTCCCCTGCGTGGTGAGTGCTATTGTGGTAGGCAGGGCCAGGTGGGGGCTTCCTGGGATTTCCCCTTCCTATGTAAGAGTAAACCGAAGCAGTGTTCCTGCTGGAGCTGCAGAGGTTAGCACTTCCATCTGACACTTGAACAATACAGGAGTTGTTCTGCCATGTCCTCATTTAACTCCTCTGTTTGGCATGTGCAGAAGTAAGATGGTTATTGGAGAATGACTGTGAATTCTTATAAAATTATTCCGGTACTAGACCAGATGCGGTCTCTTTCACTGGATAACACAACAGAGCTCTTGGCAACTTTGTATGTAGCTATGGATCTGGTGGATGCTTTTCTCCCTCTGTACCAAATTAGCAAAGATCACCAGAAGGAGTTTGCCCTCAACCAGTGGGAGGATGGGCGAAACATCTCCCTATCTTACCTCAGGCCTGTGTTGCCTCTGCTGCTCTCTGACAAGAGCTAGTCTGCAGGGGCCATCAGCGTCTGGACATTCTGCAGAACATCATGCTGGTATGTTACATTATTGACATGGCGAACGGGAAGTAGCAGATATCCTAGACGCCTTAATAAGATACATGTATGCCAGACAGTGGGGTGCAGTCCCCAAGAAAAATCAAAGGCCTACTGCCTTGGTGAAGTTTCTAGGGGTCCAGTGGTCTAGGAAAATACTGGCATTTCCTCTTCAGCATGAAAGACAAATTACTGTACTTTGCACCAACAATGCTAAGAGAGAGCTATTATACAATATTTTGTACCTCTTGATTTTTGAGATAACACACACCTTTTTTGAGTGCATTGTTCAGAGCAATATTTTGAGTAACCCACCAGGCTGCAAGTTTTGTGTGGGGACCAGAGCAACAGAGGGCACAACAGCAGGGTTTCTCCACCTTGGCACTACTGACATTTGTGGGACAGATAGTTCTTTGTCGTGGGGTCTGTCCTGTGCATGGTAGGCTGTTTAGCAGCATCCCTGGCCTCTACCTGATAAGTGCTAGTAGCACCACACCCCTTAGTTGTGACAATCAAAAATGTCTACAGACTTTGCCAAATATTTTCTAGGGAGCAAAATCACCCCCATTTGAGAACCATTGGACTATGGAATGTCTAGTTAAGCTTTGAGATGACTGTGACACTGGCTGACAGTTTGACTGCAACCTGTGAGAAACCTTGAGTCACATCCTCCCAGCTAAGCTGTGCCCAGATTCCTGACCCTCAGGAACCATGTCCGATCATAAATGCTTGTTCTAAGTTTTGGGGTAATTTGTTACTCAGCATACTCAGATGACTAATATACTGATCCACTGAGCCGTAAGGCAGAGCATGCACAGCAGAAATCCATCAAGTGTAAACAGTATATTGCAGATTGGCTTTGGGCAGGTCCTTATGGCACAAGTAAGTGTCATGAGCAGCTGGCTCTGACTCTGAGGGCACCTACTCCTGCTGCTATTGCCTTTCTCCCTCAGCCCAGCTCTGTGGCCTCTTGGTGTTGACAGGTGTTAGAGGAAGAAAACGTTTGGGCCTGGTTCACAGATTGTCCATTGCAATTTGGAGGTGCCACGTAGCTGTGGACTGCTGAAGCATCACAGCCCAAATCAGGAGTGTGGTGAGGGAAGTTCTCTTAGGACTGAACACTGATCATGTTGTCTAGATGGACAGATGGACAGAGGTAGAGATCCACACCAATTCATGGGTCTTTAATGGCTTTATTAGCATATTAGTGACAAGGAAGTCTGAGGAAGAGGATGGGCCATACCTTGCAAATACTCACCACAGGACATGCACTGATGCAGCTCTTGGCAATAAACTGGACAGGGTGGCTGCTGTGTGATGTCAGTCAGCCTCTATCCCAGCATCCCTGAGCTTGTTCAGGAGGCTCATGAAGAGCGTGGCCATTGCGACAGGGATGGAAGCCCTGCATGGGCTAAGCAATGTGGACTTCCCCTCACCATGAGACTTAGTGGTTTACCATGTACTTTATCACCCCAAAGCAGTTATCAGTATAGAAAGTAGGAATAAAATTAGCCAGACATGGTGGTGTGCAGCTGTAGTCCCAGCTACTTGGGAGGCTAAGGCAGGAGGATTGCTTGAGCCCAGGAGTTTGAGGCTGCAATGAGCTCTGATGATGCCACCACACTCTAGCCAGGGTGACAGAGTGAGACCCTGTCTGGAAAAAAAAAAAAAGAATATAGGAATAGATAATTGAAGTTTCAAAAATGGTACCATCTGGAAGATAACTCCCTAAATTCTAGGTGGCCTTCTTACTGAATGTAGATTACGCTTTGAATCAGCAACAAATAAATGGTACTCTGTCTACCATAGTTGAGATACAGAGAATCAAGGGGTGAAAATGCGAATGGTTTCTCTCACTATCACACCCTGAACATAATTCACAAAACAGTCGCCTTCCTTTTATAAAACTTGCATCAGCTTTTTTAAAGGCCTTGATTCCAAGGAGAGAATACTTCCTCTAGGAGACACAATAGTGAGCTGGAAGTTGATACTGCCATCTACCCATTTCAAGTTTCTTGCCACTGAATCAACAGGCAAAGAAGAGGGTTACTGTTCTGGCTGGGGTGACTGATCAGAATCACCCAGAGGTGACTGGGTTGTAATGACATACAATGGTGGCGGGGAAGACTATGTCTGGAGCCCAGGAAATTCTCCTGGGTGCCTCTTAGCACTTCCATGTCCAGTTGAAAGTTATTGGAATAATATTGCAACCTGCAAGGCTAGTTCAGAAATGAAGGTTTAAATCATCCTACTAAGTAAAGAACCCCAAACAACTGAGGTGCTGGTGAAGGGAAGGGGGCACCAAATGGACATTGGAAGAAGTTCGTTATCAATTATTTAACTATTGTCAATCAACGGGTTTTATTACCAGGATACCAAAACAAAAGGTATAACAGCTACGCATATTTTCTTCTTTGCTCATTATATATAATCTTAGTATTGGTGGTTAATTTTACAATTTAGCCTTGAGGTTACAGAAAGCCCAAGGTGCAACGATGACTAAAAGAGAAGAGGCATGAACCCTAACCCTAACCCTAACCCTGAGATGAGTACAGCGGCTGAAGCTGCCTCTCCCCATGGTTCCACGCTGTGTTTCCCCGTCTGGAGACAGAGTGAGCCTGTATTCATCCATGAGAGGAATATAGCTGTGTAAGGTGGGAATATGATGTGTTGTTGGATGGTCACAAAGGAATGTGTGGATGTTGAGTAGCAAAAGGGTGGGTGGGTCAGATTGTGTCTCTTGACTCTTAGGTCCAAATCCATCCTTCTAAATCTCCATCCTTTTTCCTAGACTCACTCATGCAGCTGATTTCATGTCAGAGTCTCCCCATGGGAGGCACTGGGGGTAGGCTCCAGTGTGGGAGGAAGAGATTAGCTGTTTTTCCCTGCGGGGTGCAACTGCCCTTGACTGCTTGTGCTGCGGGCTCCAGCAGCCTGGGGGTGGTTTCAGCGACATCAGCAGAGTCTCATCCGCTCATGGGATGCAGACAAGAGACAGTGGAGCTTCCCAGTCTTTGGGTAAGAGCCTCTCGGCCCTTCCAACATTTTTTTAGCCAGTTCCTTGTATTACATCCTTCTCTACTTAAGATACATAGAGTGGTTTCTACTTTCCTGTTTGGGCTGAATGATACAGAGCCCATACCAGTACATAGTGAGCTTTCTCTCTCTCTAGTTTAAAAAAATAAAAAAAAGGAATGCCTCGTATTTATATGAGAAGACCCAGTTAGTGAATATGTAGATTGCTCTCAATCTCCTCTTTTGGGTAAGGGTAATAAGGACATTGCCATTTTAGGAAAGTATTGGCAAGGTGTGTATTTGGCAATTGTCATGTTTTCCCCCATTTGGAATTATACATGCCAAAGCTCTTATGCAGGGATCTAAATGGTTGAAATGGGATTAAATTGGACTCTGGACTCCAGAGAACATCCATCTGCAGCTGGTTATTTATTGCTTAATTTGTATTCTCAAGTATTGATCAGATATGTCTTAGCATTCTCTCTTCTAAATGAATTGCAACTACCTTGAGGCTTGATTTTATGTCATCTTTTGATTATGTAAACGTGTGTGGGGGGGTTGGTAGTACCTCCCTGCTCTGTGACTCATGTCATCTGAATGTGTCATCCTAGTGGCAGTCTAAAAGAGCCCTACATTCCTTCATGTGAATAGGGCTTATAGGTCTTCTCTTGAGAAGGTGCTAATGACGCAGCCAACACTTCCACGTAGAATAGTAGCTCAAATAGAGGTCCAGTTTGTTTTATTATTGGGCTTATTCCAAATCCCTTTCATGGAGTCAGTGCTGTTTAGAAATTCTTTTTTTCTTAATTATGAAATATTTTATATGATTTGTGGGCAGTGATGCTTTTCCTGCCTGTACAGCCTGTCCCCTTGGTCCACCCTGGGGCTGGAGAGCTGCCCACACCAGCACAATGTCCTCAGTCCATGTCAGCCATCCCATACTCTGCTTCCACTCGGCTGGAGAGTGAAGGCCGCTTCAGCTCTTTGCTGACTCCACCCTGCAACTCTATTTTCTCTTGTCATCTTCTTTAATTAATGAAGCGGCACTTTTGCTATCTTCTCCACTTTCAGGTATTCAGATGAGTCTGTCATTCTATGTCCAGGTCTTAGGCTTGTCTGAATTTTGTGAAGTGGGAAAGGCTGGATCTTGTTTACAGTTGCCACGGCAACTCCCAATCAGCCTTTTCCTTAGGAGGATTTTTCTTTAGCTGGTCTACACTTTCATAGCAACTTAGAGTGTGACAAGAATCCTCAAACATTCACAAGCATCTTGGCCAATAGGGATACGGAGCTGCATGCCTAGCCTTGTTCCATGTGGGTTCAACTTTAATAATCTTTAACATAATCCCTTTAAAGCACAAATCCCTGGCAAATCCAAAAACGGCTATGGTATGAAAATTCTAAAGACTAAAACAAAAGCCGCTTTGGATGGTAATACGGTTATACCGTCAACCTCATTGTCAGTCAAATTAACAAAACACATTTCTAATAACCCAGCTAATGCAGGCTAAGAAATCAATAGCCAAATCCATTTAACTCTCAGAAGCTTAAATGCTGTTAAATCACATTTACTGTTCATGGGCTGAATAATAGATGTGCACGGCTTATATTAATATTTCCAAATACTCAGTGGAAAAAGAAAGAAGACCTGTAAAGGAAAATTGTTTACTATGTATATTTCATAATAATTACACACAACATTTATTATATTCACTTCCAATGCAGTTAACAAAATAGTTTATGTTGAACATTTAACACATGAAGCAATAGTCATCTAAGATAAATGGTACATTGCCTTGCTCATTTTCTAGATAGCCACATCCACAGATAAGTTCACAACTGGATCATATACACATTTAACGAAAATTAATTTTAAAACTATCAAAACAGGAGGAACATGAAAATTCCATCCCCAAATCCTCAGTGGCCCACTGGAGATCTTTCAGTGCGTATGTTTTTCTTTCCATTGGAATTCACATGCCAGTTGTGAAGCTGCAGGTTTGACATGATCGCAAATTAGTTTTTCCTCTTGTTGGTGCATATTCCCTGTGCTCAGGTTCATAGAGAACCCAGAAAGCTCCTAGGTCTCCATCTGAATTTTGGTCAAAGTTTTCAGTTCTGCCTCTTTCATCCCAGCCCCGCTTTACTGCCAGGTTATCACTGGCTTTCCCTTCAGCCGTCAGCACACATGGAGCAGACTTTTCTCTCTGGGAAAAGACTGTACAGCAGTCTGGATTTTAGCTTGTATTTTCATTTTAAATGAGAGAGACTTTTAAAAAGTCGTTTAAGAATCACTGCACAGCCTCATCTGGGATTTGGCCAACAGCTGTTGGAGTTCTAAGCTATGAAATCAGCTTCTTTCTAACTGTGAAAAACTGAGGTTGAAATTTTATATTTTCTCAACTCTCAAATGCTGGCTCAAGTAGCTAAGAGGGTTAAGAATAAAACAATATGGAACATTTTTTAGAATTATACATTCACTTTTGGTTTGTCTACCCAAAGATGAAGAGAATTAAGAAAATTTCACCTTCACATCCTTCATTTGAATTACATCTCTTGTATCAGAATCAGAATCCCCTTCTCAGGCATAATGTGGGGGGAACAATGAGTTTGTTGTTGCTGGCAGGTGTAAGCTTGTATCTGACAAAGGAGTACTGGAGTATTGCTGACAGAAATTAGCGTTTTTATTTGTAAGGAAGTAAAGTGTTGACTTTCTAAATACCTTGTGGTAGTTTGCAAATTTATAGTAAGCTAGATACAAAAATCTATTTTAAGGGTCTCATTGACTCCTAAGAGTAAAAACTAGGTCAAAAGTTTCCTCAACCCAAAGGTAGATAAACAGTTGTGTTTCAGGCTGGGCGTGGTGGCTCATTCCTGTAATCTTAGCACTCTGAGAGGCTGAGGCAGGAGGATTGCCTGAGGCCAGGAGTTCAAGACCAGCCTGAGCAAGAGCGAGACCCTATCTCTACTAAAAATAGAAAAATTAGCCGGGCATGGTGGCATGCACCTGTGGTCCCACTACTTGTGAGACTGAGGTGGGGGAATTGCTTAAGCCTAGGCATTTGAGGCTGCAGTGGGCTGTGATGTTGCCACTGCACTTTAGTCTGGGTGACAGAGCAAGACTGTCTAAAACAAACAAAAAAAACTACACAATTGTGTTTCACATAAAACACCACAAAATTCAAAAGATGGCCAGACTCAGCTTCCCATTTGAAAATACTTCAGTCCATTCATCAGTACATATGATTGTACACTTAGGAAGTGTCAGGTCGTCTACTAGGTGCTGTGAATACATGGCTGAACAAAATAGACAACGGTCCCTGTCTGCCTAGAGCTCATGTAGCTTTTCTTAAGGGCTTCTGGAATGAATTAAAACATTAGAAA
This sequence comes from Cheirogaleus medius, assembly GCA_008086735.1. NCBI lineage: Eukaryota > Metazoa > Chordata > Mammalia > Primates > Cheirogaleidae > Cheirogaleus > Cheirogaleus medius. Next base: position 22,371,445 of record VBSM01002217.1, on the reverse strand, counting down.
ATTGTTGATACAAAGAACAAACTGGTGTTCCTCACTAAATGAGTGTAGTCGCCAATGTGATAAAAACTTGAAATTAAAAAATGCTGCACAGAGAACTTCTGCGACATTCTTTTCCTTATGCGGCACCAAGACCCCTGCATGTCTTTCCTATCATGCTCGTTCTAATGAATAGAACTTTTATATCCATTTGTCCTGTGGAAAGTGTCGTTCTCTGGAAATCATCTTTCCAAAGGGGAAAAAAAAATCTTTTCTGGGGAGACTCAGACACAAAGCTGTAAATGGTTCTGGCAGGGCGAGCATGAAGGGACAGGATATTAACAATGAGAAAATGGCTTTGTTGCCAGAGGCTCCGTGTGATGGCATTAGAAGCCACATGATGGGATCAGACATGAGGTTATGTGCAGGTCTGGTTAAGCTCAAAGCACCCAACAACCACCATGAACTAATTATAAGACAGCCACAGAGGCAGCCGAATACACCCTTTATTATCTCAGAGAAGGAAGTCTCATTCTGAAGTCCAGAATTTGGGCAGAGTGATGAGAAATCATGTCTACGGTCCTACATGACTACCAGTCTACAATCCCACCCACCCATCCCTCTGTCTTGGTGTCCAGCCCCATCCCATAGGGACTTCTCATCGGGAAAAGTTCCAACCTAGAACATCCGCATTGCTCTAGGGAAAAAGGAAAGAAGATATGAAGAGGCAGGAGGAGGAGAGAGAGGAATAAAGGAAATACTTCTCTGCTCTGCAAGTGATTTGGATGTTTTGGGCAGTGCCAGCTGCTTCTGTCCTTGGACATCCCACCCACCTGGGCACCTGGCTTCCATTCTTCATCTGGCTCTCATCATCTCAGCCAAACTGAGGGTTTGTTTTTTGTTGCTGATGGAGTGTGGGTTTTTTTTCCCCTTAAATTTCCCATTAATTTTGTCCTGCCTTATGTTTGTTTTCCTTCCAGTCATGCAAGTCTTGAATAAATTAATTTGTTGCTCATGGGCAAAAGTAGATTTAGCACAGCCAAAAACATCTTCAGACCATAAAAATGTTGGTTCTCTTGTAAAATTTGCATTTACTCCAAAAACACTTAACAGGGCCCTCCCTTTTGGCCGTGAACATCCTTCTTCTCCTGGGGCTAAGAAGACACCTTGTACAGGCCCCATAGCTTTTCCAGAAAGAACCATCCCCAAAACAGATGGAAGGGTAGGAGACTTCCATCAGAGAAGAGCTTAAACTTGCTGTCTGATTTCTATTAAGCCCTTTCTGATTTTTCTTTTTTTTAAAAAAACCCAGGCACATGTTTATTTTCATAGCTGAAGAGTTATAATCTTGGACATTGAAAATAAATTTATTTTGTGTTTTCTAATTTATGGTTGTACTTTTAGGTGGTTTTACTTGGTTTGAGCTTTGTTTCATTGTGTTACAAAATTGTCCGGCTCCTTTAAGAAGCCAGAAGTTGTAGACGGGGAATCAAGCTGAGTCATTCATCCAGAGCAAGAATTAGGAACAGCTGGGGGCAGCCACTAGCAGCAAAAGCAGAGGGCTGAGAGGAACAGAATGCTTCTCCAGGAAATGTTCCAATTCCTCAACCCCAAACAGAGAGAGGAAGACTTCACAGGGACCATCTTGCTAATCATGACAAAGCCGTGTGCCTTGTGAAGCAACGCTGTTCCCTGGGCATCCTGCAGCCGACTGTCACTCGGTCTTGGTCTAACATGTTTGGTGGCCTGTGGTTTCCCCCACCACCACCCCTTCCTCATGAAATTCAGGGGCTACAGAGCACCCACCCTCTGTGACCCTTGAAAGAGTCAATTGCCCCATGACTGCTTTGCCCAATTGCTGAAGCTTGTTAGAGATAAACTGAATTTCAGTGAGTTAAAGGGTGATAGTAAAAATTGCACTATGATTAAATGAAGAAAACGGGACCTAGTATTGTCTGCAGTGTGGAAAAAAAATAAAATCTACAAATAATAAAAGACTAGACAAATAATACTGAAAGTTTCAAAGTGGTTATGGGTTTATGGGTCATTTTTTTGCTCTATTATATTTATTTATTTTTTTATGTGTTGTATATTACTTCTCGATGTGGCATAAATAGCCGAGTTTTGTCCATCCTTTATTCAGGTACTATTTCCTGAGCACATAGTGTGTGCTTGGCACTCTGGGGGGGAAGCAAAGGGAGCAAGTCCCAAGTCTTCACCGTGAGCCACCACCTCCCATGGCTCTGACACCACTGACCTCCCCCAGGGTGGCTGAGCTTTTATTCTCTTCTCAGGGCCTGGGCCCCTTGATGGTTCCACAGTGCCTGTCCTGTACCCCCAAGCCCCCCAATATAAGCAAGATTCATGGCCACCCTTCTTCATATGTCCCTACTCAGATGTCGGCCGAGTCACCTGCATCCACACCTTCAGGTGATAAGAAATATGGTATCTCTTTATGTTCTACAATAACTATTTTTGAAAATTCTGAGTTCCCACTCTGCTGGAGCAGTGGGAAATTTCATCTCAGTTCTTCCTCCCCCCACCCGCCGCCACCCCAACCAGGGTCGTGCCAGGTTCAGAGAGTCTTGTGCAGTGACAAGAGCTTTTTCTGCTAAGCAGGTCATCACATTGTGCCTGTCCCTTCTGCTGCTTCTGAGCAAGGCTGAAATCCTCAGTGCCTGTAGCCTCAGCCCCCTAGACACCCCCCGCCCCGGGCTCTTCCTCTCTGGGGTCTATCAGGAAGCAGAACCTCCAGAACTTGCCTCTTCCCTCAGCTAGGGAAATCACCTTTTAGTGTGACGTTTCTTGCCTGTTTTTCCAAGCCATACTGCTTCCTCAAACCCTATCCTCCCTTTGGGCCTCCAGTTTTTAGAAAGAAAGAGCCAGAAATGCTCCCAGAATCCTTCTGGGGCTCCCCTTGCCGCCCCCTCCCTAAAGCAAGGACACAGAGTCAGCTGCCTGCTCCAAGGGGAACGCAAGAGGGAAACTTCAAACTCTGACAAAAGGCATGAATGATGTTCCAGGACTGAGACAGACAGTGCACAGAGGAGAGTATTAGATGGGGGTGGGGGTGGTGCAGATGGGGAGGAGGGAGGCTTAATGGCATCTTAACACTTTTGCATTGGCCTGGAAGGCCAGGCAGGATTTCATGTGACAGAGCACGGTAAATAGAGAAACACGGGCAGAGAGAAGAGAGAGGTGGTGTTTACACGAAGGTAAATAATCTCATCCAACTCGGCACATTTGAGCAGGGGAAAAAGAAGCGGAAAGAAGTAGGCTGGAGTCACTTTGTGGCAGGCCTTCAAAGCCAGGGCGTTTCGATGTCAACTTGTAAGCACTTGCAGTCATCCAGCCGAGAGCGAGTAGATTCGAGTTGGGAGTTAGAAAATGCAACAGCAACCTTGTCTAGGGTGGACCAACAGCGAACCGGGGAAAGACTAGAGCAGGGAGGCCTTTCCGTAGGCTATGCAGTCGTCTAGAAACTGGAAGGATAAAGAAAAGAGAGCTGCAGAAGATATTGCCGAAATAGAATAAACAGGCTTTCGCCACTGGGTGAAAGTGAGAGAAGTACAAGAGAAGGGTGGTGATTGTGGACATGGGGAGGTTCTTGGCAGACCAGGGAAAACCAAGAGAAGCTGCTGGTTGGGGGCAGTGGGGAAGATGACAAGGCTGGTCGTGTTGAATCTGAGGTTTTGGTCAGGACGGTTGGAGCCGGGCAGGCAGCTCGGGAGCGAGGTCAGGACTTTGCCTGTGATAGGAAGAGAACATGGGTTGTGATGCTGCAGCTGTATGTTGCGGAGAAAAAGGCAAACCAACCGTGGGATCCAGTGTTGGATCGCTTTGAGTTTCTCAGTAAAGTAGGAGACTAGGGGTAGCTGAGAGGAAGGGGAGCTGCATTGTGTCGCCTTGGAGCTTGAGAGTGGACACAGGGTGAAACAACTGCACCAGTGAACATAAATGGCGTCAATTACTGAGGAACAAGCATGGACTTGTGCAACCTCAAGTTTTCTCTCCAATAAATGTGGAATCCTTTTATGGTGGTTGTATGAAACCTAGACAGGCGGGTGTGAGAAGAAACAGCCTTTATGTTGCATGTCTAGTTTGAGGCATGTGTTAAGTTTTATGCTCTCTGATTTCTGCTAGACGATCCTCTGCTCTTATTGTTATGCTATTTATTAGCAATTATCTTTTAGTAAGTTATCAAGATGCCAGAATAGTAAACATGGGAAAGTAGCAATTATTCATTGCCAACATTCCCAGCTCCCATGGTGTGTTTCCTGGTGTTGAACTTCTGTCCCCAGAGAAGTTCATCATCACCTGCTCTCTACTCCAAGTGCCAAGTTCTTTTCTTCACGTGAGGAGAAGAAAGAGCAGCAGCACTTGGGGCTTCAAAGGTGGCTGTTACACCTGCACCTGGAGTGGGGGAGAAAGGGTCACCCTGAGATTGATCTCACTCTCCGGGGTGGGTACCAAACGCTGCCCCTGATGGTTCAAGAAGAATTTACCTCTATTCACTTCCTTTTGGTCTTTTCCAAGGCTTCCCTCACCTTTCCTGTCTCTCTAAATTCTGGTCTCTTGTTTTCCTTGGACGGTGCCTGCTTTTGGGGATCTAGGATTTGTATGGAGGGAAAAGTGGGAGAAAATAACACAACCCCCCCTGCGTTCTTAGCCTTGCCAGCATTTTCTGTACTAAATGGCAACTCCACGGGAATTGTTGGCACTAGTCGTTTTAAACCACCTGGTTTCAGTTTTCATAACAGAGCGTATCATACTAATACAGGGTTACAGAATTCTTTTTCTCTTCCTTGTAATGCTTCCAAATTGAGTATGTGACTATCACCTCTTTTTCACTCTACTCCAGCCTAAGAAGAGAAAAAAAATTGCACTGAAAAATTGGGAATGACAGCAGAATTGGAATTGGGTCTCAGAACAACATGCCCCCCTGGGCTGGTGCATCTTTTTCTTCCCTCTGACCATCCAGCAAGGGAAGAACATGATCTAGAAGCACCGCGACCTGGAGCTTGGTTTACTTATGAGGCCAGATGAAAATTGCATTTTTTCATTACAGAAGAAACTAGAACTTTTAAGGACCTGTTTGGAGGCCCCAGCCTAACAAATGTTAACATATTTTAGGGACAGAGGAGCTCACTGATAGAGCTATGACTGGTTAGAAATCCTTTTTCCTCTGCCTCACGCTGCCCTACCAAAGAGAATACATTCTGGTGAAATTTCACCCTGAAATGGGTGTAAACAAAATCCCTCTCCACTCCTCCCTCTGTCTCATCCAAGATCAGCTTCAATTTTCCAGGGTAACATCACTTCAAGCCTTTTTTTTTTTTTTATAGAATCTACATATTTTTTTTTACTTTTATTTATTTTTGCCCCAAAGCCTTCAGCATTTCCCTCCAGTGAGTCACACTATGGGGTCATTTCAAAATGTTCTTAAAGAACGTTTCTCTTCCCAGGGGAGATGGGAAATTGGTCAATGACAGCATGTTCCAGCATGTTACTCCGTGGCGTGTGGGGATTTTAATAAGGAAATGCCATTTCACACGCCACCAAGGCCACTTGACGGATGAACTTACAGGGAGACAGCCTTCTAGATCTTTCCCTGACTCTACAGAGACAAGATGGGAAAACAAAAGTATGGCCATTTGGGGTGCATTCCTGTCAGCTTAATGTGGGAGTCGGTCCTTCTACTCCTTCCATTACAGAAGTTTAGGGCAGTCATTTGAGAATTCAGATTTTGCAACAAAATAATTGAACTGTTGGGGGGTGGCGGTAGATAGAAGTAAGAGGAGAAAAGGCAGATTCAGGGGTGCTCAGAGCCTCACCAGTCCCTGGCACAGTAATGCTGATGCCCAGGCCTGTGCCCATGATATACTCTCTTCTGGGAGGTCCCCAGCCTTCCTCTCCACTCCTTGGTTTGGAGTAATTAGTCATTCCCTATTCCCTGCTCTCAAAGTACCGTGGACTTTCCTCTATGAAAGCATGCTGGGGTTACAGTTATCTATGCAGTGGTCACCCCCTTCCCTTTTCCTTCCCCTGTTCAGAGGGTCTCAGGGGCAGGGGAGTGGGGCCAGATATGTCTCTGTATGTTTAGGACCTGGCACAGATCCTGTCCCCTAGAACGTTTAGTGTGGCACATCCTGGTGCGAGCTGGTGAGTGTAATTGGGCCAGGGATCCAGGGATATCTCTACTCACGGTGCTGATGCGGGTATTGAGTTTTTCTATTCTCTTCACGCAACATCCCCCTTCCCCCCAGTTCTCTCAGGCACCTCTTCTTCTTCCTTTGACTTCTGTATGAAAATGTAAAGTATCATCAAACATAACTAGATGTACATGGGAGTTTTGATTGTAAATGTTCACCGGGAAATTAGGGAAATTGCCAGTGTGTATTCCCACTGCATGTCAAAATGTGGGGACGGCTTGCATCTTTCTACTGAGCTTTGATATGTGCAAGTGGTGGGCATTTTTTGGCTCTTGGCTGCCCAGCATCCAGGCCCCCTGTCTTCTAGTGATAACACCTTAGTTTTTTACTAATTGTGTCTCCCGCATTGGGTGCAGTCTTGGTGGTCCTGAGCTCAAGGTAGTCTACCCTTCCTTAGCCTGGGCTGAGTTATTATTAGTGGTCGCCACTGGGTGTGTGTGGGATGGGTAAGGGGAAGTTTATTTTTTTTTTTACTTTTTGCAATGAACAATTCTTTCTTTTGTAATTTGAAAATTAAAGATTTAAGAAAAAGATTAATATTGGCCCAGAAGATCTGGCTAGAGGCAACAAGGTTTCCTGCGAAATCCATTTGAGCGGCAACCACAACCCAGGTTTGCTCTCACGTATGTGGAGCCCAGGGAAATGCAGACGGCCCTGCCGCGCCACACTCCCACAGTCGCCAGAAATCCCTTTAAAATGATTGCACAGATGCCTTCCCTTGCATTTGAGCAGATATAAATCACAACTGTCTACTTTTAATTCCCAGGCCCAGTGTCTTAGGGGCAATAAAGTCAATCACTTTCAGGTTTGTTTTCTGAATGTTTTTTAAATCTTCAGAATTTTAATAACAATAACCACTGCAGTATGCAAGAAAATGTGAACACATCTGTGCAGGTAACTGCATTTCGTCCCAGGGCACAAACTTCCTGTGTGACATGGAGCTGAACAGGTTTCCACCAGTCAACGTTGCAGCTGGCCCCCACGACCAGAGGTCAGCCCAGCAAGGGCCCAGCATGAATGAAACGGTTTCTGAGCTTAGACCCAGAGGCTTAAATGGCATGAAATTGACACAGCCATGGCCCATATATCATTAGCAGTAAGAGTAGGGGGTCTTGTTATTCACTAGATAAAACCAAGAGAACAACCAGATTTTCCTCGGTAAATCAGGGTTGAAGTCAAACAACTTGTCGCAAGATCTCAGTCCTTGGTTTCTGGCCTTATCTATCGAATTTTTGGTGGCATGAGAAAA
>VBSM01002217.1:22324233-22360709 GCA_008086735.1 Cheirogaleus medius | reverse complement strand
AAAACAACACTTTGACACCTGAAATAAAAGAAGGTCATGTTTTGAGCAGCATACAGTTAGAACATTTTTTTCCCCATCATCTGGCAGTATTATGAAACATTTTCAAACATACAGCAAATGTTTTAAAAAATTCATATACTCACCATTTAGATTCTTTCACTAACATTCACTTCACTTTAATCCATCATATCTTTTTGACACGCTTCAAAGTAAAATGTGGACAGGAGAACACTTCCCCCAAATATTTCAGCATCACATTATTAATCAGAATTCAATATGTGTTTATAGATTTTCTTCTTTTGAGTAAAGTTATATGATGACAGGCACTAGTCTTAAATGTAGATTCACCAGTTTTAACAAATGTGTATACCTGGGTAACCCGAGCTCGTCAGGTTGTATAAAGCACTCTTAAGACATATCTAGTCGAGATGAGTTCAAATCGACTCAAGGGCCCACCTTGAGCTAGGGTCTGTGCACACAAAAAGGGGAGTGGTCTCTGTACTCATTAAGACCCTGGTGTCAGTAAATATTCCAAGTAGAGGGAAAGAGGAAGCCTTCATGATTCACTGCCAAAAGGGCAAGGACCCACACAGAGTGTTGGGAGGACACACGAAGGAGGGGTCAGTGTGGCCTGAGCGGTCCTGTTGCTTATACGGAGGACGGACAGGAGTTACTAGCGGATGAGAAAAGTAAACACGCAATTAAGGGATCACTTTCAGTAACTTATAGCTGCTGAATCACAATCAGCAATTAAAAATCCCCTCTACAGCCAGGCACTGTGGCTCATGCCTGTAACCCCAGCACTTTGGGAGGCTGAGGCAGGAGGATCACTTGAGGCCAGAAGTTTGAGACCAGCCTGGGCAATAGGAAGACCCTGTCTCTACTAAAAATTAACAAACAAACAAACAAACGAAAACTTTCACAAGGCCCTTCTTAAGAGGTTGGGTTCTTTAATCTTTCTCAATCTGAAGGGAAGTGAGGCAGGAAAAAGGTATATTTGCACAGTGCATTTATTATATTAAAAAATCTCCCCCCACCACTTCCCAACACCCACCATCTTACAACCTTGCTGTGAGGTAAACAGAATCAACATTATTAGATAAATTTTATCTTGCAGCTCACAGCTCTACAGGCTGTGCACTGAACAACTACAGGGGGTATTCACGTCAACACTGAGGAGACTGAGCTATTTGGAACTATAAGGTGGTTTGTTCAAGTCACACAATTTTAAGTGAGATAACTATAATAGCTAGAACCCTGACAAGTGATACAAACACCAAACCCTAGTTTTTAATCAAATCCTAGTACTTGCACAATAATTCTTTACCTTTAAGCTGAACTTTGCATCTTAATCATAGAACATTTTGACCCACCTCTCAACAGCCCTGAGGTAGATGAGGGAGGCAGATCACCATTTGCAAATGTGGGATTGGACTTAGCCCTTTCACATACCAATGGAGACTTCTGTCTTATGCAGCACTTGGTGAGTGGTCATTTGTGCCTTGTTGCAATGACAATAGAGCCCATCTACCATTTGTGTCCATGCTTGCAACATGTCCCACTTTTTGTCACAGACTGAAGGTAAACATGTATGTGACAAGAGCCCCTTCATGTGACTCTAGAGGAAAACCACAATCCCAGGCTAGAATTTTCTTCCTGCAGATTCTCATCCAAATCTCCAGCCTTGGCAGGAATCTGATGAGTGATGTCTGTGCAGCTTCAGCTCGGCTGAGGACACTTAACGAAGCCATATGTGTGACAAAACCCAGCTGCTTCAACTGGAAATGAGTTTGGCAGCGATGGTCCGGAACAGCAATAAATTGAATACCTGAGAGCTAAAGGTCATCTTGCCTCCAGGATGAGAGCTGCAGCTAAGGGCAGCACAGTGCTTTGCAGCCTGGGCTGGAGTCAGTGCGCAGGAGCATGACACGAGAGAGGCACAGCAAGTTGTGTGCCCTTGGGCAAGTAATTCAACCTCCCTGAGCCTCAATCGCCTTTATTGTACAATTGGGAAAGAAGTATTATCTCTTTGGGTAGTTGTGCATTGTGTGGGGATTTAATGGAATAATGTCCCTGGAACACTTAGCACAGTGCCTGGCCTGGGATGGTATTGAATAAATATTAGCCATTCTCATTATTCTTCCAACAATGATCCATATTGAAAATCTAGAATAAAAATGTCTGTATCAACCTAACTACCCTAGAACATTCCCATAAAAAATCCTGGCTTAAAGGAGTTGTTTGAAACAGTGGTCCTCAAACTTGAATGTGCATAAAAATATCTGGGCTTATTAAAACAGATTGTGGGCCCCCAACTCCAGACTTTGCAATTCTGAAGGTCCAGAGTGGGGGGGCCTAAGGATTTGCATATCTAACAATTCCAAAGTGATGCTACTACTGTTGGTCCAATTTCTTGCTGAGAACCACTGTTTAGAAGTTTTTCTGTTCTGCAGCAAACGAGGGAATTCTCTATTTACAGCAAGGGAGAAGAGCAGTAGAAATTTAACACCCACTCCTGACCTCACTTCCTGGCCATCCGAGCTCCTGATACTTAAACACAGACACACACTCACAGGAGCCTTCCCTGTCCACGGGAACACGTGGTGAAGGAGAGCCCAAGGGCTCAGGTGTTCTCATTCTTACTCTCAGTGACCTACCTGACCCTAGTCCAATTTCGAAGCTGCCATGTGTAATGACCCAATGACATCATAAATGGTGTCATTAAGATCGGAAAGAAAAGCTCATTAAGGAACAAAGGTTATTTCACATGGCACAGATTCACCTAAATAAAGCATTCTACCAATGCTAACCTCACAAGTGAATTTATGAGTGCTGAAAAATCAGCCACTCCGTTGTTTATAGCCACGCCACTCACTATTTACAAATCAAGGACACAAACCACTCGGCAGCTTTCAGAGGTGTGTAACAAAATGTAGCAGGGCTGTGATTACATATTTAAATGGGACAAGATTAATCTCAAGCCTCCCTGGATAGAAACTGTATATTTTGGGTGTCTCCACGCTAGAGCTGAAGCCTCTCAACTCATGCGTTCCAGATGTTCCGGGGGGTCACAAGTGTGTCATGAATTTAAACAGGGTTATACAAACACTTTAAAGCTTCATTCCACTTTATTTTTTAGCAAATGATACAATTCTCCCTGGAACCAGAAACCCAGACCTGGCAGTAAAGGTTTCCCAGTTGTGCCTTCTTTAAAGGGTAGAATATAGAGGGAAATCCACACTGGGCGTGTTGCTACAGATGTGTCAGGGGAGACTTCCCGAGGGTCTTGGAGGAGACCACTGGGCAGACGGTGGAGGAAGGGGTGGGGCGGAGGGGTGCTTTGCGGACAGAGCAAACTGCATGTGCAAATGCAGGGGGCGTGAGACGGCACGCATGCGCAGCAGCCCCCATAAGTGGTTCCATGCGTGAAGGAGTGGAAGGAAACAGAAGGGAGGGACGAACAGGCAAACACTCGTGGGATCATATGATGCCCCACGTGACATGCTGGGCTGCCTGGACCTTATCTTATATATCTTATAGGGTTGTGTTTTTTTATGGTGGTAAAATACACTTAAAATTACTGTTTTAACCATTTGAAAGTGTACAATTCCATAGCATTTAGTGCCTTCACAATGCTGTGCAATCGTCACTATCTAGTTGCAGAATGTTTTCATCACCCCAAAGGAAACCCATACACGTTAGTAATTGCTTCCCACACCTCCCTCCCTCACAGCCCCTGGCCACCACTAATCTGCTTTCCATCTCCATAGATTCGCCTATTCGGATATATCCTGGAGGGTTTTAAGTAAGGTAGTGATACACTCATATTTGCAGTATAGAAAAATGACTTAATATCTAACGGGGAGGCTGATTTGGAAGGGAGAGATACTGGGTAAAGGAGGCAAATTAGGAGATACCAATCAGGTGAGAGATGACGTGTGCTCATGGGAGGGGTGGTGAGAAGTAGAAGGAGATTGGGGTGGAACCAGTAAAATTAGTGATTCATCAGATATGCAGGTTAAGTGAGAGTTTCCCCACCCACCTGCAACATATCCTTCCCAATTCAGGATTCTGACATGAGCACATTTGCAAAGGGTGTTGCTACCAGCCAGGAAAGAGAAAAGAGGGACATGGGAGATGCAAGGCTGGGAGGTAGAATATACAGGAAAAGTTTACTATTCCTATTTTCAACTACAGAATGATGCACACACTCAAGAATCTTGCTTGTAATGAAAAACTAGAGACAGGTTAGCCCTCTCACATCCTGAAATCAAGCACTGAACCAATCATCTCAATTCCTGATTGAATCAAAGTGATATACCTCTACTCTAATTGCCTTCCAGAAAAAATTAAATCCTCTTTGAAGATAACATCTTTCTTCATACATTTTTTGCACATTTTGTCTAACAATTAATAAAATTTAGTAGGCATTTAAAAAGACAAGATCAAATGACTAAAAACTAAGGGGGGAAAAAGGAAAAGGACCACAAGTGATCCAGATATTGGAATTATCAAGTACACATTTTTAAGTAACCGTGAACAAAATATTCAAGAAGTTAGGTAACAAAATAGAAAATTCACCAGAGATTAGAATATATACAAGATAATCAAACAGAAATTCTAGAACTAAAAAGTTAATTCATCCATTACTAATTGAAATTAAGAATTTAATAGATCTTTCTTCAGGAGATTAGATGCGGTAGAAGAAAGAATATATGAACTGGAAGTAGAAGATGTCTGGACAGAAGCAAGGAGAATAAGGGTATAGAAAATACAAATAAAGAGAAGAAAAGACATGAGGCCACAAAAATTGAACTTATATTTAACTGGAGTTCTAGAATAAAATGATAAGGAGTAGGGCAAAAGAAATAGTTACATTTAGAGATACTGACTGAAATATTCCCCAAATTGACAGAAGTCATCAAGCCATAGTTTGGAGAAGTTCTGTAAACCCTAGACAGGATAAACACAAAGAAAACTAACCACATCTAGGCACATAATAGTATAATGCTAAAACCAAAGACAGAGAGAAAATCTTAAAAGCTGTTATAGGAAAGGAAATAATATTTTCAATACTTTCAAAGAAACAAGAAAGCTGACTAATCAACAGAAACAATAAAAGCAGGAAGACAATGAAATAATATCTTTGAAGTTCAAAAATAAAATAAATGCCCATCTAGAATTTCTACAGAAATGAAGACCTTGTAAAGACATTTTCAAGGGAACAAAAAAATTTTAAAACATTTTGTCAGCAGACCTGTACTGAAAGAAACACTAAAAGTTGTTCTTCAGACAAAAGAAAAACTATCCCTCATGGAAACATGGAAGTGCAAAGAAGAATGAGGAGCAACTGAGAATTTATATATGTGGGCAAAAGTAATGAATATCAATAATAATAATGTCTGTTGGAGTTTGTACTATATAGAAATTTCTTAAAAGACAACATTTGCACAAAGGTGGCATAAACTGAGTTAAAGTGTTGTAAGATACATTTGCGTATCTGGAAAATGGTAAATGTACTAATTCAAAGTTGACTTTCTTGAATCAGAATGTATGCCATTATCTCTAGGTAAACACTAAAGGGATAGATAATAAAGTAATGCATTATCAGCAAGCTAATAGTGGTAAAAGGGGCTGCCATTATGACTTACAAATAACAGATGGGATAAAAGGATGAGAGTAAATGGAAGAGATATTATTGTGTGATATGTAAAACAGACTTCTGACAATCAGGGAACCTTTTAAGTTAGAAGAAATCTTGAAGTCAAGTGATATAATACTTCCTTTTAGAGAAATACAAAATGAATACATGAGAGGTGAAGATTCTTCAGTGAAATCTCTTAACCTCACTTCAACAGATCACTTAGATGTGCTTTGAATGTGTCTAATAAACAAAAGTCATGGAAATTTTTCTCTATATCAACTCCAAGAATCTCTATGTTAACTTCAGCATGGTTGGTATGAATGACTAAGGATAGAGGCTTTTCTTTCCTTGGTCATCATAGTCAATGGAAACCTAAAAGCACAGTCCAGCGTAGTAGGAAGCAATCTGGCATGATGGCTAAGAGCATGGACTCAGTATCCAGCAGATCTAGGTTTGAACCCAGTTCCGCGACTTTAGCATAGTGGTTTAAATGTGTCTCTACTTTCTCATTTGTAAAATGGAAATAAGAATTAGGATAACCAGTTGTCCCAGTTTGCCCAGGACCAAGGGGTTTCTGAGAATACAGGACTTTCAGTGCTAAAAGTAAAAAAGTGTCAGGCAATCTGGAATGGTTAGTCACTCTAATAATATTTAACTTTTTGTAAAGATTCAAAGGGACAATGCATATAAAATGTTACATGGCATTCAGTCCACAAATATGTCTTAAGCTTGCACCACGTGGTGATATAGGCAAATAATAAGCACTCAGCCGATGATTTCTGTACTACTATTAATATTATCTGAGTTTTTATGATCAAAAAATATTTTTTTCCTTTAAGGAGAGTAGTAAGAACAGAAGTTACAACACTAATAAATATAACATTCATTACTATACTTTTTCAGAACAGAAAAGGATTATAATGCATTCTTCAGGAGGGGAAATATTTCTCTCCCAGCCTTCTTTGATTTCCATGTTATGAAGCCTTCCTTCCCATGGGAAAGGTCTCAATTAAAGTAATAAAACAGCTTGAATGCGAGAGTACACCTCTGTCAGTGTGCTCAACTTAACTGTGTCTCCAGTGAGTTTTATCCCTTAAGCCTGCCAATACCATGATCCATCCCACTCTTTCCCTCCACCCCTCCTCCCCTTTCACCGCATGCAATGCCAAACACCCTTTCTCCCTACACAGAAATGTCAAAGCAAGCAAGACCTTACTTGTCTTAGCAGAATGGCAAAATGCTGTCCTGTCTTTTTTCCCTTTTAGGAACCTACTTTGCAAAACAGAATTGGGTGCAATTAAAAAGTAGTTGAAATTTCCCTTCCTCATTCTCTCATTCTATGTCCAGTTTTTATATTTGATATCCTCGAGAGGATAAAAAGTACAATCCAGTTCATTATTTACCCTTACTCAATATCTAGCTTTATGATCTACATTTGTAGTTTTCTTTTGGAAGAAAGCATGAGAGTGGGGGGGGGGGCCGGGGGAGAGGGCAGAGGTTATAGCAGTAAATGCTCTCTGCCAGGAGTGTTGTGAGGACTTAGATCCTGACTCACTGTCTTCTGGGTAACATGGAAACAAAAGCCAGCCAACTTGCTAAAGTTTTTACTTCCTGGAAACAGCAATATAGGAAGGTTCTAGCAGTAGTGTGCTGGAGCTCTCCATCACTGGATCAGGAGAGCCAGTTTGTGTACATGGCTGCTCAAGTCCACATTCAGTGATGTCAAGTTGGTGGTGTTAAACCAGCCATGTGGGAGTATTTACACTATCGAAATGGACAAACACTATAAATCAGTGCCCCCTCTTCCCAAGCCACTTTATCCTCAGACCACCAGTCCTCTGACATTTTGACTCTCTTAGGGAAAAAGGAAACATTCTGGCATTCTTCTTGTTCTCAAGGTAAACCCAACAAATATCCATCCAAATGGGTGAATTTTAAAGTCTAAAACTTCTTTAAAATCTTGGCTCAGGAAATTAGGTGGACCAGATTTCAAATATTAATCAAAAGGTGAGAAAAGCCTGTCATCTGCTTCCATTCCTGCCTGCCCCCCACTGAGTTCTAGTCCAGTTGGCAAAAATAGAGTTTTAAGACCTTACTACATCCATGAGATCCTTCTGTTTGTATCAAAGCACCCTGAGATGCTCCAAAGCTGGTCTGTTTAGGACAACTCCAGACCAGACAGGGTATCAGGCTTTAACTGTGTCTTGATCCACAACCTAATGGGACCCTGGGACCCCTAAATGTCCCCAGGTTCCAGGAATTTAGGATACAGAGTATGCCAAATGGCAGGGCATTTTCATGATGCCATTTGTTAAAATAAAACAAGGCACACAGTTTTTACTGCCAAACTGAAAACTGTGCAAGGCAAAAATAGTGTCTTAGTCCCACTGACAATATGACAATATCTTAACGTAAGTTTGTTTCATTCCACTGCCTATTTCTCTACCCCACCCCACCCTCCACCTTATTTGTTTATTTTTTGGCTCTGTTTAACACTCCCACAAGTGATTTTGTGAGTCTTTGGTTACACTTCAAATTAAAACAACAAAAAGTTATTGTTTAAAAAGCCAACCTCAATTCCTTCATTGTTCCTCAAATACCATTGATTTTTAAAATCCATTCTCCATGTGTGGATAATACTTTATTTTAGACTTCTTAGTATTTATCCACTTTCCATTTAATGAAATGGTTCTCTGTTAAATTTCAATAGATTATTAAAAACCACTCAACAGCTAAGAGAAAATTATGCATTGTTGCCTAGCTGTCATACCCCAATAAATAGATCTGCAAGCCAATTTATATTTTAAATAATACAATAAATTAGCTCCCAGAGTATTAACTAAGTGCATATTTGTGTAGCTTAATTTAGAAGCATTCTTCTTATGCTAATTGGTCCTCTCTAGTGAAACAGAACCACATGAACTAAGATGACTCTTGGCAAATAATCAGAGTAAAACTGGGAGTTGCTATTGTTTATTATTTCCTTTGTTTTTAGGAAGCAAGCTGTGTGTTTTTTTTAAGAGAAGGAAAAAACCCAAAAACTAGGAATTCAATTTTTTGTTTTTAAAAGGAGAGGATGCCCTAGTCAGCACTGAGATAGAGATGAAACTTCTGCTAATCCTTTTGTCAATTTGTGTCTAAGAATATTGCTCATTTTTTCCCCTGTGTAACACAGAAAGGAAATACTCTTTAGCTGACATAAACAACACATCCTTTAGCTTGAAGGGAATTGTTTTGAACTATTCATTATCTCAGCATGTCTAGTCCATTTCCTAGAAGACACTTTGGTGTGTACAATTGGTGCGCAACCATAGTACCCCTGGAGAGCTGTAGCGTTAAAATACACACACACAGACAGATGCGCGCACACAATCACTCCAAGGCAGAGGAAAGGGGCATGAGGATACGGTGGAGGCCCATTTGATTTTAACTAACTGAGCATTTATGCAGTGCCAGGAACTGTTCTAAGGGGTGTGCGACAAAGATAAACAGTACATTATTCCTGTCCCCAAGGAGCTCAGCATCAAGTAGGACTTTATTCTGCAGGTATAGAAGTTAAGGGGAAAACGTGATCAAACTTGCATTTTGGAAAAAGCACAGAAAAGAGAGTAGATTGGGGAGAGGTGGAGACTAGTTAAGACCAGCTAAGTAGGCTATTGGAAAAGGAAAAAAAGTGTAAACAACAATTTAAAACACATATTCAGAGTATTCTTGAATAGCATCTTTTAAAACACCACAAAGCAAAAACTATTTCATTTTGGAATTTGTAATGTGGGACAACCCTCTTGTTTTCTTTTTTTAATGCCCCCAAAATGTTGCACTAGTTTTTTGGTTTGTATAAATGCAGTGTTTTTCTTTTTAGCTAGTTCTTGTGGTTTCTATGCCAAGCACTAGGAAATAAATAAAATCAGGCCAGTAAGGAGGATACTATAAAGCAGATGTGAGAAACGCTAGCTAAGGAACTTGGTGAGTAGTATTTACCAATTACTATTTGTCTTAATTTTCTGGTAAGACTCACAGCAAAGCAACGGGCTCAATAACTTCTCTTCCTTGTTGTTTCAATGGAAAAGTGCCAAAAGTGAGAGGGATTTTTTCAGAACAAGATTCAGGTTGTTCTTCCTATGCGGGGGTGGGGGGGGGGTGGGGGGGGATGAGGCTTGCCCCAGAATTGAAGGCATAAGCTGAAATTTGTCAATTTCATTACTTGCTTCTTCTTACTGAACCACTGTTAGTAGAGCTTAATTGAAAAGATGCTGAAGGAATACGCTTCTGAGTTTTTTTAAAGCTGGATAGTTTGGTAGCCAAACCCAGCACAGGACATCCAGAAAGAAAAATGCAGCTACACAACTAAAGTACCACCAGGACTTTGTATGTGACACGTGCACTCCACCTTTGTGTGGATGCCGGAGTCGTTTAATTCGAAGGTAGCCAGAAAAGAAAATGGGAGATGGCCAGGGAAAAAGAAAACAAGCCATGAATTTGAGACACAGGAAAGGACATTAAGCACCCCCACCCCTTCAATTTAACAAGCTCAGGTGGAAGATAACTAGAGACAAGTCCAAATGTTTTCTGAGATAGTGTATCAACCAGAACTCTTATGTATTACAAAGTTGACCCAGGCACAAGGAGGTATGTACAAGAATGTTCATAGCAGCACTATTTGTAGTAGCAAAAAACTGGAAACAACCCAAATATTCATCAGCAGTGGAAAGGATGAAAAATAGAATTGTATAATAGAATACAATGTAGCAATGAAAAAGAAGGAAACACAATTAAGCATATCAACAAGGGTGAATCTCACAGTGTGAATAGCAAAAGTATGTTCTTATAAAATACATACAGAATAATTCCTTTTATATAAAATTAAACATGGAAAGTAAAATATTGTTTATGGTTATGTATATCTGCAGTGAAACTATTAATAAAGAAGGAAGGGGATAATAAAAACAAAATTCGGGACAGTGTTATACCTCCAGGGGTAACAGGGAAGGCGATGGGCTGGGTAGGGAAGGCTATTAGTAATATTATATTTCTTAAACTGCCTGTTAAGCACAAAGGTGTTCATTTACCATTGTTTTATCTTATACAAGCATTATAAAATGCTTTGCTATGTATTCAATATTTAATTTTTAAAAATAAAAGAAAAACCACCTTCTGGTGCTGCCAAACTCACAAAAATGACTCTTTAAGATATTTAACATGTTTTCTGCTGTGCTTTTTCCTTCTCCCCAACATAGAGATGATGAGATGGCCCCCACGTCTAAAAACAGCAAGTAGGGAAGACATGGAGAAGCCATGAAACTGAAACTAAGGCAAAAGTCCCTCTGATAAGCAGCTCCAAGAAGACAGAGCGGGGGGCAGAATCTAAACCTTGGAACTCTGGTTGCTGTATCAAAAATAAATATTAGGAACAAAAATAAATACCCACATCTCTGTGCTGGACAGCAGAAGAGCAATGAGTTGCCAAATATTTAGGGGTTTGTTCGGGTTTTTTTGTTTGTTTTGCTGGTTTGTTTTTTACTGTCTAAATCTAAACTCCACTATTTCCCATCTTCCCTGTTTCCATATGTTAGAAGCTCAGTATAAATGAAAAGAAAAAAAAAAGCTGATGCTCTTTTTTTATTGTCAACAGGGATGTTGCAGATTATTGTTAAACTACAAGGGACTCAATGCTTTAAAAACATCTCATTACTCAATTTAACCACTTTTATTTCCTATGATTAGGCTGCCACCTCTCAACAAGACAGTTTCTTTGTCACAGCGAAGTTAACACTGGATACAACTGCAGTAGTTCTAGGTCAATCTGATAAATAATATTGAACCCATTTCATCATCTCAGCCTTTAGTACACAGTATGTCTTAAGGACTATGTGAACAGAGTAGGAGCTTCTTGTCCTGGGAAAATAGGGAATTGCCAAAAGGGCTCCCTAATGGTGCAATAGAAACCAATATTTATTATAATACATGCTTACTAGGCGCCAGGTAGAGTGTCAAGTAATTTATTAATTTATAAGCATTATCTCAACCCATCCTAATAACGAATCCTCCCATGAGAGTGGTAGGTGACAATGTTATCCCCACTTCATAGGTGAGGGAGCTCTTGGAGAGGGGTTCACTTGCCCAAGGTCACACAGCTAGTGCATGGCGGGGCAGGGACCTAATCCAAGTCTAACAGGGAACCTACTCTCTTAATCCCTATGCTGTCAATTGAATATGGTGACAGAAGTAGTTAGAGTTGCCAAGGTAATAAACTAGGGACAAAACTCAAGTCTATTTGATAGCTAAGCTCATGACATCTCTGTCTGGTATCACCAAAGGTGATCTGTAGTTTGGATTGGGAAGAGTCTATAAATAATTTTTAATGCATGGATTCTTAATCTGTTTTTGTGCTACGGACCCCCTAGGGACTGTCTGGTGTAGTCTATGGACAACTTCTCACAATACTGTTTATAAATACATGACAAGCACCTCTACGTGCACACACATACAATATACACATACACATTATAAATTACAGATGAAGCTATTACATTGAAATCACCAAAATAGTAAAAATAAATCTATAAGTATATATATATATACTTCTATATTAGCATGTTCAGTAATAGCAGCCAGTGAGCCTAATGACTACCGTAATTTTAAAGTAGTGATGAGCATAAAAGTTGTTTCAAGGTATCTATGACCACATATGTATTAATAACACATGATATGAAAATATCTCTGCTTTCCATTGGAGCCAAAGTTAAAGGCACTGCTAATGCCACTGTGATTTGTTGCCCACATTCATACTGGAAGGAAATGCTAAGTTTCATAATTCATAATGAAAGGAAATGCTATTTCAGTTAGAGGTCAGTGAAAATAAAGCTGCAATTTTTTCCCATCCAAGTTCATTGACCCCTTAAATCCTAACTACAGACCCTTACCCCAGGTTAAGAATCCTTTTCTAAATAGCCTAATGATTACCTAATGGAAATGCCAAGTTTACTCATGATAAGACTTCACAGTCTAAAACATTGCACTTTTGTTTTTGCTTTGACTTGGAATTGTATCCATCCACTGTAGTATTTGATCAATAAATAATATCCAGAAGCAGATCCACTGTGGCTGGTGGACAACATCTTCGATGCAAACCACCGCTCTAGATGATGCTTAAAGCAGATCCCACGGGATACAGTTGCTCCTTTGTTGGAAGGTAATACAGACACACTACTATCTAAGAGCACTGCACACCCAGGACCACATAATGTCAGTACAACACAAAACTCTGCTGGGGAAAGGAAGCTAATGCTTTGAATAAATAAAAGGGTTTTTCTACAAGTCTAAATTACCAATGGTCTATCAGTGATTTGGGAGAACAAAGACCACTTGTAAACCTACAATGCATGGCAGGGAGTGAAGTCTAGAATTTAGCTTTAGGATTTGGCTGAGGATTTCCGAGAACCAGTGTCATACCAGTAGATACTATTGACTAGAAGACACATTTCTAAATGGGATGTTTCAAATCAATGGCTGGTTTGTTAAGAGTAAAACTATGTTCTCAAATTTCTGGTTGGCCTGTAAGTAAGTATAATAGTAAGTATTAAATAAGTAAAGAAGGATTTAGAGCACCCTTTAGGTATCAGAGTGGATGTTTCTCCAAACATAAGCCACACCGTGCTTCCTGCAAGATGGAAGTCATATCAATCATAACCCAATAGTGGGATAGACTATCATAGACATCATAGTTTAGCGTTCCCAAACCAGCTGCATATTAGAATCTCCTAAAAAACTTAAATAGCTATGGCCAGGCTCTACCCTAGACCACTAAAAACAGAATATCTGAAGAGAAGGCCTGGGAATCTGTATCTGGAAGAGTTGAGCCACGTTGGTTTAGGGAAAAGTAGTAGATTAATGATGGTCCCAAATTCTGTGCCATTCTTCCCACCAAGGCAAATTTGGCCTTGGTCTGTGATTTGCTTCAACCAAGAGAGTACAATGAAAATAATATTCTGGGACTTTTGAGTACACACCTTAAAAGGATTGGCATCTTTTGTTCTCCATTTGGAAGACCAGCTGCTGTGTTGTGAAGAAGTCCAAGCTAGGACACCGCATGACTAAAGGCCACATGGAGAGCGCACTGGGGGAGAGAGATCTTCTTGGATGTCCCAGCTTTAGCCAAACTCCCAGCTGAATGCAGCTGCATGTGTGACCTCAGCCTACCCTATCTGAATCAGAACCACCCAGCTGAGCCCATTCCATCCACATACTTGTGAAAAATAACAAATTGTTATTCTAAGCCACTAAGTTTTGGAGTGATTTGTTATTCCACAATAAATAACTGAAAAGGGTAAATATTTACTGACAGTTCTTTATTCTTTTTCCTGAAAGATCTATCATTCCTATCTTGGAATTTTGATATGAGTTGACAACCAAGACCTGATCCACCTTTCTAATGCAGATGTAAGACATAATTACACTGAGAGCTTAGGCAAATTCTTATATCATGCAAACAAAAGAAGACCAAACTCCCATGTGGTCTTAGGCAACCCACCCCACCCCCACGCAACCCCCAAATCCCTGGGAGCTAGCAAGTACATCATCTGGGTGGCCTTTGTGGTAAACATACACATGCACCATCAGAGCCCTCTTCAAGCATGGACTCGCTGCTCAGCTGCAGGGAGTGCAGTCAGCAGACAGCCCCCAGCTGTCAGCTCCTTTAGGGTCTGCCTCCGCAGCAGAGAGCTGCTTTTCCCAAGATGATGCCCTCCTGGGGCAGCCCACATTTGGTGACTGAGTGAGCTGGGCATACAAAGGCCTGGCTATTTTGGCCCAGTGTGGGACACTTTGAAGGAAAATAGCCTCCCTGAGCTCCCTGCCAGGTGTCTGGCCTATGTCACAGTTTTCTTTCTCCCTTGGTCCAATCCTACTTCCTCCCCCTTTCTTCCACAGGGGATGGTCCCTAATAAACTTGCACCCCAAAACTTTGCCTCAATGCCTGTTTTTGAAGAACCCGACCTGTGATTTCCACCTCTGATTGGAAGGCAGGGATGGTTTGAATGCCATGTTCTGGTTTTCTGCCCACAGTCTAATTCCCATCAATGGGCAGAAGAACTTAGCTCAGGACTAGAAGATGGAGAAAAAGAACCCACAAGTCAGGCCACCCCTCTTTGTAGAAGGTGACACAGCTAGGGGAGAGATGATCTTAGAGGAGATTCTGTAACAAAGCCAAAACATTTTCCCAGGGAATTAACTGTATTTGGTAATCACTGTCTTAAACCTATTAAACAGCTACTTTCCTCCATTCAATAATTTTAAAAAATTTTTCTCCTTCCCTCTCAACTAGTCAAATGCAAAAGTCACACTTACTACTCTTTGCTTCCTCTGATCATGTCAATGCAACCACGGACTTGCTGAAGACCTTTCTGGAACTGCTAGTTCCTTCAGAAGCAGATCACAATACTCCCCCAGCTGTTTAAAATTTTTAAAAAAAGAAAAGGTGGGGGGAATTGCTGGCAAGAAATCCAAGAAAGGGCAGTGGCTAGCTCTGGACATGTCGCCCCTCAGTGGATGATCCGTGGAAATGTTCAAGTCCGAGCCTGACCGTCCCTTCCACTCAAATGACTGCGGTCATTCTTTCCTCCACTCTTTAGTTGTGTGTGGTCAAAGAAACAAACCAAAGTCAATGTTAGTTTTAGAAAAGCAGTTAGGAAATGGTGGTTATTGCTGCTTTCTCTCTGCCCACTGTGCTTTTTCTGTCCCCCTCCTCCTTGTAAGCACTCCTCTGTCCTTCAGGGAGCAAAGATTCTATGTGGCCTGGATGTGCTGCTGGCCACCACCACTGCACCTCCCCCTGGCCACTACCACATACCCCCAGGGCACGTAGTATGTAGCCAACAAGAGAGGTCCATCCCTCCCCACTCCATTCCCCACACAGGTACTCAAAGACACTATGGTGCAGTGGAAAGATAGAGATTTGGAGTGTCAAACCTCAGATGCCTTTACTATGTGAAGCCTTAAGCAAGTTTCTTGGGAGAAGCTTCTGTTTCCTCATTAATGAATCAGTAAATACCATGACATAGTTCACAGGGCAGCTACTAGGATTCCATAAAATTGTGAGTTAAAATCTGCATGGCAGACCCTGGCCTGAGGGCTCACAAGTGCCAAGTAACTGGGAGCCAACCTCAGCATCTCCTTTGACCATCCCACCACCCCACAAAGTAACTGTTCTCGCTCAGTTTCCAGAACCAGTAACCAGCCCACAGCTAGTAAGCAGCAGAACCAAAATTCTAACTCCACCTTCCTCTCATGACACCAGACAGCTTCTTCCAGTTGGTGATGAATTTCCAAGACAGTTAAGCTTAGAAGGTGGTGTGCTCCTGCCTTTTGGTTTCTCCAGATGTAACCTCTAGCTGACGATGTGGTTTCTGTTGGAAACCAGGACATTTTAGGAGACACCCCTGAGGAGAGTGTGGCAGACCACAGGCCTGAGGGCTCTAGTTGCCAAATCTGGGTCAGAGTAAGTCTGGGTGCAGGGCTGGTGCTTTAGGGGGCTGGGGGTGCTCACTGTGGCCAATGAGGACAGGACCAGGGACACCAGCACGCGGTGATCTCTGTGCGCATACTCAGCTTTTAAGTTGCTGTGGACACCCAGTAAACACCATTGCTCAAACGGGGAATCTATCCTCACAGCTTGGACATCCCAAAACTTATTCCCCCACATCTATTTCAGGAGCTCTGAGCCAAGCACCAGGAAGGTGGCCTTATGAACAAGATGGAGAACCTTCTTCCCGCCATGACCGTCTATTCGTAGGGTTTCCTCTCCCTGAACTCATCCTATCGCTGCCATTTTTAACTTCTAAAAAGAACAGCTTTGAAAATGTGCTTCATAACCTTTGATGGCTCACACCTGAGCTGGCATAAAAAAGGAAAAAAACCCAACAAACCTTTGGTGGCACCCCACTGCTTAAACAACACCCCCTTGCCTACCATCAAGGCCCCACGATCTCTTTCCAGTTTCTCTCCCAGCTCTCGTTCTCCGAGCTCCAAGCTATGAACCAGACTGTGCACTCTGCCCCAAGCCCTGAGCTCTCTGGCCTGTGGATCTGCCCACCACGTTCTCTCTGCTCATTTGGCCAATTTCAACATGTGTTTTTTTTATTAATATCAGAGGTTCCCAAGTAAAGGGAACATTGGATGAACCTGGCCTCACCACCAACTAAGCTCTAGTGCCTTTTTTAAAAAAAACTGAACTAACTAACTAACTAACTAAATAAACAAAAATAAAAACCTAATACTTTCTCTGTCTAAAGGAGATGGGCACCATTCTAATTCATAGTTAACAGTAGACGTGAAATACATTGTTTCTCAGGCCTGCTTCAATTATGGCAGACATATTCATGGCTCCAATTTTAACTGTCCCAGCATACGGCTGTGATTCCATCATTCCAGTGGTGGCTGTGCTTGTGAAGTAGAAAAACATTGGAAGGAAGCCAGGAGGCCTGGAGTCTAACCTCAGCTCAGACATGAGATGTTGGTAGGATGCTTTGGGGAAGTCACTTAACCTCTGGGCTTCAGTTTCCCTCACCTGGAAAGTAAGATCTAAAATTCCTGCTCTAACATGCTACCTGGCTGAGATAATCCATCCTGTAATTATTGAGTAAACCTGAATTAACATTGACATTGAAAGCATAAAATAGAAAAACAATAGCTCAAACTGCAATCAGGAAAATCGGACTTGTTGGAGATGATGCAAAACTCATGCTTGCAAAAGCTACACCCAGTAAGATTCGATAAGAATGAAAACTGCCCAATGAATCAAAACTTACTTTCACTGTTTACATGGAAAATAACTAGTATCAAATAAAAATAGTTTCAGTAAAATAAAGATGGAATAAATTGAAATGGTTTAATAGCTTTCTTCAGGACATTATGCTTAATGAAGTTTATACTATTAATAGAAAAATGTTCTTAAAGAAATTCATCAGCGTGGCTATTACTCTGATTAAAGATAATTTTAATTTCTAAATATGGAGTCAAAACTTCCTTGGAGCTGGCATGCTGATTCGATGATGTAAGAACAGAATGTCCTGCAGTTTGAAAGCAGTGAAAACATCAATACAGACCATAAACAGCAACTTTGACATTTGGCAAAGGGCAGAGAAAGACCCCGAAAGGAGCAGTAGGGTGACCTCGACAGTGAAGGCCATGAGTTGTCAGCAGCCAAGGAGAAGAGGATTAAACCTCTGGGACCCAGAGACAGCACTAGTAAGGGCTCAAAGTCAACCCATGATTTTGGTTATTCCATAGCCTGAGAGTTACATTTTATATACCAGTATATTATTGTATATATAGAGAGAATATTTCTGTCTCTCTCTCTCTTTCTCTCTCTCTCTTTCTCTCCTCTTCTCTTATAGACAAGTGTAGAGAGAATTCTGACATTTGCTGAACATTACTATATTATTCTACACTGCTTGCTAACTGAGCCCCTCTGGGCGTTAATGAAAAATAGATATTTCAGATCTTTGTTAGAAGATATCTTAGAGATAATTCACTCCAAACCATGCATTTTGCAGACACATTCTGCATTTCACAGAAGCTCAGGAAGTCTGCAGCTCCAGTTTCATAACATAGCAGTGTCTGATTCTTAAGAATGGCACAAATACCAGAGACTCGCTACCTTCTAGGCCAGAGCCAGTAAGGAGGAGCAAAAAGCATTCATTCTCCATCTGACCGGTGAAGGCTGGCCGGAGTTGCATTTGGTTTCTCTGGGCATCACTCTATGTGAATACACGGGGAAAATTGCTCCCTCCCTCAGTACCCTGTGGTTCCCCTAGGAGAGCTGTCATTCCTTTACGTGGACATTTCAGGTAACCATCTGGAGACAAGTCTACTTTGGTTTTGATTTTTTAAATTAAGAGCTGTGGTGTCTGGCAGAGAGTGAGGTTTCGTGTTTGGCAGGCACATACCCATGCTTCTGTTTTGTGGATCTAATGCTGAAAAGCAAGTCGGTGGCTAAGGTCCGTTTTCTTCATTATCAGCCGCCTGACATTTGGACAGTATTCCCAGATCCAAGCTCACAGAGAACGCCTTTGTTCACACAGGAGCTCCTTTTCCTCCTCCTGCCTCTCATCTCCACGCACCATCCCAGCCCCAGCGCTGAGGCTCTCGGGGAAGGATCTCCGCCAACATTTTAAAATCA
The DNA here is from genome assembly GCA_008086735.1 of Cheirogaleus medius. NCBI lineage: Eukaryota > Metazoa > Chordata > Mammalia > Primates > Cheirogaleidae > Cheirogaleus > Cheirogaleus medius. Next base: position 22,341,888 of record VBSM01002217.1, on the reverse strand, counting down.
CCTCCACAGATGCGGAGCCCGTGCTGTGTGGTAAAACACTCCCTATCACAAACATATGTGGGCCTTGCTTCTTTTGTTACCCGTTTTTTGGCAGCCAGAGAAGCGCCATTTCATCTCTCAATGTGTTTCGCATTCACAAGAGTCGTCAGCGGGCTTACTGTGATATTTGCCACCAGTGTCTGACTGGCAGCCAATTCCTTTTCCCACCTCTGTGAGACACGCTGCCCTGAAGCAGCAATCTGGCCTCGCAAGCTGGACGTTTTGTGCAGAGAGCCAGGCAGGACAGGAGCGCGATGCCAGGCACCGGAGCATTTCACAAGGCTGTTCCGGGGGACAGGGACATAAAGTAACAGGTGGCAGAGGCAGCCATCAGAGAGTCTTGAGGAGGTCCCCGTGTGTGCCTGGTGGGATTCTCGTCACGAAGCAGCGCGGTGGATGTGGGAGGTGGCGCTCCCTGGAAGCTCAACGTTTGTATTTGCTCTTCATGGCCTGAATGTTAATGTTCCAACTTTGCCTTATGGGTTGACTTTCAATAAAATATTTTCCCGGATCTTGACTTTTACTGTTTATGATTTTCTTTTTGTTGCATACATTCTAAGTTAGTAATAATAAAAATAAAGACAGCAAAATTGACTATGAGTTAGGTATTGCTCTAAGCTTATCAGCATACTTGAATCTTCTGCACAGTCCTACAAGGATACCATAGACTGGGTGGCTTAGACAACAGGAGTTTATTCCTCTTAGTTCTGGAGGCTGACAAGTCCAAGATCAAGGTGCTGGCCAATTTGGTTTCTGGTGAAGGCCCACTTCTGCTTTGCAGATGGCCATCTTCTCACCATGTCCTCATGTGGCAGAGAGACAGACAGCAAGCTCTCTGGTATCTCTTCCTATGAGGACACCAATCCTTCAACCCAGGGCCCACTCTCTGACCTCATCTAACCTTAATTGTCACCTTATAGGCCCTATCTCTGCATATAGTCACATTGGGCATTGAGGGTAGGGCTGCAATATATGAATTTGGAAGGCACAAAATTCAGTCCTTAGCAGGTAGGTATAACTGAAATTTTAAAAATGAATAAATGGGTTAAACAGCAAATGTGCAATAGAGGAGGGGCAATAGAGGAGAATAGAGAATTAGAAAACAGGTCAATAGCTCCTGAAGCATGGAGGAAAAAAAGGATGAAAATAAAGCTATAAGGAATAAAATGAAAAAGTCTAATACTTATGTAAATAGAGTCTTAAAAGGGGAGGAAAGTGAGTAGAACACAAGCAATGTTTGAAGACATAATGATTGAGAATTTTCCAAATACGACAAAAGACATCAAGTCATGTTTCAAAAAACTCAAGAAACCCAAGCAGGACATATACATTAAATATTAAAAAGTCATACCTAGAAATGCAAATAGTAAAATTTTCAGAAAGCCAAAAAAAGAACACCTTAAAAGTAGTCAGGTGGAAAACAAAAAAACAATCACTTTCAAAGGAACAACAATGAAACCAATAGACAATTTCTCATCATAAATAATGCAAGTCAGAGGACCACAGAGTAACATCGTCTACGTGCTAAAAGAAAATAGATGCTAAGCTAAAATTCTATTTCATGAGAAATGTCCTTCACAATTAAAGGCAACATAAAGATACTTTCAGACAAACAAAAACAGACAAATCATTGTCAATATAACTCTATTAAGATAAATACTAAAGGAAAGTCGGGCACACCTGCAGCCCTAGCTACTCAGGAAGCTAAGGCAGAAGGATTGCTTGAGCCCAGGAATTCAAGACCAGCCTGGGTCACACAGTGAGATCCCATCTCTAAAAAGAGAAAATTCAACATTAAAAAAATAATAAAGATTTCTTTAGGCAAATAAAAATAATCTCAGTCATAAGCATGGAAATGTACAAAAGACTGAAGAGGAAATGAAAGAGTAAATGTATGGGTAGTTCTTAGGGACTCCTGGCTGTATAATATGTGTCAATAATGTTTTGTGGTATTTAAATTAGACATAGAAGTGTTTTGTTTTTTAAATGATAAAGAGCAGGAGAGTTGTTAAGGAAGATAAAGTGCTCTAAAATTCTTGCATTTGCCTGGAAAGTGGTAAAATTCTACTTTATATTAGGATTTTAAAAGTCTAGAACTTATATTGTACTTTCTAGTATGATCACTAAACAAGAGTAAAAGAATGTGTCGCTATCAAGCTTATAGATGAGAAAAAATGAAATGATATAAAACACTTGAGTAATATAAAAGAATGCAATGAAGAAAAAGGGAAATATAGAACAAGTGAGAAAAACAGAAAACAACTAGTAAAGCAGTAGGTTTAGGCACAAATATAGCAGTAATGACATTAAATGTAAATAGACTACTCCAATTAAAAAATACTGTCAGGATCTTGTAAAACACAAAACTCCACTATATGCTGCTTATAAAAGATACATCTTATATAAGGATACAGAAAAATTGAAAGCAAAAAGTTGAAAAAAGATATCCCATGTAAATATTAACTACTAATCAAAAGAAAGTTGGCATAGTTATACCACTATCAACAAATTAGACTTTAAGGCAAGAAGCATTACTAAAGATTTTAAAAAGGACATTTCATAAGAAGAAAAAATTTAATAGCAAGAATGTATAATCTTTCTATAGTTGTATGCATTTAACAACACAAAATAAAGTAAAAATAGATGTACAAGAAAAATAGAAAAATCTTCAATTATAGTGGGAGATTTAATAGATCTCAATCTTATTAACTGATAGGACAAGAAGAAAAAAAGAGAAAATAAAGGATATGAAGATTTAAACAATATAATTGTTAAAATTGTTCTAAATTGACATACTAAGCATTACAACAAACAACTGCAGTGTACATATTCTTTATAAATATATAAAGAACATTTACCAAAAATAACCATTTTGGGGTCCAAAATATAAGTTTCAACAAATTTCAAATAACTGAAATCATAAAAAAATGTTTTTTGACCATAAAGCAGTAACAAAATATATTTCCCTATGCTAAAAATAAATGCAAGAATAGAAGACCCAAAATGTTTGGAAAGTAAGCAATACATTTTTAAATAACTCATTGATCAAAGAGAAAAAATGCAATAGAAATTTTGAATAATTTCTAACTAAATGATAATAAAACTATGACAAATTTAAGGGTGCACTTAAGGCTAAGCTTAACAAATTTATCATATTGAGTGCATATATTAGAAATAAAAAAAGGCTAAAAATGCACATTCTATCTTAAAAAGAGTTCATAAAAGAGGAGAATAAATCACATTCAAGGAAAATAATAGCAAGAAGATGATAATAAAATCAAAATTTAATAAAATATTAATAGAAAGCAAAATATAATAGAGACAATCAACAGACAAAATTGGCTCTTTGAAAGGAATAATAAAATTTTTAAACCTGAGGCAAGAGAGGCACAGATTACTGATATCGCCACAGATCTTGAGAGACATTAAATGATAGTAAGATGATGTTACAAAACCAATGTTATGTCAATGAATTTGGAATTTTAGATGAAATAGACAAATCTCTGAAAAAAATTATAGTCTATGAAAACTGACACATAAGGAAATAGAAAAGGTGATTAATCCTATATCTGTTACAGAAATTGAACTGGAATTTAAAACTTTCCCTTGGAGGAGACTTCAAGATAGCTGACTAGGGCACCTGGCACTCGCCTCCCCCACAAAGAAGGACCAAAATCGTGAGTAGATAATTACACACCAAATAGAGCCTCTAAGAGAGAACACTGGAATTCAGCAGGGACGTGACAGGGAACCTCTGAGGCACAGAAGGAGAGGGAAGAGGAGCAGCTGGTCCAGCCAGGATCAACTTGGAGCCAGGAGAGACCCCCCCATTGTGGGGAAGAGGTAAGCAAGGGATGCCAGTGATCCACATTCCCATGATGGATGCCTGGATCTCAGCCACAGGAGAGCCCCTCAGCTCTCATGGGCCCTGAGACCAGCACAGGGAGCAGCCTGGAGTCCTCACGACAGCACTGTTTCAGAGAAGGAGTTCATACTGGGTCCCACACACCCCCTGAGACCTAAGAAGCTGCAGCACAATGTCATTTTGAGAGCCCAGCCCCCACCAGACTGCATCCTGCCCTGGGCTCAAAAGCCTCTGTATCTCCAAACCCTGGAGCCCTGCTGACAACCCTCTACATGCAAACAGAGAGCTGCAGCATCACAATGCTGGCTGGACCTAACAGTGTGGCCAGGTCCCCAGCACTCTAGCCCATGTGGTGTTCTGCATCCCAGGGAACAGGGAGTGGGAGCAGCAAACCAGGGAGGTTGCCTCTGGGACAAAGGGAGCCTAAGTGTGCCCTCCCCAGAGCCTGAGAGGTGCCTGCCTGGGGTCACTACCACTGACAGCAACCCTGTCCCCCACCAGCAGCAGGACTGCTGCATACCTGCATGTGTCTTCAGGGGGCCTAGGGACTGGCCTGCCTGGGTGCCATCCTCGGGCCTGAGGACAGGGCTGGCCAGCCTGCCACTGTAGCCCAGTGCACCATCTGGAGGCCTGGGGATTGACCTAGGTTGCTCACCACAGCTAGTGCTGATGTGCACCATTGGGAGGCCTGAAAACAGGCCTGCCCACCTGTCATCACTACCAGTACCCATGTGCATTGTGTGAGAATCAGGGACTCAACCCACCCTGCCCACCACCACTGGCACCCACATGCACCGTCAGAGGGCCTGAAGACAGGCCTGACCCACTCACTGTTACAGCCACTGGTGCACTAGTGTGCCATCTGGGGGCCTGAGGACAGGCCTGCCTTTCCTGGTGCCACCCTCGCCTGTGCCCATGCACATCATCTGGGCGCCTGGGGATTGGTTAGTCCTGCGTGCCACTGCCTGCACCTGTACACACCATCAAGAGGCCTCAGAATAGCTCTGCCCCTCCTGGCACTGCCCCTGCCAGTGCCCATCAGCATTTTTCAGGGGCCACAGAATAGGCCTGCCCCACCTGCCAGTCAGTGCCCATGTACACCTTCTAGGGGTCTGAGAACAGGCCAGCCCAGCCTAACAGTGCCCATGCACATCAGCCAGAGGCCTAGGGATCGGTCTGTTCCACATGCCACCACCAGCACTCATGCATACCTCCTAGGGACCTGAGGCTGGGCCTGCCCAGCCTGCCACCACTGCCTCTGTGAGAACAGTTGCATGTGCCACCTGGGGATTGGGGACTGGCCCAGCCCTGTGTGTGCAACCCGGGGACCCAAGGGTTAGCCTGCCACCACTAGTGCTACCATCAATACCATACACACTGCCCAGGAACCTAATGATCCATTTGCTAGCCTGGCCCACCAATGCCACTGCCAACACTCAAGCAAGTTGCCCGGAGGCCCAAGGATCAGCCCACCAGACCCACTGCCACCAACCAGTGCCCACATATGTCACCCAGGAGCCCAAGGACTAGCATACCTGGCCTGTTGCCATAATCACTGGTGCCAGAGGACCAGCCTGCCTGGCATTCCCAACCCCAGCAAAGCCTTAACACAGCCTCCACTAACAACTGCAGCCTAGCCACTAAGGAGCTCATAGATATCACTGACATTGATTACAGCCAAAGAAATCATACAAAGTATATAAAGTATATACTACTGTGCCCACCCAGAATCAAAGCCAAAGCACCCTACTCAACCAACACTATAGACACATCTATAGGAAAAAAGTCTTTCCTTATGAAAGCCAATCCAAAAAATTGGAAAAAGCAACTATTACAACAGATGCACAAACATCAATGTAAGGACACAAAACAAAATATGAAAAAGCAAGGAAATATGACACTTCTAAAGGAATATATAATTCTCTAGCAGTAGATTCCAATGAAAAAGAAATCTATGAAATACCTGAAAAAGAATTCAAAATAATAATAGTAAAGAAGCCTGGTGAGATATAAGATAACACAGATAAACAATACAAAGAAATTAGGAAAATAATTCATGATCTGAGTGAGAAATTCAACAGACATAGATATAAAAAGGAACCAAACAGAAATCCTGTAACTAAAGAATTCAATGAATAAAACAAAATATACAATCAAGAACTTCATCAATAGACTAGATCAAGCAGAAGAAAGAATTTCTGAACTTGAATACAGAACTTTGGAAATAACCCAGTCTAAAAAAAATGAAAAAAAGAAAGAAAAAGTAAAAAGAGAATGAAGAAAGGCTATGGGACACCATAAATTGACCAAATATTCAAATTTGGGTGACCAGAAGAAAAAGAGTTGGGCAAGATGGACAAAGATATAGAAAACTTATTTAACAAAATAGTGGCTGAAAATTTCCCAAGTCTTACAAGAGATATACACATCTAGAACTGGAAGTTCAAAAATCCCCATATGGATTCAATCCAAAAAGGTCTTCTCCAAGACACATTATAGTCAAACTTTCAAAAGTTAAAGACAAAGAGCTAATTCTAAAAACAGCAAAAGCATCAAGTAAGGGAATCACTATCAGACTAACAGAGGTTTCCTCAGCAGAAACCACACAGGCCAGAAGAGAATGTGATGATATATTCAAAGAGATGAAAGAAAAAAACTGCTAGCCAAGCAAAGCTATCCTTCAAAAATGAAGCAGAAGTAAAGTTTTTCCCAGACAAGTAAAAACTGAGGGAATTCATTACCACTAGACTGGTCCTACAACAAATGCTTAAGGGAATCCTACATCTGGAAGCAAATGGATATCTACCATAATGAAAACACATGAAAGTATAAAACTCACTGATAGAGCAGACACTCAAATGAGAAAGAGAAAGGACTCAAATGTTATCACTACAGAAAACCACCAAACCACAATGATAAACAAAAAGAGAGGAAGAAAAATGACAAAGAATATATCAAGTCAAAAACTGTAAAAAGAGACAAAGAAGGTCATTAATTAATGATAAAGAAATAAATTCAAAAAGAAGATATAACAGTTCTCAACATATATGAACCCACCAGAACACCCAGATATATAAAGCAAATATAATATTAGATCTAAAGGGAGAGATATAGAATAATAATATGTTATAATATTATAACATAATAATAGTTGGGGACTTCAACATCCACACTCAGCATTAGACATCATCTAGAGTGAAAAACAAGAAAAAAACAATTAATTTAAACTGCACTTTAGACCAAATGGGCCTAACAGAACTTTACGGAACATTTTATCCAACAGCTGAAGAATACATTTTTCTCATCAGCACATAGAACATTCTCTAGGTTAGATCATATGTTAGGCCACGAAACAATTTTCAACAAATTTAAAATAATTGAAATCATATCAAATATCTTCTTGGATCACAATTGAATAAAACTAGAAAACGATACCAAGAGGAACTTTAGTAACTATACAAATACATGGGAATTAAACAGTATATTCTTGTATAACCATTGGGTCAATGAAGAAATTAAATAAGAAATCAAGAAAGTTCTTAAAACAAATGAAGATGGAAATACAACATATCAAAACCTGTGGGATACAGCAAAATAAATAAATAAATACATAAATAATCTAACTAGGCACCTAAAGGAATTAGAAAACCAAGAAAAACAACAAACCAAAAACTAGTAGAAGGAAAGATAATAAAGATAAGAGCAGAACGAAATTAAATAGGGACTAAAAGACAATACAAAAAAATCAAGCATAGGGAAAATTGGTTTTCGAAAAGATGAACAACATAAATAAACTGCTAGCTAGACTAAGCAAGAAAAAAAGAGAGAAGACCCAAATAAATAAAATCAGAAATGAAAAAGGACATATTATAATGGATACCACAGAAATACAAAGGATCATTGGAAACTATAAGGACACCTATATTCTTACAAATTGAAAAACCTCGAGGAATTGGATAAATTCCTAGACGCATATAACCTACCAAGATTGAATCAGGAAGATATAGAAAACTTTTAAACATTTTCCTGAAACTCTTTGCTTGAAAAAAAATGATAAAAATAAAAAAAACAGGAAACTTGAACAGACCAATAACAAGTAAGGAGACTTAATTAGTAATAAAGTCTCCAAACAAAGCAAAGCCTAGTAATGGATGGTTTTACCTAGTACTGGATGGATTTATAAATTTACCAAATTTATAAAGAAGAACTAATACTAATTCTTCTCAAACGATTTCAGTAAATTAAAGAGGAGAAAATTCTTCTTAACTTGTTCTATGAGGCCAGCATTACCCTGATACCAAAACCAGTCAAGAACACAACAACAAAAAAAGAAAACTAAAGGCTAATATCTCTGATGAGCATAAATGCAAAAATTCTCAACAAAATACTAGCAAACAGAATCCAATAACACATCAAAATGATAAAACATCATGATCAAGTGGGATTTATCCCAGGGATGCAAGGGATGGTTCAACATACACAAATCAATAAACATGATACATCATGTCAACAGAATAAAGGACAAAAACCATATGATCAACTCAATAGATACAGAAAAGCATCGGATAAAATTTAACATCCTTTCATGATAAAAATTCCCAACAAATTAGACATAGAAGAAACATATCTCAACATAATAAAGGTCATATATGACAAACCCACTGCTAACATCATGCTGAATGAGGAAAAGATGAAAGCCTTTCCTCTAAGAACTGGAATAAGACAGGATGCCCACTTTTATCACTTACTCAACATAGTACTAGAAGTCCCAGCCAGAGCAATTAGACAAGAAAAAGAAATAAAGAGAATCCAAATTGGAAAAGGAAAATTTAATCTGTCCCTCTCTGCAGATGACATGATCTTATACATAGAAAAACCTAAGAACTCCGCAAAAAACTCTTAGAATTGATAAACAAATTCGGTAGAATTGCAGGATACAAAATCACCATACAAAAATGAGTAGCATTTCTATATACCAATAACAAAGCAATTCTATTTACAATAGCTACAAAAATAAAATAAAATATCTTGAAATAAATTTAACCAAGGAGGTAAGAGATCTCTACAAAGAACACAAAAAAACACTGTTAAAAGAAATTGAAGAGGGTACAAACAAATGGAAAGACATTTCATGCTCATGGATTGGAAGAATTAATATTGTTAAAATGACAATACTACCCAAAGCAATCTACAGATTCATTGCAATCCCATCAAAATACCAATAACATTCTTCATAGAAATAGAAAAAAATCTAAAAATTCATATGAAACCACAAAAGACCCTGAATAGTCAAAGCAACACTGAGCAAAAAGAACTAAGCTGGAGGTATCACACTACCTGACTTCAAAATATACTAAAAGGGACAGTAATCAAAACAGGATGACATTGATATAAAAACAGACACATAGACCAATGTAATAGAATAGAGAATCCAGATATAAATCCATGTATTTAAAATCAACTGATATTCAAAAAAAGTGCCAAAAAAATGCATTGGGGAAAGGACACTCTCTTCAATGAATGGAAAACTGAATATCCATATGCAGAAGAATGAAACTAGATCCCTATCTTTCACCATATATAAAAATACTTAAACATAATACCCAAAATAATAAAACTACTAGGGGAAAACATACGGGCAATGCTTCAGGACATTGTCCGGGCAAGAATTTTATGGATAAGAGCCCAAAAGCACAGGCAACAAGACCAAAAATAGACAAAAGGGACTACATTAAACTAAAATGCTTCTGCACAGCAAAGGAAACAATCAATAGAGTGAAGAGATAACATGTAGAATAGGAGAAAATATCTGCAAACTGTTCATTCAATAAGGGACTAATATCCAGAATATATAAGGAACTCAAACAACTAAACAGCAAAAAACAAATAATTCCATTAAAAAGTAAGAAAAGGATCTGAATAGACACTTCTCAAAAGAAGACACACAAATGGCCGATAGGTATATGAAAAAATGTTCGGCATTGCTAATCACCAGGAAAATACATATCAAAACCACAATGAGATATTATCTCACCCCGGTTAGAATGGCCATTATCAGAAAGACAAAACATAATAGATGTTGGTGATGATGCAGAGAAAAAGGAACTCTTACACACTGTTGGCAATAATATAAATAGTACAGCCAACATGGAAAACAGTATGGAGCTTTCTCAAAAAACTAAAAATTGCACTACCATATGCTCCAGCAATCCCACTACTAGGTATTTATCCAAAGGAAAGGAAAACAGTGTATCAAAGGGATATCTGTACCCTCATGTTTGTTGCAGCACCATTGATAATAGCCATGCTATGGAATCAATTTAAGTGTCCATCAGTGGATGAATGGATAAAGAATATGTGGTACATACACACAATGGAATATTATTTAGCCATAAAAAGAATAAAATTCATTTGCAGCAACATGGATGGAACTGGAGGTCATTATGTTAAGTAAAATAAGCCAGGCACAGAAAGACAAATACCACATGTTCTCACTCATATGTGAGAGCTAAAAAAAAGCATGGGGCTAGAAAGTAGAATGATGGCACCAGAGGACTGGAACGGTGTGTGGGGGGTGGGGGGATGAAGAGAAGTTGATTAATGGGTACAAATATACAGTTAGATAGAAGAAGTTCCAGTGTTCGATAGCATAGTAGGGTGACTATAGTTAACAACAATATATTGTATATTTCGAAATAGCTAGAAGTGATTTGAAATGTCCCCAAAACAGAGACACAATAAATGTTTGAGGTAATGGATATTCTAACCACCTTGATTTGATCATTACACATTGTACGCATGCATCAAAACATCACATGTACTGTATAAAGATGTACAATTATTATGTATCAATTTGAAAAATTACCAAAAAACCCCTTCCTTCAAGGAAACCTACAGGCCTGGATGGCTCCACCAATGAATTCCCCTAACACTTAAAGACACTATTTCAGACACTAGAAAGAGAGGAGACACTTCCCAACTCATTTTATGAGGCCAGCCCAATCCTGATTCCAAAACTTGTAAAGGACATTACAAGAAAGGAAAATTACAGCAGTAACGTCTGACCTCTGACGCGGAAGTTGCACTAGCGTCTCAGCTGGAGAGATTTGTCCTGGGGCTCCATGTGTAATATTAAAATGTGATCATAGATCTGCCAGAGATTATGTTGAACCTTCCTCCTGTAATTTGTCAAGCTCCCTTTGTTCCCGAATTAACGAGACTAATTCTCTCGTTAATGATGGGACTCTTTGGGCTGACTGCTGTCTTTTTTCATTAATTGTCTCCTTATCTCTTGAACAATGCCTAAACTTTCGTCCAGTTTTACATTAAGACCTGTGTATTTACTTTAATATGAACTCAGGCCACTCTTCTCTGTGGATAATAGGGCCAGATACATGCTGGCTGTTGTATGACTTTGCTTAAGGCTGGCTATGTCTTATTGGTATTTGGGCTTTATTTTCAATCCCACTATCCCATTCCCACTAAGCATTTTCATACCTGATGGAAGTTACCCACTTGCCGTACATAACCAGCCACTTCATCATCAGATTTGAAGATCTTCCAGACTTTTCTCTCCGACTTCTCATATTCCCGGGACCCTTTCCAGTCCATGGCCATCAAGGAGCGCTCTGTCAGGGGAGCTGCCACAATGATGTCCAGCTGGCCATTGTAGATCAGAACCTGAAATGAAATCAAGCCGTCAGCAAGCGCAGGATTCAGAAGGTAAAGCTAGTGAATCTACTTGGTATAAACAGTGAGCCACTGAGGGAGAGAAGAAAACATGAGTATCTCTGATATAGTGCTCAACGTGGCCAGGCCAGCAGATCAGAGGGGACATTTGCTTCCAGCTATCCATAAACACCGGCAATCTGAAATAGACTCAAGCCTTGTCTCCGCCATTGCATTCTTCATAGTAATCTGCATAGAGGCTTCTTTCGGTTGCAAAAATGTTTGTGCTGTATTACCCAGTGATAGGTTTTACTTGGATGTATGGTTATGTTAAGAAGGAGGACTGTGCTTACATTTCACTGGAACTAAGGAATACTACACCCTAGGATTTTCCTGAAGCCTGCATTTCATGAACTTCAACTTCAGCCACTGCAGAAGGTAGCAAGCTGGGCATTTTCTCAGGTATTGCTAATCCATATCGCTCTCCAGCAACTATAATTTTTTGCAGCAGAGAGATCTAGGAGCCTCAAATTTGTTACTTATTGGAGGCAACTGTGCCTGACATGCCACTTCCAAGATTTCCTTTTCTTATACACAACAGCCAATTGTCAACAGTGAGGAATGTCCTTTCTTCCTACAATACAATTTTTTTAAAAGTCAAACTGATGTTTATCATAGGAGAAACAATGCTGAGGCAACTCCTTTCTTTTCTCCCAAATCAATTTTCAATTTGCTTTGAAAAAAGAATTTGGATAATACCCAGTGCTGGTAAAGTTATACTGAGGATGGTATAAAATGGCACCACCCTTCAGGAAAGCAGTGGTCAATTCTGTGCCCACAGACTTAAAAATGTTGAGACTCTTTGTCCCAGTAATCCCATTTGTAGAATATCATCTGTGAAAATAAACCCAAAGAAATAAAAAAAAATTATATAACATATTCATTGAGTTTTATTGTAATGAAGAACTCAAACACAATCTCGAAGTCCTATCCTTGGTGAGTAGTTAAACACACAGTGGTATGGGAATTCTATGCGATATGGTAAAGCCATTTAAAATGTTCGATTGAACCATGACATAATGTGGGAAATGCTTATCACATCATGTTAAGTATGAAAGCTGAAAGTCAAATATAAGATATACCACAATTATGACTGTATAAAATAGGTATGCATGTTCATATATATGGAATGAAAAGTTTGAAAAAATTAATACAGTTGGCTAATTTAGATGGTAGAAATCTGAGTAATTTCCCCCTTTGTTTTCTACTCTTCTTACGTTATTTTTATGCAACTAACATGATATTAATTATGGTGAAGTATTGCCACTCCACCTCCAACAAAGAGGTTTTCCCAAACTCCATGCTACCTTTGATCATTTGGAGGCTCTGATTTGGCCCAAATGGTTGAATCCTCAAATTGGATGTAAAATGTTTCATTGCATATGTTTCTGTCTCTGCCTTCATGGTGCAGCCTTCTTGAAAGGCTTAAACATAATTAAAAAGCCCAGGACTTTTACACACTCCAAATCCTCCAGCGGCAGTGGGACAGGATTCAGAATAAGATGAAAGAGCACTGGGCCCCGGCAGCAGGAACCCGTGTTTCCTTTCATGTTCCTCTGCCACCATCTCCACCCCCACGCTCCTCAGCAGAAATCTAAAGGGAAAAAATCCTGATAGATTTAAAGCCTCTTTAAAAAATTCAGCTGAACTATAGCAATAAAATATTTGCATTGTTTATACAAAGAAATTACCTCCAAGACCTTGAGTACGTACGGCCTACCCAAACTCTCTTGCAGTTGCTTTAGCCATCAGTATGGAAACAATTATATATGATCAGTACCAGCCAACAAGGCTTAAATACTTCATCATTCTAAGAAGACCTGATTATAGCTGATTAACAAAGATACTCACGCACAAAGTAACTCCTCTTCTAGAATTCGGTGGAAAGATGCTGATTAGTCAGCAAATACACAGCGCATCTATTTATTTTTCCCCTTCATGGCCACTCTATGCAGCTTGTATCTTCTCCCATAAATGTGCCTTGAATCTACTTTTACTGACTATGGTCATTAAATTTTGAAATCAATGAGAATTTTGTTTCATCCTCAAGGGACAATAGCAAAAATCCACAGGTTACAGCAAAAACAGGTTTATATGTACAGCTCTGTAGTACTTATTTGTTGAACTGAATTGAAATGAGGCCCCTCCCTGAAGTGCTTCCCTTGTTATTCAAGACTCAGCATGAATAAGAGCACCAACTCTCTGGACTGATCAGGCGGTGAAGAACTGAACTGTGTCATCTCCCATACGTGATGTGTAGAAGGCCTACTTTTTGAAGCAAATGGAAATTCTTTTTTTGCAAAGCAAGGAAAACATTTTTAACTTCTAAAGGGTACATAAGTCAAATGCAACAAAAAAGAATTCAGATTAACAATCAAGTGAAGTGATTTCAGAGCTGACATTTAAGGCAGCCGGCAAAAATATAAGAATTCCAGAGCTTTCATTTTTATCTAAATGTCACATTTGCTCTCATGAGCCCCTACAGGAGTATCCCAGTTGGGTGTCTCTAGGCTGGATGAGTGGGAAACACTGATCCCAAGATCCTGGGACTGAGCAGGGGAAGCCAGGTGGGCGTGGAGTAGGAGTGATCCTGAAGCCCCAGGGCACATGTTGGCTACCCACATCCTGATGGAGATGTTCCAGAGCAGGACCTTAGCTCCGACAAGCTGGCCACTCATGACAGAGTCATGCACACTCGCCCCACTTCTCCCCTAGTAGGGTGACCAACTGTCCCGGTTTTCCCTGGACTGAAGGATTGTATAAGATGCAGGACTTTCAGTGCTAAAACTGGGACAGTCTGGAGCAAATCTACGCCCGAGGCTTGCTAGTATTTTAAGCAACACAAAGTCTAAAGACAGAAGGGAGGAGACAGAGATGAATGCAGCTTTTAGCTACACTTCCCTTGTCAGTAGTGATTGGAACAAAACAAGGAGGAGGGAAGAGCTGGTTGCAGTAGATTTCCAGCGATGCACCAGGCAGGGCCCTGCACATCCGTTTCCTCACTTTCCTTTCTGGTCAGCTGGGAGGGCTCAGTTCAGGATCAAAAGCACTTTTTTTTTAAGAGACTTTGCTTTTACTCCTTACAGGGCTGGCTGGTGTAGTTCATTGAAATTGATGGTTATGAGATGACATGGAACAATGTATAGCTTATCAAAAAAAATCAATTAAAAACTGTGATTCCATTTGTTTAGACTGTATAATTACCACATTTTAAAAACTTGCTTCCAACTTGGGAAAAGAATACATCAAAATACTGGCAGTTAAGGTAGTCAAGGTGTGGTTGATTTGACTATTTTCTAGTTTTTTGGTAAATGTGGTTTGAATGTTTTTATAATGAAAAAGATAACAAGATGAACAATAACACTAAGAGGTTGGCACTTCTGTTTGGCAAAAGATGGGTCTTCTGGGGGAATAATTTGTAATAATTCAAATACTACCAGCTCTCAATTTTTCATGACAACTAAGTCAAAAGTATAACTTTAGTTCAAAGATTATGTTTATAAACTCATCGCAGAACTCAAGCACTTACAAGAGATGGAATTAGGTGATTTGGATTACAAGCATCTTTTTTTTTCTTTGTCAAACAGTAGAGATGAGAAAAGCATTTTTATTATTATTATTATTTTTTTTACTTTTCAAAACACTTTCATGCACATATGGCTTTATTCTTGTGCTGTGTCACAAGGTCAGGAGGAGAAGTATTACACTGCCTGCTTCCACTTTACTGTTAAGGAAATTAAGACACTGTGAGGCCCCAGAATGAGTCCTAGATCCTGGACCTGCAAACTTCTACCTAAAACTTTTCCTTAAGAAAGGAGCTAAATTCCTTCAAACCATCAAGCATTTCTTGACCCCCACACTTAAATGTTTAGTGCTCCTAAAAGCCTCTGGAAACAGAGTTGGTTGAGTATGAGACATAGTACGTATCTCCAATTCAGAAACAATCTTGGTCTGTTTGTCCAACTCTGGTGACATCTCTCAATCGCTTCTCACTTAGGCCCTATGGATGAGGATGTGTGTGAGGGCATTATTCAGAGCTGGTGACAGATGCCCTCCTTCTGTTGTAGGAGGTGGCCTTGATAA
This sequence comes from Cheirogaleus medius, assembly GCA_008086735.1. NCBI lineage: Eukaryota > Metazoa > Chordata > Mammalia > Primates > Cheirogaleidae > Cheirogaleus > Cheirogaleus medius. Next base: position 22,326,173 of record VBSM01002217.1, on the reverse strand, counting down.
ACAGTTGAGGAATGCCACTAGCTCCTTAAGAAGAGGAACTCTCTTAGTGCTTGCTACATCCCTGGGCCTTGGCATTCCATAAAATCTACTGACAATTGCAAAGTATAGATTCTGCTTTTCAAAGGTTTTGTGTGATGTTGCATAGTGACATCTGCTCTTTTTGCATGCCCAGGTCCATTCTCCCTTCTCCTGGTAACTACACTTCAGGCCACCCTTGCCCTCAGTGGATACAGCCCTGATGGGAGCTGTCGCTCACAGTGTCCTGTCTCCTCTGTGCAAAGGATGCACAGGTGACCCAAGTTAGGGTACTCAAGGGCTAGAATTTGAATTGTAGGTAGAGGGGCACAGGGCTTGCTGATAAGTCTGCCCATTAGTGTTGTCACCTAGATCCCCACAATTTTCCGTGGTCCCTATCTTTCCCCACCCCAGTTCTTCAGTTTTTCCATGAATTCTATGACCTATCTTGTCTTCCAACCAAGTCTTTTCATAATTCAAGTAACCAGAGTTGTTTCTGTTGCTAAAAACCATGAAATCCAAACTCATACGCCATCAGACCAATGCCAAGTGTGCCAGCACACTGTAACTGGGAACCCCTAGACATGTGGGTTAACTTCCAAGAGCTTCAGCCCCCTTTTCTGGACAGGAAGATGGTAAGACCTATAGTAAATCGTAGGGAGAACTAATGAGATCATATACACAAAGTTCCCAGCACAGTGCCTGACACAGTTGATAATCTGGTAATGAAAGACCCAATAAAGCACTTCTAAAATAAAGTTTCAGAATCTAGGGATGGTCTATTTGTGTCAAATATTTGCCTGTCAATCTCACTCTTTTGGACAAAGGCCAACAACAGGAGAAAATCCGGCCAGGATAAATCTGAACTCCATGTATTCAAACTCTTGAAATGGCATGCCCTTTGCTACTAATTTTACACACACGGACCATGACACTCAGTCTTTTCTTGAAAGCCAGAGCAATAAATTCATAAATTACCCTTTTGAAGAAACTTTTAATTTTGAAGCACAGAATTCAAGATCACAAGGAATTTTCCCCATACTTAAATGTTAGAATGTACGGTAAAGAGTATAGCTCTTATAAGGTAATTTTTGAATAACACAAGGACTCTCTTGTTATTATGTCGTGGGAACTACACTAAGCATGTTATAATACTCCCAGAAAGCAGGTGTCATTTTTCCCATTTTAGGCACACAAAGGCTGAGGTGCAGCGGGGTGAGCCAGTGTACCCATTGTCACAGGTGACAAAGATTCAAGTTCAGATCAGCCTGAGTCCAAACTGTGTGTTTCTGACCCTCTTCCACATTACCTCACTGCCTAAGGTCACTATCCCCATGCCCCCCCCAAAACCCACACTGAACAGGTAGTTTATTCTATATTTGTAATTCCACAAGCAAACCAAAAGTAAACATGACTCTTTGGAATGAAGGATACATGTTTATAGTTAAGAGCACTGGCTCTGTGACTGGGTTTGAATCCTAGCTTTGCCACTAACCAGCAGGATTATCTTAATTAAGTTCCTTGTCCCATCTAGAGCTCAGTTTCTCCATCTGCACAATGGGTATAAAAAAGCACATAGGAATTGGAGAAAATACATAACACAATGCATGTAAAGCTCTCAGCATCCCAGGCACAGAATGTTAAAAAAAAATGTTAGCTATTATCATTATCACTACAATTGAAGTAAGATAAAGTACATAGTAGCTCAACAATTTCCAGATGAAATACTATATGAGGATTAGAATTGTGACTTAGGCCTGGGTAAGGTGGCCCATGCCTATAATCGTAAGACTAGGAGGCTGAGGTGGGAGGATTACTTGAAGCCAGGAGTTCGAGGCCAGCCTGAGCAAGAGCGAGACCCTGCCTCTACAGAAAATAGAAAAATTAGCTGGGCATGGTGGCGCATGCCTGTAGTCCCAGCTACT
>VBSM01002217.1:22308800-22321300 GCA_008086735.1 Cheirogaleus medius | reverse complement strand
AAAAAAAAAAAAAATTATTCCTGCTTTCTTGCAACTTAACTCTAAGTAATTTGGTGGCTTTTCAAGGGGAACAAAAAGCAAAGCCAACTTGAAAAGGATCCAGAAAGCCATCACTCCAACCCAGCAATGTTTGAAAAAAAGTTCAGCTACCTAAAACAGCACACTTAAAATGACTTTTAGTAATGACCCAGAATAGCATTTTTCTCTAGTTTGAACATAGAAGTCCTGGGGGCTCACTCCAGGGAGGCCTTTACTTTGCTTCTTGTTTCAGGGTCTGCTCTTAAAGCCCCTTTTGGATCCCATCACCTCTCAGGAATCTCCTCTGACCATCACCAATAACTGCATTTTAATAAACTCAAAGTGCCTGCCCACTCTCCCAGACAAATCTCTCCAGAAGAGCACTGTCCCCTCTGGTTGTCAGCAGGTCAGCTTCAAGGTCACGCCCAAGGGTCATCTCTGAAGACAGCAATGTGCTTGCCAATGTTATTACCCTACTAAGAGGTGGGTCGAGGAGCCAATTTCTTTTTCTTTCCACACCATTAAATACATTTGACAAGTAGGCATTTGCACACAACCCAACCAACAAGAAACAACCCTGCAGAGCAAAGAAAAAGTGCTTTAATTTATAGATACTTAGGTCTGTAGTATCAACCTGCACCGTTCAATACAGTGGCTAGTAAGCACTTGAAATGTGGCTAGTCCAAATGGAGATGTCCTACAAATCTAAGATACACACAGGATTTTAAAGACTTAGTACAAAGACAATAATGTAAAATATCTCAATAATTTTCATGTTGATTGCAAGTTGATAAGATAATATATATTTATAGAGTTAAGGACGACATGTTATTGATATTAATTTCACCTGTTTCTTTTACACATTTAAAGTGTCTTCTAGAAAATTTAAAATTACATGTGTGGCTTGCATTATATTTCCATTGGACAGCACTGGTGTATCTTAGGTTTGATATATCCTGGAAAAAAAACAAAAAAACAAAAACTGACCCCTTTGTCAACAGCTGCCAAAGGACAGAAGTAACTTCCAAGCACAGCTTCTCTTAGATGAGTAGTCTGCAGTTCCTAAAGCTGGATTAAGGAAATTGGAAAATATGTCCATGTGGAGGAGTAGCAGATGCTCCTATAACATCTACCGTTACAGGGGAGTAGACAGGAGCTATGGGGAAAAAAACCAACAAAACAAAACAAACAAAAAAACAAACGCTGCCATCAGCTCCCTGCTCCCTGATGTTATCACCACCACTCAAGTTCAAAAAATAATAGCACTACTAGAAATTGAGTGAATACACCAAGGATTATAACGAGGGAGGAGGGGAATAGAAAAGCTGTGACCCTTGCCACTCAGGTAGTTTTGGGGATGGAAATGACCCTTCCCAGCTAAAGTTATGCCAAGTACCAGCAGAGAGCAGGGTGGCCTTGTCACAGGGGAAACACTAAACAACCTGCAAAAGACATTAATCTAGACATGCTCAGAAGCTCTCCAAAGGAATATGGACGGTGGGCAGGAAGCCCTAGAGTGTTCAGGGAGTGGAGCATTCACCGAGGTGCGGTGACCTGGATTCTGCCTGATCCACTGGCATCTCCTTCTCCCGTAACAGACGTGCCTTCCACCTTGAGAAAATTCTAGGTTTCTCTGCATGAAGATTACTTTGCCTTTCTCTTAGAAGAAGACAGTAAGTAGAGTGACAGTAAGTAGCCTTCCTCCAAAGAGCCAAGAAAGCTGCTGCCAGGAGTCTAATTCCCACCTGTTGTGAGCAATCCACACCCCCACCAGGTGGGTAGCAAAGTTATCCAAAGGTTTCCAACCAGCTTGATCCAAAGATTTCCAACCAGCTTGATCCCCTAGCACCAATCCATAAAAGAAGGCAAGTGCCTGGTTGCACAGCTTACTTTTCTTTACCAAATTAAAAAAAAAAAAAAAAGTCTAGCTGAAGCTCTGTGCTCTTTATGTTCTTATCTACACAGGAAAACCTGGTATCAGTCAGGTGCAAGATTCTCTGCCCCATGTTCTCAATGGTTCCATTCATCAAAACCACCCCATTAGCTTGCAATTAGTTTCTTTTGGTGCTTTTTTCTTCCAAAAACACAACTCTCCCCTGTTTGGAGAATAAAGCGTCCTTTTCCTTTTTCTTTGGAGAGAATGTCAAACAGGCCCAAAAGGATTGTGTGAATCACTAGAACAAATACAAGAACGGTCAGGAGGCTGAAGAAACAGCCTGAATATTCAGAGTGAAAAGAGCACAGGGAGGCAGGAGGAGGCTGGGGCTCTTGCCCAGAGCCAGTCTTTCAGAAAGCTTGTGGGAGGTTCCCAATTTTATTCAGTTGTGTGTAACAACATGGGAATCCTGTGCCACTGCGTCAACTATTACTCAGTGGCAAGATTTGGGAGCAATAATAATAATAATAAGGAGAAGCAAGTAGATGGCATCGACTGACCCACAGCAGGGTGTGGACAACTACTACAATTCAGGCCAGGCAAACCCAGTGATGAAAGCTCCCAGGAAGAGCCCTGGAGGGTGCGACTGGGGCTTCCTTGGGCGGTGGGAAGTGTGGGGATGCTGCTCTCTCTTTTAGACTCATAGACCAGGGCCGGCTGCCACTCAGTGAAGTCATCCATTCTCACGCAGAAGAAGAGGAAACTGCAGAGGAAAGAGTACTAGATCTGGAGTCAGACTGTGTGGCAAATAGACTCAAATGATGATGGTGACAATGAGGATGATGATGATTGGAAAAACAAAACAAAGACAAATGCACTGGCTTTGCATTCTGATGGCTAATCCATATGATGTGTGACCTGCTAACACACAGAGCAAATCAGCCCCCTAGGACCAATCCATATATTAAGCATTAGTAAACCTTATTTCCTTTTGTTTTTAAATAAAAAATTACTAAAGTTTTACTATATCCTCCCATGCCCCAGCAGATGGTGGTGGGCACACACTGCTTTGGAGACCACTGATTCCCAGTGGCCCAGTCTCTTAAAATATTCATGTCATCTTTTTGCATCACCTCCTGTTATAATATGACACAGGAATAAAGATTGAGTAGCTACTACAGTGTGGTGACATTTATTGCACAACAGATACTACTAATTGTATCCAGAAATGAATTCTCCCCACACCCTTTCCTGATTTATCTTTTCAAAGTAAAGTCAACTGATGTAATTGCTTGTGTTTCATAGCAGTTGGGTTTCATAGCAACTGGATTTAAATATGCATTTCTTAACGTATCGATTTCGCATCTCTAGAGCCTGCATAGCAAATGGCATTGTCATTTATTATCTTTCTCTTCAAACTTCTCTCGCTTTGCCATATTTGGGTGACTCCGGATTAAATTCTACTTTCCTAGTAGTCATAAATCACAAATGTTCCCTCTAATGTTTTGAGCATGAGGTGCTTTCAGACAACAACAAAATAAACCCCTTGAAAAATAATGATGGTGCTTACCAAGCAAATCAACTTAAAGCAAACCAACTCATGGGGCAGAATATATATGAAATGGCAGAATGAAAAAAGTAAGAGAAAATAAAGACACACACTGATTCTCATGCAAACATTTCATCCAATACAGCTTAAAGAATGAACGAGAAAAGATGTCAAAAGCATGGCAAGTATGCGTGAAACCAAATTCCATTTCACAAATTATGGGTATTTTCTTTTGCCTTTATTCACTGAAATGCTTAAAAATCAAAAAAGCAAGAACCATGCCTCATTAAAAAATTAATGCTATTCTTGCATTTGTATTATAACTGAAATAGCTCAAATGAATTTGCAAGGAACTCTACGGCATACATTGGTTTTCAAATGTATACTATTTTATTTGCCCATAATGTGACAGTTGCTTATCCATAGGCTATGTTACATAAAGCAAATGTCTCAGGATTAACTTCCGTCTCTTTAGAAGCTTCACTGGGAGCTCCTTCCTCCTCCCAGAAGTTTCTCATGGGATGATACTAGCATTCCCTTTGTTGTCTTCAAAGGGCTTAGAAGAAAAGTTGTCTATGGCCATACCACCCTGAACATTCCTGATCTCCCCTGATCAAGGAAGCTAAGCAGGGTCAAGCCTGGCTAGTACTTGGATGGGAGAAAAGGGATCACATAAGTTCACAGTGAACAGAGTCAGAACCATTTTTGCATCAGGGTTTTATGGAAGCTTAGAGTCTAACTAATAGTTGAAGAATCAGCCTCATTTAAATGTTAAATTTTTCTTGGTATGCTAGATATTTATCAAGTCTAGTTTCCTGACCACTGTTACCATCAACATTTTGTCATCAGAAGATGTTATTAAGGAAAATGCCACAAGCAATTAGAATGACTGCTAAAAGTGAGTTAAGATTTACTAGAAATATTTACCTCTCAAACTTCTAAGTCACATTCCTTACTCAAGAACTGTCCATTCCCAAAGGAAGAGCTTTTGATAGCCTGGCAATAGTAAATAAGACTTTAATGACCTGGGTGTTAAGATTTCAGTCTGGTCGTGAAGCTGACAAACATTAAGATCCTTGAATTCTGAAGATGCAATTAGGCGAAATTTAATGAGCTGTAGAATGATAAGTGACAGGGAAATGTAACTTAATATTTACAATTTCCTGACTAGATGAACTTTAAAACACAGCCTATTAAGCCCTACCCGAAGGCAACTTAACCTTTAAAAGCGCAAGCATGTGGAGGTAAGAACTGGCATTTGGAGATGGTACCTCCTAAAACTGAAGTGGCCTTCCAGACAGCTTAGCAAGAGGAGCGACCTCAAATCCAAGGGCAATGTGTTGCTTTGGATGCAAATAGCCTCTTTGTGTAGAGCGATAGCTCCTGTTAATTGAAAAAATGATTTCATACAGGAAACAGTACACACGACACACACACACAGAGCCTTTGAAAATACAGCCCATATATTTTTTAGGAAGACAAGAACTATAACTGAACAGAGAAAGGGAGGTTGCAAACAATTTCAGAATCTTCAGGAAAAACGAGAACAATGTAATCCCTTTATCACAAAGAACTAAGGGACCAGGGAGCCTCTACAAAGAGCAGATGTTTCAAAGCCAAAATCTCTCATGGAGTGTGAGCTGTGTTTCCTAGATTCTAGAGATGCACTATCCACCTACCACACCATTTTATTATTTTTAAAATCAGGATACATCTTACAATTAATGCTTGGGAATGTATTTGTATTTTTTTAAATGCTACTAAAAAGAGGAAGTCTTTTAATATACATTATATAATCAATGGTAATTAAGGTGGTGGATTATTTTCACTTGGTATAATTGAATATAAGTTTATGGTAAAGACAGCTTATGGTATAAATGGACAGTGCTTATGTTCAAGTAACCCTGATTTTACTTCATCACGGCCCCAAAGCACAAAAGTAGTGATGCTGGCAATTCAGATATGCCAGAGAGAAGCTGTCAAGTGCTTCCTTTACAAGGAAAAGTCTAAGTTCCTAATAAGGAAAGGAAAAAAAATGGTATGCTGAGGTTGTTAAGATCTACTGAAAGGGCAAATATTCCATCCGTGAAATTGTGCAGGAGGAAAAATATTCATGCTGGTTTTGCTGTCACACCCCAAATTGCAAAAGTTATGGTCACAGTGCATGATAGTGCTTAGTTACGCTGGAAAACGCACTAAATCTGTGGGCAGAAGATATGAATGGAAACATGTTCTGAACGACAGCAGTCAGGGTTGGTACTATCCACAGGTTCAGGCATCCACTGGGTGTCTTGGGAAGTATCCCTCGAGGATAAGAGGGGACTACTATAAGGATTTTCTATTCCATTATTCCTGGCACATTTATTAATTGGATTTACCCCCATTCACTTATTTATTTGCTTAGATCATTTATGAGCTCTGATTTTAAAGGTAATGCATATTATATTTTATAAAACAGAATAATGTTTATTGTAGGCTTTTGATAGATTTTTTATCAGGTCAAGAAAGTCCCGTACTGTGTAGGCTGAATAATGTTTCGCCCCACCAGCCTGAAAAAAAAGATATTCAGTCCTAATCTCTGGAACATATGAATGTTACTTTGCAGTGCTAAAAAAAAAAGAGACCAGGTGATTAAATTAAAGATTTAGAGATTAGGGGATTATCCTGGATCATCTAGGGGGACCCTAAATGCAGCCACACATATCCTTATGAGGGAGGTAGGAAGGATATTTGACCACAGAAGAGAGGGCAATATGACCTTAGAGGCAGAGAATGGACTGATATGGCCACGAGCCAAGGAATGCCAACGGCCACTATAAACCAGAAGACTCAAGAGATGGATTATGCCATAGAGCCTCTGGAAGGAGTGCAACTTTGTCAACACCTTGATTTCAGCCCAGAGAAATTGATTTTGGATTTCTAAACCCCAGAACTGTGTGAGAAAAAATTTCTGTTGTTTATGTCAACCAGTTTGTGGCAATTTGTTATAGCAACCACAGGAACCTAACAGATACTATTTCTAGTTTGCTAAAATGTTTATCCTAAAAGGGCAAAAATTTTATCAAATTCATTTTTTTGCATCTATTATGATAAAATGTTTTTTCTCTCTTTTAATGTTTTAGTATGGTGAATTGCATGATAGATTTTCTAATGCAAAATGTTTCTGCATTCATGGATCAACCTAACTTCACCTTTTTTATTCATTGGTGCATTATGATTTTTAAATAATCTATTTAGAATTTTTACATATTTATTCATAGATGAGATTGTTCTATAGTTTTCTTTTCTCTTACTATTTTATCTGTAATAATGTGACATAGTCTCCTAGAGGAATCTGAGGAATGTTTTCTTTTTTCCTATTCTGTGTAAACGTTTGTATAAGATTGGAATAATCTCTTTCTTAAAATTGTGGTAGAATTTACATACACAACCATTTTGATATGATGTTTTCTTCCTGGTAGAATTTTTGATTACCGATTCAATTTATTCAATGGTTAAGTACCATTAAGGCTATTTCTTTCTGAATCACTTTTTGTAAGTTTTCCAAGAATTTTGTCCATTTTATCTGTTTAAAATTTGTTGACATAAGCTTTTTTTCCTACTGTTTCCATATTATCTTTAAAAATTACTGCTGTATATGTTATTTTCCTTCTTTATTCATCATGATTTTTTTAATGCTTGAGTTACATGGAATTAAATTTTTATTCCTTTTGATTTTTTATGTTTATTTTTATGATTGATTTTAAATTAATTGTATGTGGTCAGAGGATATGGCCTGCAAATTCTTTAAAATATTTGAGATTTTGCTAATTCTTGTGTTCAGAGATATATAAACATTCAGTATGTTAAGCTGGTTAATGCTTTTGTTCAAATTTCTTTATCTTTGCTAATTTTTAAATGCTTGATCTATTGATAATTAAAAAGGGTACACTGAATTACCCCCGTTTTGGTGTTTTCTAGATTTATCCATTGTTTTATATATTTTGAGACTATTTTAAGTGTACACCAGTTTAGAATTTTTCTGTTGTCTAATAAAATGAACCTTTAACCATTATGTAATCTCCCTCCTTAGTAATATTTTTGTCTTAAAATCCATTTTGTCTGATATTAATAGAGCTATCTCGGCCTTTAATTTTTTTTTAAACATTTGCCTAGTATATATTTTTCTAATATTTTACTTTCAACATTTCACTGTCCTTATATTTTATGCATATCTCTTAAAATTTGCATACAGTTATTTTTTAAAATTTAATCTCTAAAGTTTAGTCCATTTATATTTACTGTACAAAATTTTCACCATCTTACCTTGTACTATTTGTGACACTATTTTATGCTCTTTTTGCCAGTTTTGAATTAAGATTTTTTTTCTTGCTCTATTTCTTCTCCTGTTGAACTCAATGTTTTGCACTCTATTTCAATTCCTTTAGAGTATAACCATCACATTTAAGTATTACTACCTAATAAAATCACAAAATCTAAAGTTATTAAATGTTAACCTTGTCATAGAAATTCAAAAAACTTACAATATTTTAGCTCAAATTATTTTGCTCTGAAGTCTTGTGATATTTTAGTTCAGTATTTTAGTTCTATTCTTTTTAAACTATATATATTAGACTTTTGAAAGATAATTGGTGATTTCTAAGCTGGTTTCAGTTTTGGGGTTTTAAGAAATCATTTCCTATAGTCAATATTGCTTCTTGTATCTCCAACCTTCTTTCTAGGGTCATTCCTTTTTCCTGAGATATATTCTTTAGAAGTTCCTTAAGTGAAAATCCGTTGATTTAAAATGTGTTTAGAGTTCCCATATACTTCCTTCCCCCTGGCATCCCCACAATTCCCTACACTATCTACATCCCCCACCACAGTGGGACATTGGTTACAATTGATAAACCTACACTGAAACATCATTAAGTTACCCAAAGTTTATAGCTTACAGTAGAACTATAAACTCTTGGTGTTTTACAGTCTGTAGTTTTGCCAAATGTATAATGACATGTATCTACCACTGTAGAATCAAACAGAATAGTTTCACTGCCCTGAAAATCCTTTATGTTCTGCCTATTCATCTGTCCCTCACTCTGAATGTTGCCAACCACTGATCTTTTTACTGTCTCCACGGTTTTGCCTTTTTGAGAATGTCGCATAGTTGGAATCGTACAGCATTTCAGACTGGCTTCTTTGATGCAGCAATATGCATTTAAGTTTTCTCTGTGTCTTTTCATGGCTTGATAGATCATTTATTTTTAGCACTGAATAAAATTCCATTGTCTGGACCACACCTTATTTATCCATTTGTGTACTAAATGTGTCTTGGTTGCTTTCAAGTTTTGGCAATTATGAGTAAAGCTGCTATAAACATCCCTGTGCAGGTTTTTGTGTGGACATAAGTTTACAATTCATTTGGGTAAATATCATAGAACATGATTACTGGATTGTATGGTAAGAGTATGTTTAGTTTTGTAATAAACTACCAAAATGTCTTCCAAAGTGGCTGTCCCATTTTTCATTCGATTAGATTGAGAGTCCTTTTCCATAACCTCACCAGAATTTGGCATTGTCAGTGTTTTGAATGTTGCACATTCTGATACGTGAAGTAGTGGTATCTCATAGTTTTAATTTGCAATACTCCATTGACATATGATACTGAACATCTTTTCATATGCTTACTTACCATTTGTATATTTTCTCTAGTAAGGTAACCAGGTCTTTTGCCCATTTTTAATTGGGTTATTTATTCTCTTATTGTCAAGTTCTAAGAGTTCTTTGTATATTTTGGTTAACAGTCCATTATCAGATGTTTCTTTTGCAAATATTTTCTTCTAGTCTGTGGCTTACCTTCTCATTCTCTTGACATTGTCTTTTGTAGAGCAGAAGTTATTAATTCTAACGAAGTCCAGCTTCTCAATTATTTCTTTCATGGATTGTACCTTTAGCATTGTATCCAGAAAATCATCGCCATTCCCAAGGTCCTCTAGGTTTTCTCCTAAATTATCTCTACAAGTTTTATAGTTTTGTGTTTTACATTTAGGTCTTTGATGGATTTTGAGGTAATTTTTGTGAAGAGTGTAAGATCTATGTCTAGATTTTATTTTTTTGTTTTTGTTTTGCATATGGATATGCAGTGATTTCAGCACCATTTGTTGAAAAGACTGTCTTTGCTCCATTGTACTGCCTTTGCCCATTTGTCAAAAATCCAGTTAACTGTATTTATGTGGATCTATATCTGAGCTCACTATTTTGTTCCGTTGATCTACTTGTCTGGGTTGTTTTGTTTTGTTTTTTCCCCCCAATCCCACACACTTTCTTGATTACTGTAGCTTTATGGTAAATCTTGATGTTAGGTAATGTCAGTCCTCCAACTTTGTGTTGGGTTTTTCTGAGTTTTTTGGCTCTCCATATAAACTTTAGAATCAAGTTGTCCATGTCTACAAAATAACTTGCTGAGGTTTTGATTGGGATTGCACTGACTCTATGGATCAAGTTGGGAAGAACTGACATCTTGACAATACTGAGTCTTCCTATCCATGAATATGAACTATCTCTTCATTTATTTAGTTCTTCTTTGATATCTTCTCTCAGAGTTTTGTAGGTTTTCCTCATATAGATCCTATACATACTTTGTTAAATTTATACCTAAGTATTTCATTTTGGGAGGTGCTAATATAAATAATACTCTGTTTTAATTTCAAATTCCACTTGTTTATTGCTGGTATATAGGAAAGTGATTGACTTTTGTATATTAACCTTATATTCTGCAACCTCGTTATGATTGCTAGCTTATTATTAATAGTTCCAAGAGGGATTTTTTTCAATTCTTTTTGATTTTCTACTGACAATCAAGTTATCTTTACTTATTCATTATCTGATGCTCTTCCTTTATATAGCTATGAGTTTCTGACATATATCATTTTCCTTCTCTCTGAAAAACTTATTTTAATATTTCTCGCAAGGCAGGTCTACTGGCAACAAATTCTCTTTTTTGTTTGTCTGAGAAAGTCTTTATTTTTCCTTCACTTTGGAAAGATAATTTCACAAGATACAGAATTCTAGGTTGGTGGGGTTTTTTTTCTCTCAACATTTTAAATATTTCACTCCATTGTCTTCTTGCTTGCATGGTATCTAAGGACAAATCAGATATAATTCTTATTCTTGCTTTTCTATAACTAGTTTCCCCCACAACCCCAGCTTCTTTCAAGACTTTTTATCTTTAATTTTTTGAAGTTTACATATGATACGCCTAGGTTTGTTGTTTGATTTTGTTTTTATTTTTGTTTTTGGCATTTATCCTGCTTGGTGTTCTCTGAGGATCTGTGGTTTGGTATCTGATGTTAATTTGGGGAAGTTCTCAGTCATTATTGCTTTAAATTGCTTCTGTTCCTTTCTCTTTCTCCTCCTCCTGGTCTTCCCATTATACTTATATCATATTATTTGTAGCTATCCCACAGTTCTTGGATATTTTGTTCTGTTTATTTCAGTCCTGGTTCTCTTTGTTTTTCAGTTTTGGAAGTTCCTATTGTCATATCCTCAAGCCAAGAGATTCCTTCCTCAGTTGTGTCCAGTTTACTAAAGAGCCCATCAAAGGCATTCTTCTGTTTTTGATCTCTAACATCTCCTTTTGATTCTTAGAATTTCTATATATCTGCTCACATTATCCATATGTTCTTGCATGTTATCTATTTTTTCCATTAAAGCCCTCAGCATATTAATCATAGTTATTTAAAAATTTCTGAGCTGGAGCAGCAGTACCCTGATATCTAAGCCAGACAAAGACACCACAAGGAAAGGACACTGCAGAACCATATCTCTGATGAACACTGATGCAAATATTCTCAATAAAGTATTAGCAAATAGAATTCAACAGCACATCAAAAAGATTATATATCATGATCAAGTGGGATTTATTTCTGACATGCAAGGCAGGCTTAACATATGCAAATTGGTCAATGTGATATATCACGTTAACATACCGAAAGATAAAAACCACGCTGTCATCTCAATTGATGCAGAAAAGTATTTGACAAAGTTCAACATTCATTCTTGATAAAAACTCTCAACAGTTAGATATAGAAGGAAAGCTCCTCAACATAATAAAGGCCATTTATGAAAAACTCACAGATAACATCATAATCAATTGGGAGAAACTGAAAGCTTTTCTTCTAAGATCTGGTAAAAGGCAAGGATGCCCACACTCTCACCATTTCTAGTCAACATAGTTCTGGAAGTACTATCAATATCAGTCAGGCAAGAAACAGAAATAAAGCATATCCAAATTGAAAAGGATGAAGTAAAATTATCTCTATTTGCAGATGACATAATCCTATATATTAAAAAATCCCAAGACTCCACCAAAAACCTGCTAGTTGTAGAATACAAAATCAACATACAAAAATCGGTGGCATTTCTATACACAAATAACAACTTGCTAAAAAAGCAATCAGTTTTTTAAATCTCATTTACAATAGCATCAAAAAAATAAAATGCTTAGGAATAAATTTATATAAGGAGGTGAAAGACCTGTACACTGAGAACTATAAAACACTGATGAGGACAAAGAATTGACGAAACAAATTTAAAAAAAATTGAAGAGGACACAAATAAATGGAAAGATATTTCAGGCTCATGGATCAGGCTCATGGATCAGAGGAATTAATATTGTTAAAATGTCCATAATCCTCCAGGGGGTTGACATGCTTGAAGCTCTAGCACAGCGGGGGAGCGGGGAGGGTTGGCAGTGGCAATATATGTAATCCTAACAATATCTGTAGCCCCATAATATAATGAAATTAAAAAAAAATGTCCATAATCTCCAAAGCAATATACAGATTCAATGCAATTCCATTCCTATCAAAATCCCAATGGCATTCTTTACAGAAACAGCAAAACCATCCTAAAATTCTTATGAAATCACAAAAGGCCCCAAATAGCCAAAGCAACTCTGAGAAAGAAAACACAAAGGTGGAAGCATCACATTTCCTTATTTAAAATCATATTACAGGCCGGGCGCAGTGGCTCACGCCTGTAGTCCTAGCACTCTGGGAGGCCGAGGTGGGAGGATTG
>VBSM01002217.1:22273455-22307658 GCA_008086735.1 Cheirogaleus medius | reverse complement strand
CACTCACTCTAGCCTGGGCAACAGAGTGAGACTCTGTCTCAAAAAAAAAAATCATCAAGGAAATCCAAATCAAAACTACTATGACATTTCACCTCATACCCATTAGGACAGCTATTATTAAAAACACAAGAGATAGCAAGAGCTGGTGAGGGTGTGGAGAAAAGACACCTCTTGTACACTGTTGGTAGGAATGTAAGTTGATGCAGCCATTATGGAAAACAATACGGAGGTTCCTAAAGAAATTAAAAATAAAATTATCATACAATCCAGCAATCCCTCTTCTGGGTACATACCCAAAGAAAATGAAATCACCACCTAGTAAAGATATCTTCAGTCCCATGTTCATTGCAACATTATTCACAATAGCCAACTGATGGAAACAACCTGGTGTTCAAATGGTGTTCACTGATGGATGAATGGATAAAGACACTGTAGTTTACATACAGGCATACCTCGTTTTATTACACTCTGCTTTATTGTGCATCTCAATAGACATCATATAAATATTTTGTTTGTGCGTGTGGTCTTAGGTGTATACTGCATTTAACCCACAAAGAAGTGTGTTCAATGCAGATAAACCACCATATTAAAGAGTAATCAATGAAGAGGATAATCCTTGCCAGATTTTGTTATAATAAGTAATGTTATTTTTCAGGATTTGGAATTATGTTTGATTTTTAAAGAGATTTATATTTCTAAACATGCAGATATACCGTGTTTAATTGCATTTCACAGATATTATGTTTATTACAAATTGAAGGTTTCTGCAACCCTGTGTCAAGAAATTCTTTAGGCACCATTTTTCCTACAATATGTGCTCATTTCAAGTCTGTGTCAAAATTTTGGTAATTCTCAGAATATTTCAAACTTTTTCATTATTATTACTTTTATTATGGTGATCTGTGATAAGTAATCTCTGATGTTATTATTGTAATTGTTTGGGAGCACCATGTTTGTGGCCATAAATGATAATAAACTTAATCAATAAATGTTACTATATGCCTGTCTGACTGCTCCACCAACCAGCTGTTCCCCTGTCTCTCTCTCTCTCTCTCTCTCTCTCTCTTCTTGGGCCTCCCTGAGACACAACAACATTGAAATTAGTCAAATTAATAACCCTACAATGGCCTCAAAGTGTTCAGTGTTCGAGTGAAAGGAAAAGTCTAAGTCTCTCACTTTACATCAAAAGCTAGAAATGATTAAGCTTAGTGAGGAAGGCATGTCAAAGCCAAGACAGGCCAAAATCTAGGCCTCTTGCTCCAGTTAGCCAAGTTGTGAACACAAAGAAAAAGTTCTCGAAGGAAATTAAAAGTGCCACTTCAGTGGACATGCAAATAATAAGAAAGCTAAACAGCTTTATTGCTAATATGGAGAAAGTTTGAGTGGTCTGGATAGAAGTCCAAATCAGCCACAACAATCCCTTAAACCAAAGCCTAATCCGAAGCAAGGTGGATTCTATGAAAGCTGAGAGAGTGAAGAAGCTACAGAAGAAAATTTTGAAGCTAGCAGAGGTTGGTTCATGAGGTTTAAGGAAAGAAGCTGTCTCCAAACCATAAAAATGCAAAGTGAAGAAACAGGTGCTGATGGAGAAGCTGCAGCAAGTTATCCAGAAGATCTAGCTAAGATCATCGATGAAGGTGGCTACTAAACAACAGATTTTCAGTGTAGATGGAACAGCCTTCTATTGGACGAAGATGCCATCTAGGACTTTCATAGCTGGAGAGGAGAAGACAATGTTTGGCTTCAAAGCTTCAAAGGACAGGCTGACTCTCTTGTTAGGGGCCAATGCAGCTGGTGACTTTAAGTTGAAGCCAATGCTCACTTGCCATCCTGAAAACCCTAGAGCCCTTAAGAATTATGCTAAATCTACTCTGCCTGTGTTCTGTAAATGGAACTGCAAATCCTGGATGGCAGCACATCTGTTTACAGCGTGGTTACTAAATATTTTAAGCCCACTATTGAGACATACTACTCAGAAAAAAATAATTCCTTTCAAAATATTACTGATTATTGACAACGTACCTGGTTACCCAAGAGCTCTGATGGAGATGTACAAAGAGATTAACATTGTTTCCATGACTGCTAACACAACATCCATTCTGTAGCCCATGGATCAAGGAGTCTTATTTTGACTTTCAAGTCTTATTATTCAAAAAATGCATTCTGTAAGGCTGTAGCTGCCATAGATAGTGATTCTTCTGACAGATCTCAGTAAAATCAATTGAAAACCTACTGGAAAGAATTCACCATTCTAGATGCTATTAAGAATATTCATGATTCATGAGAGGAGGTCAAAATATCAACAATAGCAGGAATTTGGAAGAAGTCAATTCTGTTCCTCATAGATGAATTTGAGGGGTTCAAGACTGCAATCGGAGGAAGTCATTGCAGATGTGCTAGGAACAGCCTGAGAGCTACAATTAGAAGTGGAGCCTGAAGATGTGACTGAATTGCTGCAATCTCATGATAAAACATGAATGGATGAGGAGTTGCTTCTTACGGCACAAGGAAAGTGATTTCTCGAGAATCACTTCTGGAATCTACTTCTGGTGAAGATGCTGGGAATGTTGTTGAAATGACAACAAAGCATTTAGAATATTACATAAACTGGTTGATAAAGTAGCATCAGGGTTTGAGACAATTGACTCCAATTCTGCAAGCAGTTCTACTGTGGGTAAAATGCTATCAAACAGCATTGCAAGCTACAGAGAAAAAAAAAATTTGTTTTTTAAAGAGACAGGGAATTGCTCTGTCTCCCAGGCTGGAGTGCAATGCAGTGGTGCTATTCCAGCTAATTCTTAAAAAATTTTTTGTGGAATTGAGGTTTTGCTATGTTCCCCAGGCTGGGTCTCAAACTCCTGGCCTCAAGTGATTCTCCTGTCTCAGCTTCCCAAAGTGCTGGGATTACAGGAGTGAGCCACTGCTCTCACCCAGAGAAATCTTTGGAGAAACAAAGATTCAATCTATGCTACAAGCTTCATTGTTGTCTTATTTTAGGGAATCCTCTCAGCAACTGCAGCCTTCGGCAACCACCACCCTGATCAGTCGGTAGTCACCAACATCAAGGCAAGACCCTCTGTCACTGAAAAGATTATGACTCTGTGAGGGTTCAGATGACTGTTAGCATTTTTTAGCAATAATAAAGTTTTTCAAACTAAGGTATGTACTTTTTTTAGACACATTGTCAATGCACACTTAAAAGACTAAAGTATAGTACAAACATAACTTTCTTATGTACTGGGAAACCAGAAAATGAGGTGACACACTTTATTTTGATATTTGCAGTGGTCTGAACTAAACCTGTAATATCTCCAAGGTATGCCTGTATATAATTGAATATTATTCAGCCTTTAAAAAGGAGGAGATCTTGCCATTTGTCACAAACTCGATTAACCTGGAGGACATTATGCTAAGTGAAATAAGCCAGACACACACAAAAATGTATTGCATGGTCTCACTTACATGGGGAATCTGAAAAAAAGTGAATTGCACAGAGATAGAGAATAAAACAGTGGTTATCAGGGGTGGGTTTGGGGGAAGGACACGGGGAAATGCAGGTCAAAGGACAGAAAGTAGCAGATTTGTAGAAAGAACAAGTCTAAAGATGTAATGTACAACATAAGGACTATGGTCATTAATAGTATATTGTATTCAGGATTTTTTCTCAAAGAGTAGATTATAGCTGCTCTTGCCAAAGGGGGTAGGGATTGGTAACTATGTAAAATAACAGCTATGTTAATTTTATCACTGTAGTAACCATTTTACCATATACATATATCTCTTAACATATGTTGTATACCTTAGATGAACACAATAAAATTTATTTTTTTAAAAAATTCCTGGTCTGATAATTCTAACGTTCCTGCCATATCTGCCTCTGGTTCTGATGCTACTTCAGACTATGTTTTTTGCCTCTTTGTATGCCTGGTAATTGTTTGTTGAAAGGTGGGCATGATGTACCAGATAAAAAGAAATGCAGAAAATAGTCCCTTAGTTGTACGGTGGTGAGCTGTGGGGAGGGGAAGTGTCCTGTAGTCCCGCACTACGTCTCAGTGGCATAGGACGGCCAGAGAGGGCTGGAGTGGGACATTGCCCTCCTCCAGGTAGGTTAGGCTCTGATAAAACCCCAGCAGCCAGGGTCTGGTCAAACAGTTTCCCCTGAGGGCAGCCCTGCTAAGGAGAACAGAAGTACTGAAGGGAGAAGGAATCTTTTGTCTATATTCACTGTGATAACCAGATCTACCGTGTTTCCCCGAAAATAAGACAAGGTCTTATATTTATTTTTCCTCAAGAAGACACTCTGGGCTTATTTTCAGGGGATGTGTTATTTTTTTTAAGTACGGTACAACAATCTACATTTATTCAAATATAGTTAAGTCGTCTTCTTCTGGAACATCATCATAACTCTCCAAACCCCGAATTCCATCCTGAATTTCTTGCGACTCTCTTTCCTTTAGAACCATTGGCCCCAATCTCTCATGTGGAGCAATAGAGCTCTCATGAGGCAGATGAGAAGGGCTGCTCGTCTTCTTTACCGCTCCCGAAGAAAGGCATGGGTTGTGCAGACACGCTGCGTAGCCACGCCCATCACTAGGTTTTATTTTTGGGGTAGGGCTTATATTGCACAAATGCTTAGAAATCCTGCTAGGGCTTATTTTATGGGTAGGTCTTATTTGCAGGGAAACACGGTAGCTCCTGGAGGTAACATTCACAGAAGTGTGGAGGCCCCGTGACTGGATCCCCCTGGAGTTTTCTGCTCTCAGATATGTCCACTTGCAACCTCTAGTAATCTGCCAATCACAGTTCTGGTTTCCTACCTCCACACTTGCTTCTGTGGAGGTGTCTGCTCATGGTTTCTGCTCCAGGAAGTTGTGACTCTCTATTCACCTGTCTGTCTCTCCAGTTTGCAGGGGCAGCATTTTGCCCCGTGACTTCTTTTTTTTTCTCGCAAATCTAAAAAGTTGTGGGTTTTTCCCCCCCAGTTTATTCAGCTTTTTACTATCAGGATGGAGCGGTGACTTCTAAGCTCCTTACATGCTAGACTGGAAACTGGAAGTCTGTCCAGTCTTTTTTATTTTTGTGTTTTCCAGGCTTTCTTACATAACTTTTATATGTAGCAAGATCCCAAAGACTTTTACTAAAAGTTGTTGAACATTCTTGGTAATATCTTGTATTTATGAGCATTTTCTAACCAGCAGGCACTATTCTAAGTGTTTTCCATACATAATCTCATTTAAACCTCATGAGAGCTCACACATAAGTACCATTTCTTCTCCTGTTTCATAGGCAAGGAAGCTGAAGCACAGAAAGTGTAAGAATCCTCCCTTCGAAGGACCCAGCCAGGGAATGGTGGAACCAGAACTCAAACTCAAAACGTCTGACTTGAGAACATGTCCACAACCTCTGTACTCTATTACCCAGCTGACTCCTATAAATCCTCATAGTATTTTGAAATCATTTTATCCCAAAGAATTCAAATAGTCCAACAGATTGTTTCTTATTCTAATTATTTTGGTAACTGCCAATAAGATATTTCAATTTGCCACCCAAACATCTGAAATTACTAAAAAAAAAAAAAAAAAAAAAAGACTTTGAGTATGCATCTCCTGTATATCATTATAAGAAAAGGATTATGTTTTCCTGTAGTTTGCACAGAAACTACATGAAAACATAATCCCAGAAACCCATGAAGTTCTTCCTCAGCCCATCAGAGACATTCCACATTGGCTAAAATGAATCTACTACTGGAAATAGACTTCTGGGTTCCTAAGAATAGAAACAGCATGCAATTTTCCATGACAAATTGGTACTGAGTCTTACATAAATACAACTTTAAGGGTACTAAAGTTTTAAGCCAACCCAGGTTGTTGTGATCCCATTGCATACACATTGAGGTTCACCATCACTAACAGACAAGCCAAAGATAACCGCCGCCCTGAGGGCCATGCCAACTGCATCAGTAATATGCAGCCTGTTTCAGAGGAAGCCACTTTGGGGTCTGCATTCAAACTGATTGCATATTTTATTCTCTTTCCTTATGGAAACATGGTTTATCTGCATCACTAAACTCTCTTTTTCTGGCAACTGATTCAGAGTTGAAAATTTTAGAAAATACTGTATTCTGATTTCACTGGAGTTCATATTGATAGGTTTAGGATACATGAGCAACAGGGACAGAGATGTTTAAATATCAAAATGCAGAATCATTTCTAATCAATATATTCTCCTTTGTCAATCAAGGGAATAGTCGATGGCTATTGGCCAACATCACAGGAGTTTCTATCATCAAGTAAACTGTATGTCTCACCCTGTCCTCACATAAGGAATCATCTGTGATTCCAGTTACCTTTATAGAGCGAGAACATCTATCTCCCAAGGGCACAAATAATGTACATACTTGCTCTTCACTAAAAAAACAAAAAAAACCCCCACTTTCCATTCCTTAATGTTATATTATGGAACATTGTCTTTAAGACCCAAGTGCTAATTTCTTTTTGTGGATAATAAATCTAATCTGCTAATCTCTTGCACAGTGTTTGGGAAAGAGACTGAAAAAACTGTGGTTGAGCAAAATGAATGACTACGGTTATTAGGAAAAATGCATTTCTGGAATTACCAGTTGATTTCACTTATCCCTGATGTCATTGGGATTCATATTATAAAGCACAAATAAGAGAGATCTAGCTCTTACACAAGGCCAGTCATTTTTTTAGCCCTGTTATGCTTCTTTTCTCAAGAAAGGATGAGAGGTGGCATGTGCCAAAGGGAATGTCATTTTAAGGAACAATTTTTTAACCAAAAAAACCCACAAACTTTAATTCAAAGAAATCAAACAAAGAAGGGGTTATTATTTATGTTTGTGAAATAGCATATATAAAAGTTAACTGAAGTAACTCTCTTACCTTATAATTATTCATGATTTCAGTTAACCATGGTTTAACTGACTTGACTGTATCTTCTCGCAAGTACTTTTCAACTATAGCTCCATCGTTAAAAGTCCGATTTCCCACATGGATGGCTTGTCTCACTTCTGAGAGTGACAAAAATTTTGCATAGTAAGATTGGTCCTCAGGTTCCTGGCAGAAGGGTACATGAGAAAGACACGGAACATGATTGGGTGGCGGGACAGCCTGCCGAAAAAAGCTGTGAATTTCCCATAACAGATAACATCATGAACAAAATGTGACATGACTTTTAACTTGTCCCCACTCTTGAAATTTTAACTCAGAGGTTTTGAGGTCATGTAGGTGGGATCCTTTCACTAAGGACAGATCTGGATGATACGACACTCTTGGAGCAAATCCCCAATTTGCAAATACAGGATTTTCCTTTTCAGAAACTAATCTTTTGCAATCTTTGACTCTAATTAGTGACTCCGCTAGAGGCAAAGACAGAGAAAACAAAAGAGGTGAGATTATCAAAATCAATCATCCTTGTCGGTGGCCCTTTGGAAAGAAGGTCAAATGGATGGCAAGGGGCCAGGGTGGTGGCATGGTATTAAAAGCTAAGAATTTCACACCAAAAAAAAAAAAATAGTCAGTTGACTATCATTTAAGAGGGAAAATATGTCAAATGTAAAAACAGCTAATACCTTATGGACACAAGACAAAAGAAAATTGTCCATGAGCCTTATTTAAAAAAATAAAATAAACTGCAATATACTAATCATTGTACTAAAAGAAACAAGTAAATGCTTAATAAAAAACTTCTAGTAACAAAAGGATAAAAAAACTGTTAAGGTTTAAGTTGGACACTTTTGTGTTTTATCAATAATTTTTGTGAACTGTGAATATATTACTTTGCAAAGAAAAAAAATGTAATCCCAAATCTTGTTTCACTCTTGTCTACCATATGTTTTTCTCTTGGTAGGATCTAAATCCAAAACCACAGGGTTGGCAAATTCCACCAAAATTAACTTTATGGGTTTTATTTACAAACTAGTTCATAAATAAGGCAATTTAAAAACAGAATGCACTGTCATATGCACTAGACAAAGATTATATAAATCCAATCCCCCACTTTGGCTCTCTTTTATTTGATTAATTCTACACAGAAGACATCAACTTTGGCCTAATTTTATGAAAGAAACTATTAATACTCGAATACTTTGAAAAATATTCCAGAGGGCTTGAAGTGAAGCCATACTAAATGCATTAAACATCTTAAGTTAAAAGTAAGACAAAGCAAATATTTTCACAAAGGCTTTGGAAATTCTGATTATCCAAGCTGTCTTAAGTACAGAACAAAGAATGTGGGCATTTTCAAGAGACTCATAAACAGACTTGAAGCTCTTGGACTTGAACTCCAATCCCAGCCTGTATCCTTCACAAAAGAATCTTCGTATTCACAGGCATTTTTATTGCAAAAAAAAAAGAATCTCCGTATAACAAGCTCTACTGGGGGGAAGTGATGTTAATCAAAATTGATATCTGAAATATCACATATTCACAATGGTCAGATTATAACGTCTACAACATTGGCGAAGAAAATCCTGTGGGTTTATAGACCAAATAATGCAATACAGGCTTGGACAACTGGTCTAGTATGAAGTCAGTTATAATATTTGCCAAAACAGAGAAAGTCTGATTTTGCTAAAAGTTTTAAGCAAAAGTGATTATGGTTTTTAATGTTGTCATTACCGTGCATTGCAACAGGTTATAGTAATTAATACATCCTGTCACGTTATGGAAGTAAGAAGGTTCACTTGTTAAGTCACCATCCAGTAGTGTATCCAGTATCTAGGTAGGGAGAGAGAGGGAGAAAGAGAGAAGGAAAACGTCAGAGCGGGTAAAAATGTACAGGCATTTGTCATTTCCTTTCTTTGATAACTTTTTCATTCCTTCATTGTTTCATTCAACAACCGCTTATTGCACATCTTCTCTGTGCTAGACACTGTCCTAGGCATTGGAGAAACAGCAGAGAACATGACGGCCCAAAAGTCCTCCCTCATGGAGCTCATATTCTAGAGGATATGAGCGATAAAGCAGCATTTTAAGGTAAAACATGTCATATATTAGAGAGCAATGAACTCTATAGTATGTTGGGGAATGATAAGGAGAAAACTAAAGAGGAGAAGTGAGGTAGGAAGTGTCATGGTGCGTGTGTGTAAGGGACACTGCAGAGAGGCCACAGAGCGTGGCACTTAGAAGGCAGCATTTGAGTCAAGACGAGTTGGAAGGGAGGAAGCGAGCCATGCAGGCATCTGAGGAGAAGCACTCCAGGCAGAGGAAACAGCAAGAGCGGAGGCCTGGGCGGTGGGAGTGAGCCTTGTGGGAAGGGCGCATTAACGTACATCGGGGACTGCTCACACAGAGCACAAAGACAGAGGATGCAGGGTATGGGCATGGATGCAAGTGACTGGAACTGGAGGAAGTTAGCTGTGGGCTGCTGACATCGAAAATCCGGTGATCAGCAGAGGGGAGGACAGTCAGCATGATTGTGTGCTTCCCTCCAGCCATGCTCGGCTGCGCCGGGGCAGACAAGGTGCGGCAGAGAGGTGGGCTCGGCCAGGGCTGTGGTTCAGCCAGAGTGGGAGGAAGTGGCAGAGGGGCTTAGGGGGTGGGAATATATGGAATGACTGACCCGGGTTGAAGTTGGATAACTAGGGAAATGGAGACTTGAGGGGGTTAGAGATGGGGAAGAGGCAGGAGGATCAATGGATTGGAAGGTGGTGGGGTGGCAGGACTGTCAGAGTTGGTACATTAGCAGACGGGAGCGGGAAGGACCAGGAAGTGGTGGGTGGAGAAAGATGTTTGAATGTGAGATGGTGGATCTGTTGCTGGTTTTGGGGGATAATGGGAATGAGCAGCTAAAATGACGAGGAGAGCCAGATCGCTGCAAAAGAGGAGAGGAAGGAACTGAGGGACCAAGTCCTAAAAGGGTCATCAATGTGGATACTGCAGTCACAAGCGTGGAGACAGTGGACAGAGGGGGACACTGGAGACAGAGACAGAGGGGCAGGAGCTCAACCGGTCAGAGAATGAGCCGGAGAAACTGGGGGTTGGTAGACAGCCACAGTAAGAAGCTTTGGGTGGTACTGCGTGAGGACGTGAGACTCAAAGCTGGACACTTTAGGAGGAGGCAGGGGGCATGGTCTGGGAGCTGCAAGGACACCTGCTCTACCTATGAACCAGGTGGTGTAGAGTAGGTAAGAGAGAAAACAGCCCTCATGTGAGGGGGGCGCAGGGGCCACAGGGGCCTCAGCGTCAGCAGGGGAGAGCCAGGTTTTGGGTAAAGCACGAAGATGAAGAGAATAGTCACCGAAGAGACTGAAGACATAGGGGTTTGTTGATGATGCTATGAAGTTGTAAGGGGTTCATGTGAAAGGATCCTAAGACATGAATTTAGCACATTTTTAAAATGATCTATCAAGTATACATTTAGGTTTCTTATAAGACATTATTATCTTAATTTTACGGGTGAGGAAAAATGAGACCCATACAGGTCACCACTAGTGATGTCAGAGGGGAGACCAGCAGGCCATGCGTGACTCCTGAGCCGGCACACACTGCCACACACATGCTGGCCCCCAGCAGCCAGACTGCAGCGTTTCCTAGTTGTCACGTCCTTCTGGCTGTGCTTTGGGGTTTAACAGAAAGTCTCATTATTTTATCAGGTGAATATTCTTTTTCAAACACGAAGGAACTTATCCAAGTTAATATTGCCACGGGGACAGGGGCCAAGAATGAAAAGGATCATCACTGTAGAAAGTGTGCGTGTGTGTGTGGCGGGGGGCGGGTTGTAAGTGTACTTTGGCAACGCTATCATCGCTCAGCCCCACATCTGGTTGTGCAGATTGTGCACTCCGGGGGGATGCCTGGACCCCGCCAAAGCTCTGCTTCCGAAGCTGGATACCCTGGCTCAGGGCCGCATCTGGAGAAATGGCCACCTTTAACCTCACACCATGAAGGCATCTGCCTGCCCAGCCCTGAACCCACAGGACTGTGCTGCCCAGACGAGGTGTTTTCTTCTAACTCGTTCACCCAGAGGGGACACCACTGGCCAGAAGCCATCCTGAATGCACACGCCATTGTTGCAGCTCATTGTTAGACGTAATCTTCAACACCAGTGGGAATATAAAGTCAACCTTTGAGAATGGATTTGCTTTCAGAAAGGAGTTAAAAATCATTTGCTGTCAAACAAATAAGGTGGGTGGTCAAGACATGTGAAACCCAGTTTCTGGTCAAAACCTGTTTCACAAAGAGAACCCTGTGATCCAGAACATCGTCGTGGTGAGGGAGATGATACAGGACCAGAGAGCAGCCATTTTGCATCTTGCAGAATCTTTAAGATTAAGTTCCAGGATTTTTATAGAATGCCTGAAAATTACCATAGGAGAAATACAGGGGTGGGAATCAGAGGGAACAATTCCAGTCCTAGGCCTGCCAAATTCATTCTGTGTCCTTTGGCAATTCATTGCACCTCTCTGGGCCTCAGATCCTCACCAGTGAAATGTGTGTGTATGTGTGTTTGTGTGTGTGTATGTGTGTTTGTGTGTGTAGGGATCTATCTCTAAAGTACCCTCCAGCTCTGAGTTATTGCTCTTTGATTAACTACATCATTTTAAAGGATCAGAGCATCAAACAGGCTTAATCATTTAAGCTCGAGATTTTGACATTTATATTCTCTTAGGTTTCAGGATTTCTTGGATTCTTCCACTGCAGTCATTAAAACACATTGCAACTACCAGTTGTTTACTAACCTAAGTATCATTTTGTCTACTTCCCTTGAAAAAGCAAAGGTCTTTATATTTTAATTCATCACTCAAGATACTGGACCAATGGTTAAAAAGACATTCCATGCCTTTAAGGGTTTGGCTTGTTTTTGTTTTTGTTTTCTGATGAATCTGGTTTGGGAGAGCTGTATTTAACCTCATGAGTCATCTCCTCATTATTCTGATTACACAAAATACCTGAACTTTTCAGCAGTTTCCCTAATCCTATAGGTGTTTAGGCTGCTGCATCATGTACCAAAGTCATCTTTCTGCTTTCTTTATACACTTGGGCCTCTTAAATGCTCTCTTGACGTTGCTTAATCCCTGTGTGCTTCTTAAAAACATTATCAACTGTCTCATTTGCAAACTGGTCTCATGCCACGTACAATTTGGTATTAATTCTAAATTCCAAAGTTTCACTCCTTTTCCCCATCTGACTACCACAGCAGATAACCTAAAACCAGTCTCGAAAATACTGTCATTGCAAGTTGAAGCATGATCCTACATGTCCCTGATAAGACCCCTCTTTGTCTGCATTTACAACTGCATGAGAAATTCTGAATAAACACAGCCACATTTAGTGTCCCAACACAGAGAAAGAAGAGTCCGTTAGTGTCTTGCAGGACTTCCCTAGCATTGCCCATTTGCACAGCTTGCTGCTGTTAGAATTCATAGCAAGGCAGTCCCTGCCTTGGGGAGTTTCAGGTAGTGTCCTGGCAGCTTACTTGTAAAATGGAGGATAACTTTGTATTCCACCTGCTCCAAGTTTGTGTGTCTCCTGTTTTGATCTGAACCAGGTTATCTGCAATGCCTGAAGATTGTTAGTACCAGGCTTCTGCTTTAATAACAATGACATTAGGTATACTGTTATAGTATATATGGCTAATAACACACAGATTAAAGTCCTCCACATTCAGTCCCTGTCTCATTTACTAATGTGTCAAACATGATGGCTCTATAGTAAATGTGGCAATAAGTCCCTAAGGAAGATTGCTTACACATGCTTTTGTCTGAATTGATCAAAAACCCCAACTTCCTGTATCCTAATATTTAGTATACTCTTATGTTTCAAATAACCAAAAACAAAAGAGTGAAGAATATAATTAGTGATTCTCAAGTTTAATTTTAGGGGAGCAATGTAACGATATTTGCAAATGCCAATGGCTCTTTGTAAGAGTTTCAAATGACTCCGCTTCATAATCTTTGTTCCTGACACATTGGAACATGTGACATTTGTTACACCCTGTGGTCACTTCTCCAGCTGAAACCCTGTTTGCCGATATAGCCTTTCTAAATGGTTTACAGCGAATATTGAAGCATATGCCTCTACTTCCTGGGTTGCCTTTCTTCTGATTTCCATTTGATGGGATATGCCTTTAGGGCCTCCACAGCATTTAAAGAAATCAAAACAGTTAATGAAAGACACAGCTAGATAAACACTCCAAGATGATCTCGGGTTTAAAATATAGCCAAAGTAAATCCAAAGAAACACAGACAGTTCTTTTCTTCATTATGAGCCCACTCAACTGCCCCCGCCCCCAGCCTGGACAGCAGAACAGATATACCTGCTCTAACAGAAAAACGCCTGTGCACCCTGGTGCTGCTGCGACCCCTCCTCCCCTCACATGGTTCTAATTGCTCAAGGGCAACACAGGGCCCCAGAACTCACTTCAAAGGCTCGAAACCAGTTCTGCTTCTTGATGTGTTCTATGCATTCCTTGCACTGCTTCTGGAAGTACTTTCTCTGCTTCTCATCCAACAAGCCAATTTGGTACAGGAATGCCGCATAGCCCCCTATAATCTGAGGACAAAAGAGACACAGGTAAATCCCACACGGTAAGAAAGAGAGGAGTCAGGGAAGCCCACTCGCCTAATGAAATAACCCTTTGTAATTGTCACTCTTGTGCCAGAATCATCCAAGCAGGATAATTACAAACACACACACGCCCCACAAAACACACAAACACATATGTACACACAATACACATACACACAATACACGCATATACTTGCACTGATGGCCAACGTTGGCTGACACAGTAAGTTGACACGTTGAAACATTGGGTAAAAATTAGGAGATTTAAGTCATAAAGTCAATTTGGTATTTCCCTTTATCAAGCGAGGCCTCTAAAGTAAGAGGAAACTCCCATCTGATAAAAGGAGATTTAACCTCTTTAAGGGACAAAACTGAAAGAGAAAAAAGAGACACCTACTGATTCAGGGTCGGAATATGCATCTCCAATAGCGATTCCTTTCAGGTTGATCTTCGGCCGGGTTCCGGGGTTGAGGGTGTGGATGTAGTATGCAATGGCCGGCACGTACTTCCCTGCGTAAGACTGACAAGGGCGGATGGTGAAACGTCCACTCACAAACTGATGCTAGTAATATTATTTGTACTTAAGCCAATTAAAATAACGATGAAGCAGCAATATTTCCATAGGAGGTATATACCATCAGTTTCTTAACCTCGCATTGTAAATTCCACAATAGCAAAGAGCTCTGTCTCTCAATTCTTTTGTCGTCCCAAAGAGCACCAAGCAACACACACAGGTTGAGTGCACAAAAAATAATACGTGAGCATGTAATAAGAGATCATTCTAATTTCCTTCCAAAATAAAGTAATGGGGGCCAACGCAATCCTGCCACCCATTGGGTTTTTCTTTCCAAAAAGTTCCATTCAAAGATTTATAAGGGGAAAAAAACAAATCTTAAGACCAAAATTAAGATTTCAAAATCTGCTAATGATGCAAATTTTGAAATCAACACATATTAAAGGAATAGCAGAAAAGGAAAAGGACAATAATATTTATTGGCTGCTAAAATTTTCACTTGAACTTATCTTTATTTCCAATCTTTTCAGCAGAAGGCCTTTTTTCAAGTTCAAAATATTTTGTAGATACTTTTCCGCTAACAAACATGATAAAAGTTCTACTTTTAGACTATACTGAAAAAGAGCTACTATTGATTCAGTAACATTTTTTAAAGTTTTGTATTTTTTCCATCAAAGAGTTGCCTTCTTGACATTTCCACCTGGATGTCTAATATTAAAGTGTGTGTGTTCAAAATGAGGCTCCCGGTCCCCAAGCCCTCCTGCTGCCTCTCTTTCGATTCATGTTAACTCTGTTCTTCTGGCTGCTCAGGTCAAAAATCTTGGTGCCATTCTTTATATATCTTTCTCTCGCACCCCACAAAAGTCCATCAGCCAAGCTTGTCACCTCTACCTATTCTGTCAAAACCTGTCCGGAGTCCAGCATCCTCTCACATCCTCATCCAACATACCGTCTCTGGCCTGGATTGCTGCAGTAGCTTCCTCATTGCCCCCCTCTTTTTTGCCTTATTTTCAAGGCAGTGGTCCTGCTAAAACACACATCAGGATCATGCCACTCCTCTGCTCAAACCCTTTAATGACTTCCCATAAATGATCTGCTCCCTTCACTAACCTCATCCCTGAATACCCTCTTGCTCTTTCCTCTCCAGCCCACTGGCTTCCGTACTGTTGCTCACACATACCAGGTGTGTGCCCGCAGGGCCTCCACGTTAGCTGTCCCCTCCACCTGGAACGCTCTACTCCCAGATACCCAAATGGCAAATTCCCTCACTTCCTCAAGTGAGGCCTTCTGAGGGATGCCTTCCCTGGCCACCCTATCTAAAATTTTGACATCCCTTCTTTTATATTTTATATTCCCCTTCTTTCATTTATTTTTCCTCTTAATACTTATCACTCTCCAACAAACTTTTACTTATTTATCTTATGTACTGTTATTCTCCTGCCCATACTAGAATATTAGATCCGTGATCACAGGGATAGTCATCTGCTTCATTTATTTGAGCCTACTGTGTCTCGTGCTGTTCATTTGCTAGAATCAAGAAATAGTTGTTGAATGAATGAATCTTGAATGAATCTGCATTTCAAAAAATCAGTGCATATACATTCAAAATAGACTAGAAGCATTACGTGGGTATCGGTGAGACCACAGACCCTTCACACTGTCTCCAAGAGTCTGCAGTTCAAAGGCTGGGAACCAATGAGAAAGCTCATTTTATCTATAACCATATGCTGGTGATATCACTATTCCCATTTCAAGATGAAGACATTGAGGCTTAGAGAGGTTAAGTGGTAGAGCCAGAATTACACCTGACCAACTCCAACCTAAACTCCTTATGAGTTACGATAAAAGAATGTAATTTACACAAGATCTCTTCATTGATGCAGCCCTCTTGTGCAATAATAATTATTTAGGCAAAGTACTGAATCAAATAATTTATCCATTCATATTCATAAGTACATTTTAGCTTCCTTGTATAATATAAAGACGTGTTTATGTGTCTGAAATTTGGTTTGTTACATAACTATGCTAGATTCTTTTCTTGATGGCAATAAGTGAAAATTTACCAAATCAAATTTCTGCAGTATGACAAAAAAGCACATTTCTCTGAGTAATCATTTCACTGGTAAAGATGTATTATTATACAATCTTCATTCATCGATGGCTTCTTGGGCAATTCTTCTGTCAAAGGCATTGTGCTAGATACTTGCGAGACCCAAAAATGAATAAAGTACAAAATTTGTCCTCAAAAACTTGTCTTCTTTTGAAATTACATTTTGGAAACCTTGACTCAAATGAGATAGAGTAAAGTTTACCATTTCACAATTATTATTTCCAAAATCGGTATTATACATTGCCCAGCACAAAGTAGGTCCATAAAAACATACTTAATAAATGAATGACTTATCTGGCATTACTACTAAATATTTTTCCTCTACTGGAAATTGGTAAAAATGCTAAAAAGTGTATCTTCCAGTGATATTATCACTCAAGTTGTCTCGTTGTGAGACCTGGTAATAAAATACCTCTCTTAACTCTTTCTGAGATGGAAAGGCATGTACTTTCAATTGCTATATAGGTAGTGATGACAAATTTTGGCTAAAACATCAGCATTTTTATGGCACTTTCCCTCACTGACCATCATGTGTAT
Organism: Cheirogaleus medius; assembly: GCA_008086735.1. Taxonomy (NCBI): domain Eukaryota; kingdom Metazoa; phylum Chordata; class Mammalia; order Primates; family Cheirogaleidae; genus Cheirogaleus; species Cheirogaleus medius. The sequence goes on along the minus strand of VBSM01002217.1, from coordinate 22,290,968 downwards.
CTGGGATATATCCAGGCAGGGAATTAGGAAAGAATACCCACTTGACTTTTAAGCAACTACTATGAATCAAGCCATTCCACCTAATTGAATTTCAACCAATTTAACGTAAGCATTATTTTCCAATATTAATATTTTACAGCAATGAAAGTAAGGGTCTGTGCATTTCGGTCACGTGCCTAGCTGAAATTCTACCTAGGCTTGGCTGTGTCCATGGCTCCCCTTTCTCATTATCATATCACGTGCTGTTCAGTGGGCCTGGAGTACACTGTGGGTCTCTGGTCCCCCAAGCTGGGACCATGCCATGCTTGCTAAGCTGACCACTTATGAAAACAAGACAGTGAGATGGGTAGGTCTATAATCATATCCCAAACCAGATTCTTCCATATTCAGTCCACATCTGCTGAATGTGATGATGTTTACCTTATTTTTTTGCTTTCTAATGACTATCACATCCTTCCTTGCTTTGTGTCAGTGTGACAAATCCTTCATTGCCTTTTTCATTAATCATTCCATCGGCTGACTGACTCAGGCTGTCACCCAGTAGACAATTATAGAATTATTTTATGGAAAACAGACACTGAAACATGATAAAATTTCAATTATTTTCTCTCTCCTTGTTGAGACATATCCCTCCCCCCCTTTTTTTTTTTGCAAGATCAGACATTTATTCTTCTTGAATCATTTATTTATCAGTTTAACAATTCTCTGACCACCACAAGCACGTCTAAAGACAATCAGACTATAAATCAATTATGTTTTATTTTACCTAGTTTTCCTTTTCCTGCATATATTTTAAATATAATAGAACTCCATATTTTGGGGAAGAACTTAGGTGTGATTGCTCATGGAATAAAAATGGACTATATGGTATCTTAGGCTTATAATTGTAATTCTGTAATGTTATGAACTCTTGCTCTTTTTGTTCTGAGTTCTGCCCCTAATGACGACAACAGCAATGACAACCAAAATTTGCAGTCTCCTGGCTCCTCTGACCTCACGAAGGTGCTCACCAATGTGGGCAGCAGCTGGGCAGAGAAGCCCCTGAGCCTGTCAATTAACACTCACCTAACGTCAGATCAGTCCCTGGCCTCATAAGCTCAGAGCAACATCAAAGCCATTGTAAAAACAAAGAGGAAAAATGAGACCAGAACCCGACTGAACACAATTTTAGAATCTGCAGTGACCCTCAAATGAGGAACTCAGCCCGCTAAACATACACATCTAACACAATAATTCAAATGAGGTTAGCAAGCAACACATCAGGATTTTAGTCTGCCCTTAGTATTCCTTTCTGATACTTAAAGGAGTTTCAAGCTACAGTTTCCAGCACTGCTCTTGTTTGGTTAATTTTTCCCATGGTGACCACAGTTTGAGCTCACCACCAACAAGAAGGACCAGAGGTATTAGGGTGTGTTTGTACATGTTTATATTTGCTGGAGCTTAAAGAAGCAATAAACTTCCAGTTCTCTTCTTACATCAGAAGGATCTCAGAATTCAGCTCTCAATCTTTTATTTCCCCCATGAGAGCCAAAGGTCTCAACATCATAGCTGAGTAGTAGTTTCGAATCTTGGTCTGCAATCTTTCTGAGTTCTTAAATGAAGTTTGGAACGGCCTAATGGAAATCACGTGAGGAGCACATTGTACTTGTAAAAATAGTCTAAAGAGAATGTAATGCTTGGTCAATTATCCAGATGTGTAAAAGCACAATGAAATTGGACTTAAAGAAACTTGTAATTGTGTATTCTGTCTGAATCTCTCCCTTCTTACATGTTTCAACAACATTCATAGTCTACTTACTGTAACCCTGCCCTTGGTTACTTTTAAGGGAGGAAAAAAGATTTTATATCTAAAATCAAGCTTCCATCAGCTCCTCCAGAAGGAAAAATAAAATAGTGTCAGAGAATAATATTATAATGGAAACAATGTCCTCTTACAGAAATTTCACATATGTTAGCAGTTACTATTGTTTAAGCTACTCTCAGTTGACCACATTTCTTACTGAAGATTAGTAGAACCAAAAAAAAAAAAAAAAATAGATGCAATTATACTGAGTCTCTGCCTTGCTTCTGGGTATACACTTCATGCGGAAACATTCAGAACTTTTTCATTGATAATGAGCAATGGCTTTTCAAATGAGATGCACCCAAACCTGGACCCAAAGTTTCACTATCCATAGGCCTTAGTTCCTAACCTCTGACTGTAGATGGAAAGGGAGAGTTGTCAACTTCAGCAATGGTATGTTGAGAATCCCACGGGTCATTCTTTCCTGCTCTGTCCCCACTCACAAAGGAGGAATGATGCCTCTCTGATGAACTCACTACTGGGCTGGTGGGAACTTCTGTGTTCCCAGAAGGAAACAAGGCCAGCTGCCCTTTTGGAAAGAGTCGTACGAAGACCTTGTTTTCCAGCTCTTCCAAGGCACAGACTGTGGTACAGCCGCCCCACCCCCATTTATGGAGGCAGACCTGAGGGGACAAGAGAACTTCAATGTCTTGAAGAAAACTTTATACACACCTTGAAAACCCAAAGCCAGCCAAGAAAACTGGTGAAAACCCTAAATGTAATGGAGTAATATGCAATGTAGCAGCCACAAGGACAGGATTAGGCTAGGGCAACCTTGCCTTCATCTAGCCTTGGGGTAGAAACTTACTTCACTCAGTACAATTATTTTCTCCGAAGAGAGAAGAAGCGTGGCTTTAACATGGTCAGTTCGGAAAATTAATGAATGAGGAAAGCTAGAACTTCAGTGTTGTGGTAATCTCTACAACTTCCTAGACATTTCTAGACTATGCGTCATCTAATTTCAAGACCACATTGCTGCAATTAGAAGAAAAAAAAGGCTTCTAACAAGAATATGACTTATCAAAGCATCTATTTCTCTTGAATATGAACTTGAAAAGAAACTTGTAAAATCTGCGGGCATACACATATAGATCTGTAGCCAAACTTTAGTCACATAAATTTATGTATAAGTACATACTATCTTCCAAATGATATATTCTTGTTTAGTATTGAGAAGATGCTCCTTTAAAAAAAAAAATCAATCCATCAGTGACAGGCATAGGTGAACAAGATGCATCTTTCCCCCACCTACTCTGACCTCAGTCCCAATTTGGAGAAACCTAGCTTGAAGCCAGGTGACTCAACCAGATGAATGAACCTTTTTGTTTAAAATGTAGACTACAGTTAATTTGACTTTTAAATAAAGAGCCTGAACACACGGGGCTGGCCCAAGTCAAAAAACTGAGTCTTTGTTTGCTCACTGTAGATAGAATTCAGAAGGTTGAAGCTGTATAACAGCTTTAACTTAGTATTTCCGGCCCCCACCTAGACATCTCATCCAATCAGGTACTATTTATGTCTCTATGCTGCTTGTTCCAGCATGGTAGTTCACTTCATACAAAGCTTATAATGACTTCTGATTTACTTATATTCTTTTCCACGCAACTAAAGAATCAGTAAATACATATTGATTTGATTTGGATATGCTATCCAAAAGCCAGAGGCCCAACTTGCAAACATTTCCATATGACCTTCTTCAGTTCTTCGGATTGCAGCTTAAACCTCGAATTTTGCAATATTAAATTCAATTAAATAGTCACAAATCCGTTTTCAGCTCTAAAGAAAATATTGGCAAATGCAGATGAACGTAATTGAAAATAGACATTTGTCATGGGCTCAAGAGTTAAAACAGCTTGAAGGTTATCTAATAAAATTCAGCAAGTTCCAAGCCTTGAGAAATAATTGCATTCTAAGGACTTCAAGTCTTTATATCACTTGAAACTTCCATTTACTCTATAAAGCTTTATGATCAAAGCCAAATCTTTATGATTAAACCTAAGTCTTGGCCAGAAAGACAGAGACATCCAAGAAGCTAGGGAACTTCTTTCCTGTTTATATAAGGTTGATGACCCTAGAGATTGTGCATGAAATAAGGAAGGGGTTGTTTGACTCCCTTCTACAGAGAGCGGATCTGTTCGAGGAAACAGGCAGGTCCTGGAGGCAGTGTAATTTCAAGGAGAGAGCACCCAGCTCCAGAGAGCATCTCCACAAGCAGGGTTACAACCCTCAGCTAATTCCTTCAGGACAATCTTCAGGCTCTGGAGTCTGACCGCTTAGGTTCCCATTCTGGCTCCTCCACTTTCTGGCTGGGTGACCTTGATAAAGCACACCTCACCTCTCTAAGCCTCAGTCACCTCACCTGTAAAATGGGGATAATATTAATAGTGCCTATTTCATAAGGTGACTATCAGGATTAAAGGAGGTAATGCATAACACAGTGCTTAGCATAATGCCTGCCTCATTGCTATTCTCAGACAACATCTACAAATACAATATATGAGCTAGATGCTCTTGAAGGCTTCCTTCTAGCCACCAAATTCAATGATCACAGCTTGGGCCCATGGATAATGGTGTGGGCCTACACAGGATGGTAAGGATCACAGGCCCACTGCTAGGGCAGCTCTCCCACCCCACCTTAAATGCCACCCCTCTACTTGCATGTTGGTGCTTGAAATTCCCCTATTACAAATATCTTTCAATGAGGTAGGCTCTGCTCTCTATTCAAATACAAACATGTGGGGAGCACTGGTAGTGTTTATCAGATCCTTTCTAATGGACAATGAGCTGATAACAAGGCAGGATGGGGGAACAATCACGATAGGGGTGGAGGAAGCATGGAGAAATAGAACCTGAGCGCAACATGGCGAACGGGAGGAAGGCTGAGCATGGGGGGTTGGGCCTAGGATGGGCCAGGGAAACAACGGAGTGGACAGGGGCGTCCCCAGGGCCTGCGACATAGTGCAGGGAGAGAAGGGAAATGAAAGGGATATGAAAAGATGATGGAGAGAAACATATGGATATTCTCGCACGAAGCTACTCTGTAACATCCATTAAGTACTGTGCTTAGTATCAAATGAAACAAACTGAACAAACATGGCTCTCGCATACTGGGGTCCACCGCCTCAACCCAGTGGGCCATGATGATCTCAGGCAAGGTTAGCAGACACTGTGCTCCCAACGGGGCCTTCCCTCAACTCATGCAGATGAAGATAAAGTATCCCATGAAGCTCCCTAATTATTCTTTAAACAGCTTCGAAGTTTTGCCTATATTCGGCCCTCAAATAAACTATGGTTTCAAATTGCTTATAAAGAAAGTCTGCTGTTTTCTGCTGATTGAGAAGAGATACCTGGTTTTTAACCATGTGCCCTGCCATCTTGGAAGCGCCTGCCATCCAGGGCCGCCACCGCCCATAAGCACTGATGCTTTCTCTGAGTGGCACATAAAGCCACAGACGGGCTCAGGGAACAACGGGCCTGCCTTCCAGTGAGGGCTGCTTTGCTTTTTAACTTCTAGCCGGGCCTGCGTACACTCGAGAGGATTCTAAATGTGTCTGTGCCTCAAGAACAAGGGCAACCTCGCTAACAGTCACTGGCTCAGAAAGGATAACACTTACAAAGAACGTTAATTATGGGAATTAAACACAGCTTGTTTCTCTTTTTGAAGTACATTTTTTTCATGCCACAAGGAGGGTGATTTACAGACACATTTGTCTCTTTTTAGAGAAAATTAATTCCAGTTGGTGTTCCGGGCAGAAGTGACAAGAAGAAGGGAAGGAGAGGAAGCAGCTTCTCCCGGTCCCTTCGCGTCCCTGGCAGCCCACAGTACTCTATGGTGTGGCCACAACATGGTCCACACTCGGGGCAAGGAGCCTGGGTGGGGGCGGGTCTCGGACACGTTTGTTTGCTCAAAAACAAACAAACAAACTTCTACTATCAACTGCTAAGTTTAGTGTTTTAGACAAAGTGAACTATTTCTTTTAAAAATGATTTCAAAATAATAGGCACCGAGTAAAGAAAACAATGCCACATCCCAGCAAAGAGTGAGCAAAGCGTCTCCTAACACTTCAGCTCCTGTCTCCATACATTAGGCCATATGCTTTAGAGTCATGATGCATTAATGCAGCTTTTCAACATGAACGGTAATAATAGTCATCATGTGTTGGGTGCTCGCCACAGCCAGTCACTACGCTAAATATTTGAGGAGGATTATCTAATTAAACACTCACAACAACCCTAAGCAGTAGGTACTATTACTTCCAGACTCCCTTACAGTAAAGTCAGAGCTCTGAGCAGCTGCTCCAGATGCCTGGAGCATCAGGCCATTCTCATTCATAGCACACAAATGTGAAGGATTTTTAGGCCCTGTGCATTTACACTGAAAAGCAGAAAAATATTTCTGAGTTTATGCATTTATTTTTCAAGGATGTCTCTACAAACTGAGCAGCATTATAGGTTTAGCTTTCCTAAGAGTGTGAAAAAATTAAGAGTTCAGAAGAGAAAGGATTTTACTTTCTTGAAAAATCTAGAACAACTTTTTTTTCTGGTGGTATTAGCAGATCCAGGGAGGGTGGGCTGGTACTATGTTAAAACTTCAATTATATACAGATGCTTTTAGAGTAAGCCTAGGTAATGACAGCTGAACTTCTAGCAAAGCAAAATATCCCTGGAAGCGATCTAATTTAAAAACCAACCCCTCTGATTGTAAGATGAAAAGCAGAGGCCCAGGAGATTAAAAGACTTTCCTGGAATCATCCAGTGAGATGCAGAGCCAGCCCTGAAGCCCAGGTCTCCTAATTACTAATCCAGTATGCACATTATTTCTCCATTCTGCCTCGTGGCCCTAAAACAGAAAATGACCCAGATAGAACAAACTAGACTGGAGAAACATACCGTTCTAGTCATAATAAAAAACCATCAAGGCATCATTATATAGTGTTCTTCCTTCTAGGAAGAGATGTGCCCCCAGACTGAATGTATCCCATGTAGTTCTTATGAAAGATGCTGCTGCCTGGCAACTGAACGTCTACTCCGGCCCTGCCTGTCCCTGCGTTCACGTCTTCCTTCATCACTTGGAAAGCACAGGTTTCCTTAGCAGTATTCATCCTGGCAGCAAAGAAGGTAAAAAGATAATTGTCCTTTCCTACACACACTTGGGAATCACATGCATGAAACCACCAGGCAGACATGAAATAGACAAGTCAATTTTTTCAACCAGGATTTGGCAGCCTTGCCACACACCATGGTTTACATCAACATCAACATCACGGTTAACAACATTGCCACGTCATTTGCGAGACAAGAAATTTCACACAAAGTAGATCACTCTTCTGTTGGATGTAGAGAATGGGCATTTTCCAGGGTTGCTGCCAAATGATGGGAGCTTCACTTCCTGTCCCTTTCCCCAACCTGCCTCTGAAATGGATTAAAAGACAAAGAACAGCAGGGAATTACTGGTAAAGGTCCTAAGCAATCCTGACTAGATAATCAGCTTAAAAACCTGAAGTGTAGCGTGATAAGCAGTCAGAATAGCCTTTGCAAACAGCTTTTAGAAAGAGAAGAAAGCAGGCACAAGAGAAGAAAATTCCTAGTTCCATTGACTTGGCACTCCCTTGGACAAACTGAGACTATTTTTCTCTTTCACTCCCTTAGGGTGGGCATCTGTGGATGTGTTAATCTAACACCCTTCCAGCTCTTCCTCTGGTTTCATCACAGGATCTTCCTCTGGAGACCACTCACCTCCACTCTCAGGCCTAGAGGTTCCGAGGGTGAGGGCCCCACTGTGATCCCTCCCCTCCCAGGTGCAGGGGTGGGCCTCAGACACCATTCTGCCAGTCTGTGTATTCCAACCCCCGGGCCCCAGTTATTGGTTCTAGGATGGGCATGGGATCCAAATGGACCACATGAGATTCAGGAATCTGATGGATTACTGGGAAAGAGAAGTTGAGCTGATAGGCTACACCTGCTCTTGGGTGGGTGGAGAAGCAGGAGTATCCGAGTAAAAGAATCTGCCTGATTTAATCAAATCCCATTTATTTATTTTTGCTGTTGCTGTATTGTCTTTAGGGTCTTAGTCATAAATTCTTTGCCTAGGCTGATATATAGAAGAGTTTTTCCTATATTTTATTTTATAATTCTTATGGTTTCATGCCTTATATGTAAGTCTTTTATCCATCCTGAATTAATTTTTGTGAGTGGTGAAAGACAGGGATCCTGTTTCATTCTTCTGCATGTGGCTATACAATTTTCCCAGCACCATTGACTAGGGCTTCTTTTCCCCAATGTACATTGTTGTATGGAAAACAGTATGGAGATGTCTCAAAGAACTTAAACTAGACCTACCATTTGATCCAGCAATCCCACTACTGGGTATCTACCCAAAGGGAAAGAAGTAATTTTATCAAAAAGACACCTGTTTGTTGCAGTACAATTCACAATTGCAAAGATGTAGAATCAACCCGAGTGCTTATCAATTCATGAGCAGATTAACAAAATGTGCTATATGTACTCAGCCATAAAAAGGATGAATTAATGCCTTTCACATCAATTTAGAAGGAACTGGAGACCATTATCCTAAGTGAACTATCCCAAGAATGGAAAAACAAACATCACACGTACTCTCTAATAAATTGAAACTAACCGAGGGGCACACATGTGCACAGAAGGAAGCAAGAGTCATTGGAAATCAAGCAGAGGGGTGGGCAGGGAAGGAGTAAAACCCTACCTAATGTGTACAATGAACACTATTTGGGTGATGGGCACACTTATAGCCCTGACTCATGCATTTCAAAAGCTCCATGTAACAAAAACATTCATACCCACTTAATATTTTGAATTTTTTTTTTAAAAAGCCTGCCTGAGAATGAAACCAGAGAAGGTGCAAAGCCAAGTACACAGATCAGGAGAGAATGACAAAGTCTTGATGATAGGCTATGAGCACCCACATGCAGCCATGCCTGATGCTAAATCAATCAATCCCTTGTTTTACTTAAGCCACTTTAAATAGGATTTCTGTCATTGGCAAGTAGAAGAGCCTTGACTATTATACCCCTATTTACTCTTCAAAATCCAGTCCACCTCCTCTGCTTGGCCCTTCCTGAGGATCCCATGTTGAGAGGTGTCTATCTACACCTTTCCTGTAGTTATCTTTCTAGCCACTTCCCTAATTGTACCTTTCATTTTGCATTGCAATTATTAGACCTTCAGATTTAGGGCAGGTTCAATGTCTTACTGAATTTCTAATACTTCTCCAATGCCTCGGACATAGTAATACTTAATATATCTGTGTTGAATTGAATTTGATTCTAAATACTCTTTCAGTGGATGTTGCACCCTTAATGGTTTCCCATTACACTTTGAAGAAAGTCCAAACTCTTTGCCATGGGCAGCAGGGTCCTACGGGATCTGCCTGCATCTCTCATCTCAGCTCCCACCCCAGTGGATCTGTGTTTTTCCTTGAACCCACCAAGCCTGTTCCTATCTCAGAGTCTTTGCATTTGCTCTTCTTTCTGCCAGAAAAGCTCTTCTTCCAGATACTGCAGAAATCATCCCACCACATCATTCAGGCTTCTGCTCAATCATTTCCTTGTCAGAGAGCCTTGCCCAGACAATCTTATCCAAAATAGCATCTCTGTCACACTCCAACCCTTTCCCTACTTTATCTTTTTCATGACACTCCTCACTGTCTCATGTTATAGTACCTAGTACATATTTATTTTATTTATCACTGTCTATCCCTCTAGAATGTATGAGGACAGGGATTTTTGTTTGTTTGTTTTACTCTCCATTATATTCCTAGCACCTAGAACTGTATCTGTGCTCTCAAAACAATGGCTGGTATACATTTTAAAAAATAATCTTAAATTGAAAAGGATAAAAAAAGAAAACTCTAAAATTGAAACCAACATCGACGAGTGAACCTAACTGTATATTAAATTATAACATAATCACCCTGAAAAAAATAGAATTCTGATAACTTTTAAACATAGCACTTTGATGATAAGGTTGTAGTGAGATATAGTCTAAAGACAAAAATAATTGCAGCCAAAAAATATTGAAAGTAACCTTGAGGTTTCTTGTTGGTAATGGAACTGATGCATTAATGGTAATTCCAAAACCACATGGGGCGTATCGTAGGATTGAGCAAAAGAGTAAGCACACTGCTGCTGCTGGGAACCACAGTCCTCAGTGTGGGAGGGGTACACAGCTATGGAACGGGGAAAGAAGAGCACCTTTTGGTGTGGAGTTAGAATTACGGGTGTCAGTATGAACTCATTTTGTTTCCTGGCTCTGCCTACAGACAAAGTCTAAAAGAAATGACATCCCAGTAGCAATGAGCACCCTTTTTGCTCAGGACTTAGTTTTTAAATACCATTTCCCATTAAAAGGAATCAGGGGTCTTTGAAGAAATAACTGATTTCAGGGTTAGAGCAGGGAAAGTACAAGATGTTTCTGGAACATATATTTGTCCCCCAAACCAAGAAATGTACAGAGAGTAATGGGGCCCTGCTCAAAGGATGCAGCTTAAAGGGGCTCCCATTGACAAAATTTGGAACAATATAAGCATCAAAAACAATGATGGCAATACATTTTAACAGACAATAGGAATAACAGTCCATATCCATGAGTCTACAGTAACCTTTTTAGAAGTAAATAATAGAGAAAAGGAGGGAAAACTCTTCTTTACAGAAGAATGCCAGATGGTATCTATAGAAAGATATTAGAAAAATTACCATTTTATAACTCCCAGTGTGATAACTGATTCAGACAGGGATCATCAATGGATGTTAAAACTATTGGGTGACAGATTTTGAGGGGGACAGATGTTCACATGGTCTCAGAATATTAATAATTACAAATAGAAACAGGTGTTTTAACAACAGGAAGATCTGACAGATACCACCATGACAAAGTGACCAAATTTACCATCACCAGTAAGGGACATATTGACATTATGTGCTGATATTAAAAAATGTTCTGGAATATACGTGGGGGATAATTGGAGAATTTTGAATATGGGCTGAATCAATATTGACATATATATATTTGTGTGTGTATATGTATATATATTTTTTAGATGAATATACTGGCTTAATATATTTCAGTCTTGATGATATTTGAGGAACACAAGAAAACATGACTTCAACTCACCTCCCCAGTGGCATAAAAGTCATTATCTTTATATTCAGGGAACAACTGGAAAAACTGAATCAGTGCACTGCAAACAACAACAACAACAATAAAAATGAATCAGAAAAATGAATCAGAATTGCTTCATGCTATGATACCAAACCTAACCCTTTGGCAATATGTTTCATTTGAAATAAGATATTATTCTGCCCTGAGCTCCTGTAGTGCATTTTTTTCAAAGTCTCCTGTGTATAATATTCCATACTATTTGGATATTCAGAAAACACATGTGGGCTTACTTTGTACTACTAAGAAGTTTGGAAAAGTTGGACATCCATATACTGGGCACATTTCCAAATCTCTGAGTTAGCAATTTGGATTATCTAGTTATTGAGGGGACCTTGAGGAAACGATACAGGCTTTCACCTGTTATGTAGCAATTCTTGGAAGTGGTTCTGCAAACCCTATGGCTCCACTGACCCAGGTTTGTACTGAAGTAATGAGAACCTTACTTGCTAACCAACCCCCACTGCAGGGGGACCCTGAACATTTCTAATGGAACTCCCAGAATGTCAACATTTTAATAAACAAAGAACAGACCAACTAAAATGACTATAATTTAAAGGAAAACCAGCAAATAGCCAAACAAATATTGAAGTAAATGTACAGTGGCCTCTGGGCTCAAAAAAATTATGTTTACTTAAGAATGCCAACAGCCACTTCAGCAAGTTATGCTGAAATTGATTTAAACAGATTCAAGGAATTATTTCATAATAAGCCAAAAAAAAAAAAAAAAGTGGATCTTTAACATGATTCTTTAATTGACCAAAATCTTTCAAAAAAGGAATCAAAACCTTGTGAAACTCAGAAGCCTTATGAGTGTTTTGACCCAGATTGCAGTGGCCCAGACGATACAGAGGGTTTTTGTCCCAGTTTCCTGCTGAGGGACTAAAAGCCATGAACCACCCAGGGAAGATGAAAGGCAAGGAGGCTCTGAAAACCCAGGAGGAGGAGAAAGTTCAAGGGTTACAGAGAGGCAAAATTGGGTCATTACAATCACGATGATCCCGGCTATACTTAATTTTCAAAGGCTCCATAAAAATTCACCATGAAACACTACTGTAGAGTTTCGGTGTATTTCTGTATTCATTATTTATAGTGGCCTTTGTAAAAACTAAATCTGAGAGCTGCATTTTATAGCTTTCATGTTTGTGCTGGCAATAAACTGGCTTTCGAATGCAGATAAAAATAGGCATTCATTCTCCACCCTTCCCTCCCCAACCTCCAGGCTAAAAACTACTTCCCTTTCTGTCTTCCTGCTTGTTGGAATGGCAATAGATAATTTAATCTAGTAAATCTCAATTAAGCCTTGTGTTTTAGCTTAAAGCTCATTTCCTTGTAGTATCTGTTAAAAGACTCATCAGGGTTGCCAGATTTAGCAAGTAAAATTATGACATCCAATTAAATTTGAATTTCAGATAAATAACAAAAATGTTTTAATATAATATAAGCATTAAATATATCCCAAATATTGCATGGAACATACTTACCTTAAAAATGTATTTGTTGTTTATCTGGAATTCAAATGTAACTGGGCTTTCTGTATTTTATCTGGCAATCTTAGTGGGAGATAATCCCCCAGGTTACTTCTAGCTCGAAAATGCCAGCATTCTCTAGCTCAAGTTTCCAAGGCAAGGCCCCACTCCAGGAAGTTATCATAGAGTTTTAATGTCACAGTTAAATCAGAAAGATAAATTGCGGCCAGGCACAATGCTCATGCCTGTAATCCCAGCACTTTGGGAGGCCAAGGCAGGAGGATTCCTTGAGGCCAGGAGTTTGAGGTTGTAATGAACCATGGTCATGCCACTGTACTCTAGCCTGAGTGACAGACCTACACACCGTCTCTTAAAAAAAAAAAAAAAAATGGCTGAATTTGTTTCAGCAAGTCCTCGGTTGGTCTTTCCTAAACAGGAGTGAAGAATTTAAAAGGTAATTTTAGTAAGTTAGATTTACATATACAGTTTGCTCATTTAACTGCATTTTAGTAAAAAACTAGTGTTATTACATGGTGAGGGTCTGCCTGAAAATAGAATCTAGAATCATGCCCACATGAGATTTCAAATTTTAGAAGCAGAATTGCTAAAGTATAGGCTACATAATACATACACGTGTGTGTGCATGTGCACACTCCACGAATTGATTTAAGTACAAGAGCTACATGACACAGGAAGTATACCTCTTCCAGGTGATTCCACTTGGCAACCTTGCTGGCATTATGCCATGGACTTGTCTGATAAATAGAATTGAGTTAAAGACTGTCTGCTGGCAGAAAGGTACATTAAAGAACAACAAGGAGAAACAGAGATTGCAAGGGAGAATGACTAGGAGAAAATTATTTCTCAGATAATTTTTTAAAAAGAGAAGTCGGCAGATGCAGAGCAGAGAAGGTGAGTAAAAATGATCACGCACTATAGACCTGAAGATAGCACTAATATTTGGTCAGTTCGGATGGAGTTAGAAGCATAATAAGCACGCACAATGATCAGGAGAATTGGGATTCAAATAATCTAAGCAAAGTCTCCATTCCAACAGAAGCCACGCAAGGTGTAGTGACAGTCACTGACACTGGACTGAAATGAGCTGGACAGCAAGAATAGTGATGGTGTGGTTCTGCTGGAGCACGTGAGGGGGGCCTCTTCTGCACAATTCCACATCCAGCGTGGCTGAGCCACGATCCTCTTCACCCAGCACGGATCATACACTGTTCTCATTTAATATATAAAGCCTGCTTCATAGTTGCATTGCTGCGAAGCTGTGTTTAGCAAGACATATCATTTCCCATTACAAACCAACACGTGGCATAGAACGACAGTAGCACTTCCATTGCGCTGCTAAGAAAATAACTGCAGGCCCCTCCTAGCATGTAATCACCGGGAGAGCAGAGACTTTGGGGATTGGTGATACTACTGTATCACCAGCACCAAGAACAGTGTCTGGCACATGGTAGGCACTTGATAAATAGAGGCAGACGGAGAGTGGCACCAGGTAGTACACTCCAAGTCAAGTCAGTAAGTTTATTATTTTTTAGCAATTTTTTTTTTTCTAAACCAGAAAGGCATTGTGGCTCAATAGATCATTCCAAATAGGGAAAAAAGAAAGAAAGAAAGAAAGAAAAAAAAAAAAAAAAAAAACAAAGAAAAGAGAGTATTTAAGCATCTTGTTATTGAAAAAGTTTCATTTCCAAACAAAAAGAAAAGCAGCAGAGATGTGAATGGTAAATGCCTCTTTAGGAGGCGACTCCTTATAGCCATGCACTATTAATAGTCAAAAGAAATGGGATTTTCAGGGAAAAAAAACATATGGTTTCCAAAGGAAGAAAAAGCAAGGTCCACTCTTTAAACCTGTAGTAGCCCATTTACAGGTTTAAAGCCACCGTCTCACTCCAAACCCCCATCTGGAGAGCTGGCAAGAAGAATGTGGTCACAAAGGAAACGAATAGTGTAAACTATAAAGGAAACAGCTGAAATCAGTTTTCTGCACTACCCTTGATTAGCTATTTTCCAGTTCTAAGAGCCTGAAGCAAAAAGAACTAAAACAGCTATAAACAATGGACGCTTTGAAATAGGTTCTCTTTACATGCCACGCAAGAGGAGATGTAACACATGTCAGCAGTGGACGTCCACGTGGAGGGTCAACTGGAAGCTGTAGCCATCTTTGGGGGAGGGGAAGGAGAGACCAGCAGGGCCTGGCAGCACTGTGAAGCTCAGACTTAGAGGGGGTTGAAGCATCTCTTCAATACAGACCCTCTGCTCTCGGGTGTTTGCTAAACAACTGAGCTTGTTTGCATTTAAGCCAAAAGAGGGTTGGGAGGTTTGGGATTTCAAGAACAAGAAGAGCACACAATGCTAAGGAGAAACCTGGCTGGTGAGTAACAGTGGGGAGGACCACCACCCAGCACAGTTATGTCTGTGGAGGGAGGAGAGGAGGTGCCGGGGAAGCTGGGGCCCCCCTGCGAGGATCCACTGTACCTCAAAGCAGGAGTGTGGGGTTCTAGGTATCCCCTCCCCCTGAAACTGAATAGAAGTGTGCAAATCATGGGACATGTGGAAAACGAAAGTGGAGAAGACAACAGCCATATTCTTTTCTGGGTCAGCAGAGGGAAAGATATCTTTGGGAGAAAGTCCCAGAAGTTCTTCTTCCCTCTCTCCCCCAGCCATCTGCTTTAGGGAGAAAGGAGTAAAACTGAAAGCTTTTGTCAGAGATCAGAAAACTGTGACTGCTCGTAGATGTCCTTTCATTTTGGAGATTGGCTAGGTTTGCTCACCTAGTAATGAGCAGAGCGTCTGGTGGAGGTGGAGGGTAGGGGAGCTAGTTAACTCCTTCTGGCCACTAGGGTTCTTTTAGTAAATTATTATAAATGCATAAAGTGCTCCCCTAGTGACCTAAAAGAATCCAGGACTTGTTCTCCAGTAATAATTTATAGACTGGAAAAATCTGACTAAATAAGAAAGGTCACTTACTTAAAAAAAAAATACCAAAAATAGCTTTAATGAATATCAGTAAAAGAAAGGGACAAATTATATGTACACTGTTTTACCACTTTATACTTTTCCTTTTTTTTTTTTTTTAAGCAAAAGAAAAATGTAAGATGAAGGGAAAAGGGCAGAGACTAGCTAATAAGCTACATTTTCAGCCTAGAAAAGTAGAAGCAAGAGGGTAAAATATTGCATCTGAAGACCACACAAAAAGAGGAATCTTGGGAAAGAAAACAAACCAATATATGAAAAGATGATGTCCCCCGGCAAATGCAAACTTAAATATCATTTTGGAAAACAAGCAGAAACCTCTCAGGCATCTGGTTGAAAGGTGTGCTCTGTCTCTATTGTTTCTTAAAGGATATTTCTGCAAATTATAGTTATGCCCTAAGATTTCACCTCTTCTTGTTACTTTGTCTTTTGGCTACTTCCATAATTATCAATGACAATGTAACGAAGTGGAAAATAAGTGTGAGTGTGTGAGAGTGTGTGTGTGTACATACTCCACATGTAGAAATATCTTTTAAAAAACCTTCATGAATTGGACTAGAGGACCAATCAATAATAATGCCACTCCTGGAAGATTTTTCCTTTCCTTTTAAAAAGACAGGATCTCACTCCGTCACTCAGGCTAGAGTGGAGTTCGATGGCACAATCATAGCTCACTGCAGCTTCAAACTCCTGGGCTCAAGCAATCCTCCTACCTCCGTCTCCCGAGTAGCTGGGACTACAGGTGCTACCATGGCCAGCTAATTTGTTTTCTGCAGAGATGTGGTCTCGCTATGTTGTTCATGCTGGTCTTGAACTCCTCCCACCTCAGCTTCCCAACGTGCTGGGATTACAGGCATGAGCCACTGTGCCCAGCCAGAATTTTCCTATTGAGATAGAAAAATATTTGGTCTGAAGAAGACCAGGAGAAAGGCAGAGCATCCTACCTGTATAAATCTCGGGCCACATCATCCTCATTGATCGCATATCCGTGAGTGTCATCAGTAAAACTGAAGCCTGTGCCCACCTGAAGGTGCAATAAAGAAGCAAGTATAAACACAGAGAAACACATGCCTTGGGGACCTTCAGAGAGGCCCCTCACTGGAAGGTGACCTTATGCCAAAGGCCAAGCCTCTGATTTTTGCTGTCACACCATATGCCTTGAGTCCCTCTCTTGAGAGGACACTGAGTTCCACCTATTCCCTCCATCCCCCAAAGCCCAAATAAAATGTCAACACAAAGCTTTGCCCTGGAGTCAGTGGCTAAGATGTCCTGATTCCTCAGTGGGGACGCCGCCAGATGTTGACTTAAGGAGGAAGATCATCTTTCTTAGCCTCTGCTATAGTATGAAAAGTTATCTCCTCTCTGAAATCTGGAGGATGCATTGCTCTGCCCTGCCAAAAAGGAACTCTCTAGGTTGGAGATAAAAGATATTAATAGTTGTATGCGGTCCTCTGCCTCCTCCTTGTCCTTGGCTTCATCCTCCTCCTCTTTATTTATGAGAAATATGGCCATTAAGCCATTTTAGCTCCAACAGATAAAGAGTTTTAAAATAATTAAGACTAATTTTAAACTAATATTTCCTTGTACCTAGAAATTCATAGACAACTGAGCTGTAAATCAAAAGAAGAAGCTACTAGTTATTTTGCATAGATAATCTGTATAAGGAATACACTCCCCATCTAGTGTAGACACTTTTGTTTTTGTTTCCCAAACACCCAATGGTATACGGCATTTAATACACCATTTATTTAAATATGCAATTAGAGACTAGGAAAATAGTTGACAAAACAAGGTGAGGAACAAACATGTTGAATTTTTTTTCCTTCCTATTTATCTGTTTTCTCTTTGAACCATCTGAAAAGTGAGAGAAATTAGAGATCTTAGGGGGAAAAGATCTCCAAATCTGCAGAAATTGGCCCTAAGTTACTCTCCTTTTTTGCACCTTATTAGAATCAATTTCAGAAGACCTATGCAAGGAGATTATCATTTTTTTTTCTTTTTTTCTTTTTTTTTTTTTG
>VBSM01002217.1:22255213-22273355 GCA_008086735.1 Cheirogaleus medius | reverse complement strand
TGAGCCACCGCGCCCGGCCCCTAAATCTATTTTTTTAAATGTACTTAATTTTAAAAAAAAGAGAGAGACAAGAGAGGCCAGCATCGACATCTCACGGAGTCGTCTTGTACTCACTGGATTATCAATGTAAAGCATGGAAAACGTGGTGGTCCAGGGGAAGTCTCTGGTGCGCACTGTAAAAACGGAGATGAATGAGACGGAGTCGTGAACAAAACGTCCCACCTGAGGCCTTGCTGTGGTCAGGTGCCCGACACCCCTACCTGTCCTCAGGACTCATGGTGGCCCCTCTAATGTTGTTCACTCTCCCATGGTGGGGAACAGGATCCAGTACCTCTACCTTCTTGCTCGTCTCCTTTGCTCCCACTCCCCACTCAGAGGGTTTCTATGTCTGAGATAAAACTTGGAGACAAAACCCTGTGCCACTGGTCCACGAAGAAACCCCCGTCACCACCCATGCGATGACTCCCATCTTTCCAATCCAATCCAATCAATCACCTTTAACGTCCGATCTCCCCTGAAGAGAACAACTTCAACAAAGTTGGCAGATAAGTCTTTATACTGAGTCACAGGCTGGGCTGTCTCACGCTCCAAATTCAGACCCAGGGAACGTAAACAATATTCCCAAAATTAAAATAAAAAAATGTGCTGAAGGTAAACCGGGGTTACAGCCAGATGCTGCTCTTTCTCCACCTCGGCCCCGCCCTTAGTGTCTCGCTTCCAAGGTACCAGATCTTGGATGGACTGAACCATAACGTGTTCAGTTCGTGTGAATAGTTAAGAATATAATTCCACCCATTAGTGCCATGCAAAAGAGCTGTCTCAAATAGTAATAAATACCAACTGTGTTTGTAAGCCGAGAATGCTTGAGTCAGCTGCAGACTATGAGAAAATAGCTTAAAACCTTTCACCCAAATTTCAAGGGAGAAAGCAGCCCAGGCAGGACACTCACCCTGGTGGCTCCTCCTTCTTAGACAGACATTGCCAGCCAGTTGTGTTTTTATAATCTAGAACAGTCAAGCTATTCCTAGTGGTTCAGTGTTTACTCTAAATTAGTTTGGGAGCAGATGTAAGGTTCAGATGACTGATTCTCCATAGGAAGTACGGTCCATGCAATACTTACCGGTCATGTTACTTGTGATAACATAAGGTCCGTGTTCCACAAAGAGGCCAAACATGGAAGAACTTCCCGGCCCACCCTGCAGCCAGAGAACTACTGGGGCATCGGCTGGCTGTACCTAGAGGGAACAGAGAAACCAGTGAGCACACGGAACACTCACCACGGCTACAGAATACACACAAGTAAACTTACCCAAATCCTCTCTGCCTTTCATAGCCTTGACTAAATCCCATAAAACCTTCCAGACCCCAATGACCACTGTGCACTATGAGCAAAGTGCTGGTCATCTCACGCTTTGTTGAATTAGCATTTGCCTCATATGCTGGTGTCTTTTTGTTGTGTCTTTTTCTTGCCAAGAGACAGAAAACCCCTTGAGGGTGGAAGCTTTGCTTGTGCATGCTGCTAGACATCTAGCACATCGCCTAGGGCAGGCGTCCTCAAACTACGGCCCGTGGGCCACATGCGGGTGTTTTTGCCCGTTTGTTTTTTTACTTCAAAATAAGATACGTGCAGTGTGCATACGAATTTGTTCATAGTTTTTTTTAAGCTATAGTCTGGCCCTCCAATGGTCTGAGGGACAGTGAACTGGCCCCCTGTTTAAAAAGTTTGAGGACCCCTGGCCTAGGGCATGGTCATGTTTTCTTAGCTGTTTAAACCTTGTGGGAGGGCGGGACTTTTCCATTTGATGCGCATGCTTCCAACAGAGGTACAACAAAGAGCTCATTTTCCGCAGTGACACCTTCCCCCCTTAACCAACAGCCCAGATGCCTTCCTGATTTTATTCACTAAGAAGGTGTCCACAGTGACCAGAGCAACTTCATTCAACACGGGGAAACTGAGGAGACTTGGACGAGCCCAGAGTCATTTGGCCGAAACAAATAACAACCGATAAACAAGGTGAGGATTTATTTAGGAGATATGGGAGACATAAATTAGAAAGGGTCATTGGCAGGGCTGGGATGTTGAAAATTGGCTACTGGCAGTGGTGTCAGTACCATCACCTTCAATGACGGAAGGTTTTTTTAAATTCTTCCATTTAATATGTATTTCTTGAACACCCAATTGGGGTTGGGCGTGCTGCTAGGAGCTGGGTACACAGTTCAGTAGTGAGAGAGGCAGAAAACTGCCCCTTCTCTTGGAGCTTACGATTTCACCGGGAGTACAGACAGTAAGTGAGTGAAGAAATAAATATACATGATGATTTGAGAGTGTGCAAAGGAAATAAGGACGATGTTCAGAGAATCGCTGAGGGTCGAGAGGAAGAGGGTGAGCAGTGATAGCCTTAGTGAGGGCCTGAGCGCCGGTCTCAACTCTGATGGCTAAAGAGGACCCAGCCAGGAGCAGGGCCAGGCAGCAGCTGTGGACGGAGGGAAGTGACAAGGGAAAATCCTCCCGACAGAAAGGAACTGGGAGTGGAGGGTAGCACAGTCCTCACACGTATCCCCCAGAACCACCTGAAAGCAGCTGTCCTCAGCTCCCAGCAGGACCTAACGGTGAGGTCATGTAACGTCACGGCTCATTGGATGTTCAGTCTGCCAGGCACAGCAAGCAGGGATCCCATTGCTTCAGCCCAGCACGAAATCCTGCATGCTCCTGCTTGGCCTCATTGCACAGACAACTCAAGGTATCCTTGGTATCCAAGGTGGATGGGCCCCATCTACCTAGATGTTGGGAGAAGGCTGCAGCAAAGGCAAGACTAACTCAAGAGGAGGTGACTGAGATGCCACCGCCAAGATCCAGGAGGAAAGGCTGAGCAGACGGAGCTCTAACCATGACCACATAGGGCACGGAGGGATTTCTCTTCCATGGTCACTGAAAGTCTTTAGAGTTCTTTATATAGCCTTGGAAATGGCCCAAGAGGCCTTGCAGGAAGAGAAGTGCCGGTAAGGACAGCCATGAGCTGGGGAACAGCCTGCCAATGAGGCGCTGCCTCTGGGGCCCACTCCTGAGCATAATGAAATTAAGTGACATAATTAAAGCCCTTGGAACAATGCCTAATGTAGGATAAAGGCACAATAAATGTAAATGAATATTATAATTAGGGAAACAGGTAGAAATGGCACAAGCCCAGAGTCAGACTGGGACCTTCCATCAGCAGGGCTGTAGCCCAAGAGTCAGCGCAGTACAATGGGTAAGTGTGGGAGCTCCTGCCCCAGACTGTTTGGATTCAAATGTAGGCTCTACCACCCACTAATTAGTAACTTTTGGTAAGTTCCCTAAGCTCTCTGGAGCTCAGTTTCCCCACCTGTAAAATGGAATCACTAATAGTACCTATGTCATAGGTTTGTTGGGAAGATTTAATGAATCACTTTTCATAAAGCCCAGCTTTATAGTATGTGTTCTGCAAACATTGGCTATTGCTGTAATAGACAAATACTAGGAAGGAATAGATGGTTTGAATGCAATCTACTTGTAAATGAAAAAATAGGAAAGTGGGTTGTGTGGTGGTGTTTTTCTTGCTCCTTTGGCCTGCACCTTCCCTGGTCAGTTTTTCACCAGTTAGTGCTCCTGCCTCAAGTGTTCAAATGTCTGTGAACAAGTCAAGAGAACAAGGGTCTTGTCTTATAAATCAATGCAGGAAAAATTAAAATCGAAGACAGCCTTTTAGCCTGAGCAAGAATGAGGCCCTGCCTTTACAAAAAATAGAAAAATCAGTCTGGCATGGTGGTGCATACCTGTGGTCCCAGCTACTTGGGAGGCCAAAGAGGGAGAACTGCTTGAGCCCAGGAGTTTGAGGCTGTGGGGAGCTACGGTCACACCACTGCACTCTAGCCGGGGTGACAGAGTGAGACCTTGTGTCCAAAAAATAATAATAATAAAGAAAGAAAGAATTCAAAAATTTTTAAAAAGACAGACTTTTAAAGCTGCTGCAAGGAAGTGAGTGAGCCCTGGAATTGGGAGGTGGACAGGCTGTGGTTCTAGTTGGCCACATAATAGCTGTGTCCTCCTGGCCCTCTCTGCTTCTTTCGGTCCTCGGTTTCCTCATCTGTTAAATGGTGACAATGCCTACCTAGAATGCTTGCTCAAAGGCTCTGGTGAGAAAATGTATGTAAAATGATAGTGCAAACTCTAATGTGCTAAACAAATAAAACCAGCTCTGCCTCAACCTGTCTGTGGTCTCAATTGTGTGTGTGTCGTTTTAATAAGTGACTTTTATCTCCTCTCAGATCCTCTTTTTCTGCTATTTAATACCACTTCCTAGTACTACCTTCCACTTGTACTCTCTCAGCGGTAGGAGCGAATTACATACATTAGAGGTGGAAAAACAATGGAATCTGGGTGGAAGTTGTCCCTGCTCTTCCCAGCCTCCCGGGGAGTGTGAGACGCTGCCCCAGAGGACATCCAGGCCCCACTTCCTTCCTAAAGGACACGTGAACTCCTAGAGGCCACAGTGTGCATGCTACAAGCCAGCCAGTGTTCTCAACCTTGGCCACACATTAAAATAATTTGGAGAGCTTTCTAAAGAATACTACAAATCCCAGAGATTGCAATTCCATTGGTCTGGAGGGGGGCAGGCATCATCAGTCTTTTTTGAAAGCTCCCAGGTGGTTCTAATATTCGGGCAGGGCTGAGATCTGGGAGGTGGATGGAGAGTTTGCCCTCTCGGATGCCCTGCACCTCTGGTCTCCACCCTATCCTCCCCTGGCCTTCCAAGTCCCTTCCTGTGACCTTGCACAATGAACTGGACCTCAGACTCTCAGAAAAATAGCCTGATCCTGAGAGGCCTCACTACAAAGTCAAGCCAAACACTTCCCTGCCAAACATCTTTATTATGCAACTTTGAAGCACAGGACACCGCATTCCTGGAATGCTTCAACAACAAGAGACCTGTGCATACACCTCCAACCTCAGCTGACCTTGTTCCTTGGATTTACTTTCCTGAAGGAGGTGAATGAGGTTCAATAACCCTTGAAGAAGTCTGTTATTAAAGAAAAGCCCACGCATACATCTTTCTACTTCAATGAGCCGCCCAACTAGTGAACTAATATCACCCTTATCTGGAATGAAATGCACAAGTCAGATGGTGGAAAATAAAGGTACACATGTTTAATGCTGGAAACCCAAGAGTTAGTGGCATCACAGCATGTTGACTTTTATAATATAACATCATAATGTCATGATGTACAGTTTAATATTATGTCCATAGTAATGGCACGGTTACGATGCGATTGTCCTTGGGGTGATAAATTAAGCTCTCAATTGGGAGAATGCAGCCCTTCTCCTACTTCCTATGCCCCACTTTGGAAAGAATAAAAGTAAATGAAGACATCCTGAGCAAAACCACATCGTAAAACTTAGGACCAAATGAAATAAGAAATGACCACTTTAATTCATTTACAGTGTTACAAAAATTCAAGACTTTAAAAATATTTATAATATTGAAGCTATAATTCAAGAGTGTACAAGACAAGAGAATTAATGTATTTATTTTTTAAAAAAGCTTTAAAATTTTTTCTTAAAACTTTTTATGTTACAAGAAAAGTACTTCTTCTTAATTATTTTTTTAATGAGAGTATTGAAAAAAATTTCCCTTTCCCCACAAATTCTACTTTCTAGAGATGATCATGGAGATGTTATGTTTACTTTTCCAGATTTTTCTCTATCCTCCCCCTCCACATACATACATATGTATCTTGTAGCTATTATATATGCTATATACATGCTTTTTCTTTTCTCTTACCCATGGACAGCCAGAATGCTTAATGGTTAAGAGCATGAATTCTGGAGCCAAACTGCCAAGGTTTAAATTCCAACTATGTTATTTTACAGCTGTGTGTCCTTGGGCAAGTTACTTAACCCCTCTGTGTCTCAGTGTCTTCTGCTTTGAAAATATGGATGATAATAATGTCTATTTCATAAGGTTGTTACGCAGATTTAAAGAATTGATGTATGTACATCACTTAGAACAGTGCCTGGTGTTAATACATCTATGTAAGTGTTAGCTCTGATTATTTTTCTGGTGGGGTGAGAAGATAGGTAATAAGCAAGTAGACTAAATAAGTGGTGATATGAAAGAATAACGGAGAGACGCTAGATTAGGTACTCAAAGAAGGTTTCTGGGGATGGGGTAACATTTGAGCTGAAACCTGAAAGATGAGTAATCCCCTACTGATAAACATTTACATATTTAATGAAGAAGAAAATAAAATCTCTACTAATGCCTTATAGGTCAGAGTACTGTAGCAAGAACTGACGATCAAAAAAGGGACAAAAGATTCAACATACTAAAGACAATACAAAAGAATCCTAAATATTTAGGTGAAGAGTCTCTCTAGCGACTGAAGAGGGTGGGCACACAGGTCTGGCAAACCTGGACCCTGTGTTGGAGAACAAGGAGCAACTGTTCCAATTCTTCTGGCGACCCCTGGTGGACAGTTCGTGAACTCAGACACTCCTTCCTCGGCGTTTGTTCCAGAATTAACAGCCCAGAAAGAGGCAGGTTATATCTATTCTCTTTGTCAGACTCCTGATAGAAAGAAATTTCACAGTTTCTCACATTAGCGCATTGCATTGCTTATTCACGATGACGGTGAAAAAAATCTGCATGTCTTCACGGACTGTCATTCGAAGTAAAGGAAACGTATTGAAACTACACTAGTACTAAATCCCTTTTGCCCTTTTGCTGTGCAGATGGGTATGCCCTCCTGGACAGCACCACCCTATGC
Organism: Cheirogaleus medius; assembly: GCA_008086735.1. Lineage (NCBI taxonomy): Eukaryota > Metazoa > Chordata > Mammalia > Primates > Cheirogaleidae > Cheirogaleus > Cheirogaleus medius. Next base: position 22,266,572 of record VBSM01002217.1, on the reverse strand, counting down.
TCTGAGTCTTCCTTATCACCTTATCACCCTGGTCCTCCAACAAACCATACCGCCCGGGCCCTCCTTTGCTTTAGATTTGCAAATGGAGAATAGGACGACCTTCTTCTCAGGCTGTTTGCAAGTCGCTGAAATAGTAAGTTAATATATTGGATGAGGGGCAGGGGCTAAAGACTTGCCAAGTTCTGTACTCTCAAGTAACATGACTGTATTTTATACATAGGACTTCACTGGAGTGCACCTAGGGAATTTTAAGGTGTCTCAACAAGTGTGAGGGCAATGTTTTGAACCAGGAAGTCAGTCGAAGCCGATAGGCATCTGCTAATCCCCAGGGCTGGGTACATACCTCTAGCTACCCCTTCCCTCCCATACCCAATAAGGAATACCAGACTTGGTAAGAAAAGTCAGCAACTAAACCACCAACAGATCCAAATCAATGCTACTGCTTAAGACGAGTCGTGCAATTAGTAAATTAATTAAGGTCCTCTTCACACTTCTATATGCAGAGAGGCTGATCGTTTGCTTGGTTTAAGTAATATGTTCTGTCTTAATTGAAGTCATTAGTACCTCGAGTAAATGTCTTTAAATTCCCTCAAGTATGTTTGAATGGACTCCCATTTTGCCATACAGATCCCAGTTCAGCTGATACACTAATGGTGTTAATCAAGGCAGAGGTTTTTATTTAAAGCAATTAGTTTAGTGACTAGAATAGTTAAATAGGTACATAATAAAATTTTAATTATACACATACATTCCCAACACATATACACAACCTGCTAAAGACATTCTGTGTTTTTCAAAGGAATTTTACTTGTAGGGGCTGGTGTTGACCATTCTCTAAATCTTCCTTTGCTATGATTGTTGCCACTGCACTATCATATGGAAAATTAAAATTTTTTGTGTTTTGAGCTCTCCTTACATCATTCCCAGGCTCCCCGAACTCTCATCAAGCTTTGACTTGTCTCATCAAGCTTACACTGCCCCCCACACCCGAATCCTCCCTACCTCTTTCCCTCCTAACTTTTCTACCTGGCTCTCCCATTCCTTCGTGAGATAGTCGTGGCTTCTCTGTGCATCCTGCCAGTTGTACTGTAGAAGGAATAGGGAGGTGAGAAGGGATAGAAAAGAGGTTTTATCTTCCCTTCTTGATGCAAAAGAAAGAAATGGCTGGAAAGGTTAATTACTTTCTTCCCCATGTTCAATTTTCATTTCCCAGGGGGAATCAGGCCCACAAAGGTTTCTGCAGAGTTCACATATACCTATGGGTGGAGTGACCTATAACTTATCATTTTTAGCTACTTTCTTTTTGCTTTGTCTCATATACCCTCTATTCTTCCAGATCCCGATGCCATTAAGTACATGGCAAAGAGAAGATAAACAGGAGAAGCCTGATAAGCCAATTATCCATTGTTTCCAATCTCCAAATGCTTGTTGCATTGCTAGTGGATTTGTAGTCACTGGTGGTACATATACTTTAAGACATATTTTAAGAAATCTGTTCAGCTCACAACCCCTTCTCCAAGAACTACCCTCCATTCATCCATGGAGCAGGCCCATTAGCCATGTTTATATCACCTGACCCAGCACCCTGAGCCTAGCTGATTGAACCAAGGAAGAACATCTGAACCAAACTGGGCCAATCACAGGTGCTTGTTAATCTCTGTTGGTTGCTTGATGCACGGACAGGTAAATTTGGAAACTGTAGGTTGGCCATACTTGGCCAAGTGCCTGGAGAAGCAAAGCATGTTCACATGAAGACAGAACAGTGAAGCACAGATGAGCGAGCCCGTGGTCTTAGACAGAATAGGGTGGAGACAGAAAGACTGCTCTGGCTCCTGAGGCCTTTCCACTTCCTCATTCCCGAACTAGACCACACTTCCAGCCCTTGGTGCCTTCAAGCAGGAGAGAGAGATTTAGAATGGGTAGCAATATTAGTTAAGGTCCAGTCAGAAGCCAGAAACCACAGAATAATTTTAAATGTTTAATTAATTAATTTTTTCTGCCTGGAAACATTCACTTTTAATTCTGTTGCAAGTTCCAGTGTTTACTCTGGCCCCAGTCAGCCATGGGTATCCCAGACACCCCTGGGCAAAAGGGAAGATGAAATACCAGATGCTCTCCATGAGCCACATCCTCAGTGTTGGACAAAGACTAGTATGCAGGCTGGGCGTCCCCGTCTACCAAGGAACAGGGGAATTTGAATATAAAGAAGTGGTCCAGACCTTGTTGGAGAAGGTATGGTTGTGGCCCGCTGGATGGCTAAGAAGTTCACTGGGTTGCCTGACCCAAAGCTGTCCAACACAACCCCTGGATAAGTAGGAAAGCCCTCCAGGAACAGGTGGCTGTAGCTGGCAGGCAGGCACAGACAGTCGTGCTGCTGGGAGCCCCCTGGCCTGAACGGTGGCACACAGCCGGGGGTACATGGTGTCTCCAGGGTGCAAATGGCCAAGGTGGGTTAGAAGGCTGCAGAGAGAGTAGGGCTGTTGGGGACTGCTCACTGGCAAGGCCTGCCATGCAGGGTGTCCGTGTTGGGAGGGCCACAGCCAGGCAGTCACCTGGACAGAGCCAGGGCTATCATCTTGCTGAAGGTCTTGGTGGTCTGGGTACACAACTAAAGCAGAGTGCCATGGGACGTGTCCCCCCCCCCCCCATACACACACTGCTGGGCAGCAGGCCAAGAAAAAGCTAAAGGCAGGACCAAGGAACAGAAAGAGAAGCCAACTTCCTCCTGCTATGTCCCTCCAGCGCCCTCTACTGACAAAGCTTAGTATGGCGCTCACTCTAGAGCAGAAATGCTTACAGCTCCATTATAGCAGAGCAGGTAAGAGGGTGGAATGGGAGTTGAGAGGCAAAAAACTAAAACTAAAAAAATAGTTGGCATAGTAGTCATCACTCCCCAGGTTACTATCCCCCATGTTAGGGAATATACGCTAGTTGTCACAAGATATCACAGCCACAGCCCAAAAGTACACGATAAGAAGCTGTATTAGTTACCTAACGCTATATGACATCTCTCCAAAACTTAATGGCTTAGGACAACAATAATAATTTATTATCTCTCAATATTTCTGTGGGTCAAGAATGTGAGGGTTTCTGGGTGGGCAGTTCTGGCTGAGGGTCTCTCATGAGGTTGTAGTCAAGATACCAGCCAGAGCTGCAGTCATCAGAAGGCTTCCCTGGGTCTAGCTGAACCTCTTCCAAGGTTGGCGCCACCTGGAGAGTGGACGGTAGAGGACTTACTTCCTTTCCACCTGGGCTCATCCCTGTGGCTGCTTGAGTGTCCTCCCAACAGGGCATCTAGCTTTCCTCAGAATGAGGAAGCCAAGAGACCAGGCACAAGCAACATTGCCCTTTATACAATCTAGCCTTGGAAGTCAAATGCCACCATTTCTGCTGTAGCATATTAGTCACAGAGGCTAGTCTTGATTCAGTATGGGAGGGGACCACCCAAGGGCACTTATACCAGGAAATGAAGATCACGGGGGACTATCTTGGAGGCTGGCTACCACACAGGCCACAACTTCAAGGGCTTAGTCATTCAATCCACACCCTAATTTGGAGTTCTTAGATGCTTTTATACCTCAGGTAGCACATTGAGGTGTGTCTTGTAGGCAAGCTGACTTAAACCATAGAATCACAGAATGTACCACTGGGATGGAAACTTAGCAGTCAACCAGATTTAATATCTTTATTTCTATATGAGAAAACTGAGGCCCAGAGCTACACTACCAGGAATTGCAGCCTTGGAATTAGAATCCCTGGATCCTGACTTCTAATTCTCCTTTCCCAAATTCAAGCCCTCTGACCTGCTGCATTGGAATCACTGTATTGTTGGAAATACTGATCCTGGGGCCCTCTCCAGAGCAGAATCTCTGGGGGGTGGAGCTGGACAATGAACTGGGAAGTTTATCATATTTTTAAAGCTCTCCAGGTATTTATTTCTAATGAGCAGTGGCACATGTGGAATCCCTGTCCTCTGCCACATTGACTCTGTTACCGAAGATCAGATGTGCAGAAGAGGGAGTGTACATGGCACCATGCTGAGGTCCAGTGGGGCCCGATCCCATGCTTTCACTGCCGGATAGTCTGTCCTGCTGGCTCCCAGGTACCCTTTGGGACATACTCTTCTGCCAGAAAGAATGTTCTCTGTTTTGGACTAGGAGCGTGAGAGTGGTTCCATTTTCCCTTCACCGGGTTGTTAATTCAAGGACATTGTGTTGAAGTAACCCCATGCTGTCTGACTTCCTGGAATCTGATTCAGCAGGGTCCAGCCTGCAGGGTCCTGAGAGTGAGCCCTCCTCAGGTGTTGCCCCCAGGTGCCTCCCATACCTCACCCTGTCCCAGCCCTTCTGACTCCTCAAGATGATACTGGCCTTTCATAGACACCAAACAGATGCTCGAATTCCGGGAATCCCGGCCATTCCCCTTGGCCAGAGGACCAAGATGGAGTCCTCAGTAAGGGCCTAGGCCTAACACTAAACATCTCAGGTTTGGGTTTCCTGGCATTTGAGGTAACTGATCTGCAGGGTTTGCCTGAATATGTCCAACAAATTACCTCTGTTCCTATATCTATAAGACAAAATCAAATTCTAGATATCTTTTTCCAATGATAAGGATGCTAAATTTAAAAATAATCTATATGTCTTTTTATCTTCTTAACTGTGAAAAAAAAATCCCATTTTCATTTAGTAATCTCCTGAACCAGTAGCCATTAATCCTCATTCTTGGCTGGTGTTCAAGTCCTTCTGATTTAAAATTTTCCCCTCTAGTTCCTGTCTTTTTTAGTCTCCCAAATTGTGACTGATTTAGTTCTCTATGTTTTTTGTGTTGATAACAGAAAAACTAATAACAATAGTGATAAGCATAATCATAATGAAATAATGGCAGGTATACTTACCGTACATTAGGCGTCACTCTTACAGCGTGACCATAGTATTGCTTCTGTCTCAAAACCATTGCCAAGTAGGCATTTTGATTCCCAATTTTAAAACAAAGAAACCAATGCTTAGAGACATTAAGAAATGTGCCCACGGTCACATGTCGCATAAGTAATGGAGCCAGGATTTCTATCCAAGCCCAACCAGCTCAAGAGACTATCCTTTTAACCACTGTTCCCTAGTGCCTTCCGTGACTACTTTTCTCAGGCTCTAACACGTGGAGGTCAGAATCAAACATTTCTGAGCCAGAGGCCTCATTTTAAATTCCAGTTCTGCCAATTTCTAGGTGAATAAGTTGGGGCTGATTATTTAATCTGTGTCATCCTTCTCGTCTATAAAATGAGGATAATTCCTTCCTCATGCAGTTCTTGTAAAGAATAAATAAGAAAATGCACAGTGCTTAGCACATAGCCAATGTTCAGTTAACGATAGCTATTATAAATGCTACATTTTTGTTGGCTTCATCATACTTTTTATCTCATGCAAAATGCCTACTCCTTCTCTTGCAGATTGTATTCTCACTGCACACCAATTTCAAGTTCTGGAATTCATTACGCACTGATTTTTATACAATAACAGGAAAACAAAATTTGAGAAACAGCATCCCCCCAAAATACTCAGAGGATATTACAAGTGTGGCATCCTTCCTGGATCTCTTATTTTCTCTACCTTCAGTTTTTTAAAGGGGTCATTTCTCTCCTGATGACAATGTCAGCTGCTTCCCTGTGACAGGCAATGAACTAATATTTCTGCCAAATCAAAGGGACTCTTCCCCATCTCCGTGACCACTGCTTCTCCTTGTCACGTGCTTTATCTCCTTCACCCAAACTGGTCTCTTTCCATAATTTACACCCGGAAGCCTCAGATTTCTGGCTCTGCATGTGGGCTTCCCGGAAAGAGGTCTTGGAACAATCTATCCTGGCTGCCACGTAGTGACACCGTCTCAGGGTAACGTCTTTCCATCTCTGCTCCTTTTTCCCCTGAAGGTTCATCTATCACTTCCAATAGAACATTATGTACTTAAAGACCTTCTTTTGTTTTGTGGCAGCCTCATGTTCATGTCTTCTGGGATCATTTTAGGATGTGTTTATGGACATAATCTGATCAGGGGCCGCACGGTTAGGTTTTCATTTAATTGAGGGAAGAAAAAAACCAAAAACCCAAAATCCCAGCCATTGTTTAATGCAGGGGGGAATTTCAGACCTCAGTCTGGCAACTGGTAGAGTGTGCAGAACCTAAACCCCTTTCCCTGAACAGCTTTACAGTCTTTGTGCATCATCTACACGCTAGACGTAGCTGTTTACCTGCTCGGAGGTGACCTAAGAAAGAAAAAAACTGGGTTTTTGCTTTGTTTCCATCTGATTACTTCTCTCACTGTTAATTCCTGTTTTTACAAATTAGGATTATTACTAAAGAAGACAGTAGAGAGAAGTTAATAAGGAACTCGCTGGTATCATAAATAAGTAACAAAGCAGAAAAGAAAGCAAGGACTCAGGTTTCTGTGGCTGGGGTGGAGGAGAAGCAGCAGAGGGCAAGGAAGATGGCAGGGAGTCTTAGCCCCAACAGGTCTCTGAGAAACCCCAGGCAGGAAGGACTAGGAAAGTCAACCCCTGCAGATTGCAGTGACATCTTCAGCCCCGCCCCCCACTGTAACCCTCAACATGGGACAACACACCACCTCCATCTGCATTCGGCTGCCCTAGGCATTTCCTTCTGAAAAAAGGAGTGTGGGTCACTTCAGGGCCAGAAGCTTCAGGGCAGAGGGCAGTGGCCCACAGGCTGGAGTGATGGTTTCACAAGGCGTGACCCACCTGGTAACTCCGCAACTTGCTGGCCTCTCCCAGTTCACAAATCAGAATCTCTGTGGGAAGTCAGAGATGATTCTTATACATAATACAATGTGAGCCTCACTGAGAGAGAACATCCTGAGAATCACTAATCTAGGCAAATGTTCAAGTATCCATTTAGTGCAGAATAATGGCTCCCCAAAGATGTCTGTGCCCTAATTCCCGAAACCTGTGCATATGTTAGGTTGCAGGGCAGATGGAACTAAGGTTGCTAATCAATTTGGCCTTCAAATAGGGAGATTACCCTGGATTATCTGGGTGGGCCCAATATAATCACAAGGGTCCTTTTAGAAGAGGGAGGTAGAAGACAAGAGTCAGAGGAGGCATCGTGACTATGGAAAACAGCAATGTGAGAAGGATTCAATCAGCATCTGCAGGTTTTGAAGATGGGAGGAAGGAACCATGAGCCAAGGAATTTGAGTAGCCTCTAAAAATTGCAAAAGGCAACAAAACAGATTCTCCTTTAAAGCCCTGCTGACACTTTGACTTTGTGTCAGACTTCTGACCCATAGAATTGTGAAATAACAAAAATTGTGTTGTTTGAAGACACTAAGTTTGTAGCAATTTGTTACAGCAGCAATAGAAAACTAATGGCAAGAGGACAATGGTGAAGGACTGCAATCAATGATATTGATAGATGTGACACAAGAAATGCACATATACAGAATGGTTTCTGAAAGGCATAAAGTTTAAGAGATTTTTGAAACACAAGGAAAATTCCACGTGTTAGGATGAGGTCATATTTCTAGGCTTAATTTATATCAAGTCTCCTTGAAACAGTTGTCTGAATATTTTCCTGTTTGCTTCTGAAGGTCCATTACCCACCTCCACCTACTCCATGCCCTAGTAGGCAGACCTCCCTGGACTGGACCACCAGACTGCTTGCCCCCTGGCTTCCAGAAGGTTCCACCAACAGGAGGCACCAGTGGGAGACTGGCGGGTACTCATGCTCAGGTGCTGACTTTGCACCTGTACTACCCTGGAGGTGAGCGTCTCCTTCAGCTGTGTGCTCTGGGCTCCTCACTTGCCTCACTCAACAGCAACAGCAAGGAAGAAAGAGAAACACTTTCTAGGGTCCAGGAGAGCCTTCCAGAGAAGGTGACAGTCTGAAGACTACTGTGAGCCTGACCAACAAGTATCTGGAATTCTTCCCCCTTTCTGACGGGCCCCCCTCCACAACAGGCTAGTTTAGGGTGAACTATGTCAGTGGCCATATAGCTGGGAAAGCAGAAATGAAAAGTCAAGAAAATACAACCCAACAGTACCAATAGAAGCAATTTAACCTGAAAACTACCCTGGATTAAGCAATGTACCGAGCTATTATATATGCAACACCACTATATGCAAATCACATGCAAATATAAACACCACCCTCCATAGGGATAGCTTTTTCTTTGCTTTCTCTGGCTGCTAAAGCAAATCTAATTTGGAATATAAAAATAGAAAATCACTCTGTGGTGGGATAAAATTTGTTTATTCATCTCAGCGCTTCTGATACCACCCTCTCCTCCTCCCTACAAAGGCAACCCTAAGCTTAAAGTATCTTTTTCATGCAGAATGGTGTGACCTGGAGGTGTTCTAAATAGTACTGAAGTACAAAGACATGCCCACTTGTGTCTTTAGGGGCCTGAGAAGGTGATGACCCCCTCTTCCAGGAAGCTATCCTAGATCAGCAATCCTCCCAGCCCTCTTCCAAAGGCCTACGCAGTCTCTGAGTTCAGTTCCTTCTCCTCTGTGTGCCCCCAGCACGGTATTTGCTCAATTACTGGGTACTGAGTATGTGAAGGAGTCCACAGACCGGGGAGCCATGCAAGACCACGCTGACCAGACTTATACCAGCTTAGAAATGCACCACCTGCCAACTCCAGCAACCTGCCCACTCCTTAACCTCCTACAGCTCTCCACCCCCCACCTATCCCAGCCCCAAGTATTTTTAGAACAAAACATCAAAAAGATGGGAAGAAGACTATGGCAGGAAGAAGGTGGTTGCATTAATATTCCAAGTAAGGTTACAAGAAAATTTAAAGTTAGACACTCTCCCCCCTTTAAACATTTGTTTCCTGCCCATAAACAGGAACACCACACAGAGTCACTAGCACTTATTTTTAGAAAAAAAAATTTTTTTTTTCCCCAAAACCCTGTAGGTCTGTAGGCTATCATTTCTGCCCTCGGGCGGCATAGCCAGGTCTTGCGCACAGCCAGCTGGGCGCCTCTGCAGCCTACCTGCGCCGGAAAGAACCAGAAGAAGAGGTTGCTGTTGTAAGTCTTGTTCACCGTGAGGTAGCCGGCATAACTCTTCATGTTCTGTCCTGGGAAAGGACTCACCAAACTCGATTCTTTCCCTAGTGGGGGAAAAACATTTACCGAAGGATTAGAGAAAGATACCGTGTGAGCCATCTCAGTCTCGGGAGGGCCGCTCCCAGGGGCCAGATCCCAGCCCGAGCGATCAGGAAGGCTACAAGGAGTTGGAGTGAAAGGTGGTTACTGCAGCAAATTCTAGTCTGCCCTCCCCACGATCCCGCACACTCTACTCTCTCACCAGGTAGCCAAAGGCAAGGGGAAACTTTAAGCCTCTGTTGGGGGTGTTCCCACATATATTTTATAAGCTGTAATAAAGTTTTTTAGAAAAGAAGAAAACAAATCACTCATAACACCTTATGGAAACCGAGGTGTTCGTATTGGGCCACGTGGAAAGGGGCAGGATAAAGTCACCTGACCCAAAAGAAGGGAGGTCTAACAGAGACCATGCAGCCAAGAAGCTCTCAGCCCTGGGGAGGCCTGTGTCCTTCACACTGTCATTTTCATGAAGGCAAAAATCCTGCCATGGCCGGAAAGGGGAGTGGACCGAGGCATGTGTCAAATGGGAATGACCGGGGACGGCAGGGAGAGGCAGGCAGTGAGACCGGGGGTGGCCTCATGGCTACTCAGGGGGAGCCAACCAGGACAACTGAACAGTTGTAGAGGGCAGAGGTCCTGGCTTTGTTATGGCAGCAGAAGGACAGGCACAGGAAGAATGTTTGGACAGCTGGGGACACCCAGGAGTAAAGAATACTAAAAGGAGCTGACACAAGGCCACTGTGCCAAGGGGCTTTCATCATACGGGAGGTGTAAGTATTTCGCCCACTTTACAGATGAGAAAACTGAAGCGCAGAGAGGTTAAGTCACTTGCCCGAGGTCACACAGCCAGTGGAGGAGAGCTGGGGTGTAAACCCAGCAGTCAGGTTGCAGAGTGTGTTCCTTCCCCCACCCTGCTACAGGGCTTCTCGACTACAGAGCTAGTCACCGGGTGCAGGAGCACGGAGTGCGGAGGGAAGCAGGGATTAGGAACTGAGTGGAGAAGGAACTGAAAATAGGGAGCAAGTTGTGGTGGGGAAGTAGATGGGAAGTTGTGGTGAAGGAGAAGAACCCTTTCTTGGTGACAAAGAACCTGTCCCCAGTAAAGACTGTTCACTCATGAAGAGCGATGTAAGTCTGAGACACACATAGCTGGAGACATATTAAGTCGGAGCCGTATTAAGTTAGTAGGTAAAGAAGCTCAGTCCTTCACGTGCCAGCAACAGAAGACACCTTCGTTCAGTCTCTGGAGTGAGAACTGTTAGCGTCTCTTCCCAACTCGGCACTGGCATTGCAGGACCCCATTGACAGGGTAAAATAAGCCATGCTGAGATATTTGCTGAAAATCATGGTCCTGACCCCAGGGCTGGTTGTTAAACTTTCACCAGCACACCACTGCTTTAGGGCTGCAAGTCCCTCTTTTTAAACAGGCATGCCTCCTAAGGGGGGAAACTCTCGTGTCCATCACGCAATTCTTTTCCCCTAGTACTTTGCTGCTCCTAGTGCTACTACTGACCAGCCTGTGACCTCGACCCTCTGGGAGGGTGTTTAACCTCCCCGTGCCTCAGTTTCTCCTCTGTGAAAGATGGACTACTTTACGGGATAGTCTACCCAGAATGAAAGAGTCCCCACGTGCAAAACCTGTGAAAAGAAGCTGGCACGTGGGCAGCTGCACTGCTGTTGTCCTCTGCAAAAAGCAGCTGCTGATTAGGAACAGGGAGCACCTGGGGGCAGAGGAGGTGGCGGGACAGAGGCAAGGCCTCAATGGGTGGTTTCCTGAGGGTCCTGCTGGGCTGGCACAATAGGAAGAACATGAATTGCTGTCGGGACAGAGCTGGGCTGATAACTAGCTCTCCGGCAAGGCACCCATCTCTCTGAGCCTCTTTCCTTTTGTGCAAAACGTGGATACAGATTACCCTACACAGGGCTTTCTGTGAGGATCAAACAGACAAAAAAATGCATATGAACCCTTAGCCTGGCATGAGACACAAAACGAGGGTTCAGTCAACGGGAGGGACCCTTATCATGAACCTGTGAGACACCGGAGTGAAGTCTAGACGATCTGCCTTCTTCTGGCTCAACCCAGATGTCCCAGGGCAAGTTGCTTAATCCACCCTCAGTAGCTCCATTCTCTTCCCAGTGAGAACTATCCCTCCCCTCTGGAAAAAGGCAAAGGCAGATGAGAGGGGGGAGGATCTTAAGAGAAAGAAAGAAAAGGGAGTTCGGGGAAGGTGGTGTTTGCCC
>VBSM01002217.1:22211542-22231837 GCA_008086735.1 Cheirogaleus medius | reverse complement strand
CCTCAAAAAAAAAAGAAAGAAAAGAAAAGAAAAAGAAAAAGAAAAAAGTAGTTGTACATTTAAAAGGTGGCGGGATGGCAAGTACTGAGCACCTCCTTCCCCATTTACTGATGCCAAAATTTAGGCTACAGAGAAAAGTCATACTCCTAATTTTGCCAGAGTGGCGGGTACTAGATCCAAGATCCCAGCAGAGTCGTGTGGTTCCCAAACCCTTGCACTAAGACCCACTGGGGTTGCAGGAGAGCTAGAGAGAGGACTGAGAGGTGACTGCACACGGGTCATGGACAGCCACAATCATTATATGGCCAGAGTTTTAAACATTATCTTGCTCTGTCTTCACCACAGACTTCATCATAAACTCGTAACTCATAAGAAAAATTACCTTTAACTGAAAAGCCAAGCACTACCCTGGGCAAGTATTTCCTATATATTATCTCTATTTCTAATAGAACAATTCTGTATTTTAAAAGAAAAACTGGTCACTATATCCATCTTTCAGATGGAGAGACTGAGGCTTAGTAGGCTTAAATAATTTGCACGAGGTCACCAACTAGCAAAGACCAGAGCTGGGATTTGAATTCATAAATACATCATGGTCCTTTCTTGTTTCCGTGACACCAAGCTGACCTGCAAGGACCGAATCCACTTCTCAGGGAGTTGCTTCCACCTGTCTCCTGTGCCCCTGGTTTCCCCCTAATCCTACCTTCCAAGAATAATACCCTTCCCGGTGTGTTTTCCTTCCTTTAGTCAAGCCAGGTTTCTTTGCTTGGGGCAGTTCAAACGGAAGGCATTTTCCACTTCTCTTCCTCTTCGGCACCCCGAAATCAAACATCCCAAAGAGACGCGTTGAAGAAGGAAGAGGATGTGTCCTGTCGCTCCTCTGTCCCCCCCGCACTACGAGTGACAGAAGACCCCACATCTTCGCACTTCCCTGCAGGGGGTCCTGGACTAGGAGGCGCCTTCTGGACTGGAGGAACCCCGAGTGCAAACACTTCAGGTCGTGCCAGGAACCTTCAGGAGTGTCCCCGCCCTCACTCGGCCACTCGGCTGGGCGCTCCCAGACCATCCCCCGTATTCCAACTGGAAAGTTGGAGCCAAGACCACCCCACCCCAATGGCACCCCACAGTGCTTTCTCCCACTCGGTGCCGAGGGCTCCTCAGACCGCCCGCCCTGCGCTCCTCGCGCCCGGGACACGGAGCGAGGACCCCTCCCGCTGCGGCCGCACGACTCACGCGGGGCGGGCGGCACTCTCGCTGCGCAGTCGGTGCTCCTACGCCGCGCGGTGCGCGCAGACCCAGTCGGCCAGTCGCTGCAGCGGTTCCCAAGTCGGGCGGAAGTGAGGAGCCCCTCCCAGTCAGCAGGACCCTGCAGAACTTGTGCTTTTAAGCGCTCCTCTGGCCTCACATGACCCAAGATCCTCCAGGGCCAGACGTTTGTCCCCACCTCCCGGTCCCAGAAACTTGGCCGCACCCTTCAGCACTTGCCATTCTGGAAGCAGTAAGCGGCCCCAGGGTAGAATCTTAAAGATTATTAAAAGATCAGCTGCTGTGCAACTCAGGTTGGTTTGTTCCTTTGTTTTAATTTCTTTCTCTCGCTCTTTAAAATCTCTGTCTTAGATTTTCAACCTTGCATTTTGAAATTATTTCTCCACTCTAGTACTTGCAAGCGGAGTTTGCATTTGGAAACCAAGTGGTGTTTTACTCCCGCTGTTTAAAAAGGCAGCGCTCTTTCACTGATGGTCCTCATTCCAATCACACTAATAGTGAGCGTACGCCAAGTGCCCACATCGTGCCAAGTGCTCTGCCTGCATCATCGCGCCGGACTCTTACAGCAACCCGATGTGTTCTGTAGGATGATTATCCCCATTTTGCTAGTGGGGACCTGAGACTTAAAGAGGTTGCATCCAGGGTCACATCGCTGGTAAGTGACCCGAGTGCGAATTATTAAATATTACCGAGCGCCAGGTGCTGGGCACTGAGCCAGACGGTAGGGGGAGCAAGGACTAAAAAAAGCTAAGAGGTTGCAATGGCAAGTGGATACGACGAAATAAAGGAAGGTCCTCATTATCAGCCACAACAGCGTCAACTGCCAGATGAGTGAGAGAGGCCAAGGCAACCTTCCGGCCGCCCACGCCCAGCTGAACGCAGCTGCAGAGCTGAGCCAGGGGAAGCCAGCAGCAGAGAACCCCCCACCCCCACAATCAGGGGAGAAGTCCTCCTTGTTTTAAGCCACTTTAAGTTTGGGGTAGTTTATTATGCAACTAAGGCTAACTGAAGTACTAGCATTGTGACCTGGAACAAATTACTTCACTGTCACTGAATCTCAACTTTCTCCTAAGTACCTATTTCATTGGGTGGTTGTGAGGACTGAATGAAAAACTACATGTAAATCGTCTGGCTCAGGGTATGTGCTCAGTGACTCCAGCTGTCGTTCGCCATCATACGTTGCGTACTTTCTACCCACTTATCTCTGTATGGAGAAAAATCTGTTGGTGGGAAAAGAATTTTTCTTTAAGGCCAACATCAGCCCACCTTTAGTATTTGCAGGGCCCAGGACAAGAGTACACATAGAAGCCCATAAACCAGATACCTAAATATGTACAAGTTATAAACTAAGTTAGCAAATTATTAAGTACATTAAGTTCTGCCTTCCTACCTTGACAGATACCTTCATAATGACATGAGAGGCCAGGTTCAAACTCATGGGTGATGTCGTGGGACAAGGAGAGCTGGTTTCTAGACAGGCCCTGATCTGCAGCTCCTCCTTTCTTCCCAACTGGGGAGGGAATTTGGGGATCCCGGACACTCAGAACAAAGTTTGGGGAGGTGTGGAGTTGGAGGTAAGGGACACAATGGATGTAGTCCCATGGACTCCTCACCTTGCTGTGACAACTGCAGCCAAGTAAGAGCCAGAGGAGAGAACCTTCTAAAGGATGGGCACTGGGCAAGGGCTTCTTGGGCCTAAGTTCAAGGATATCTACTGGCCAAGGAAGCCAGTAGATGACCAAAACGGAGCCACTTAAAAGAAAACCAAACTGAATTTTATAGTAACTACAGAATGAACCATATTTTAGCATGCTTGTTCAAAAACAGAGTATCCCAAAAGTCTTCCTGCCATTGTAATCGCTTCAGGGGTAAAAATGCTGCAACTTATGAAAACATCACTTGCAAGTTTAAATGAGTTTTACACTGTTTAAATTCGTGAATGTTGAGTAACACATTTTTGTAATTTTCATTTTTGTTTCTGTTCTCCAGCATGAAAAACATGGCCTACATTGACTAGAAGAGACAATTGCACTTATTAAAATAATTAAAACTTAGAGTCAAAAGAAGTAAACTCTCAAAGGACAGTTTTGTAAGTTGGTAGCATTTAGACTTATGAATTTATTAAAGCTTAAAACTGTACTCACATATTTGGGACATCCTGTATTTGGGTTGGTTGGGGGTCAGGTTTTGTGCTGGACACTTGATTAAAAAGCAGAAAAGGAAAGAAACAGTCTTCCGTAAGGAACTTGCAGTTTAGGTGGAGGGCAGGGGTGAAGGAGACATGTAAACTGATCTACCGATATGATATGGTAAGTGCTGTTCTTTGGGGCCAGTAGAGCATGGTGGGACCTGAGGACAGGGACCGAGTGACTCTACCTGAAGAGCCAGTGGAATCTTGCCACAGGAGGTGACATGAAGTTGGATATTAAGAAACGAATAGCCACTGAGGGGGAATGTAGCAGCACAGGAAGGAGTAGGCAAGGGTGCTGGAGTTGACGCTGTGTTCTTGGAATGCTATCAGCTCATGTTGTTGGAGGTGTTTGGGTGGGTGAGGCGTTGACTGAAAATGAGGTTGGGAAATTACCCTGGAGCCAGCGTGGGAAGGGTTCTTCGAGTGCTGAGCTCTGGAGGCTGATGTCATTCAGAATTAGTAGATGGGAAATCAGTTTTCTTAATGAAAGAGAATGGACTAGAACAACACAGGGCAGAATGTAACCGTGGAATAGGAGTATTCGTTTGCCAGGGCTGCTATAACTGGGTGGCTAAAACAATAGAAATGTATTGTCTCACAGTTCTAGAACCTACAAGTCTGAAATTCAGGTGCCAGCACGTTCGCTCTGAAACCTACAGGAGCAGGATCCTTCCTTGCCTCTTCCAGCTTTTGGTAGCCCCAGACATTCCTTGGCTTGTGGCAGCATTAAGTCCCGTCTCTGCTTCCATCTTTATAGGGCATTCTCTTTGTGTCTTTTCATGGTGTTGTCCCTCTATATGCATGTCCCTGTGTCCCAACTTCACCCTTTTATAAGGACACCAGTCATATTGGGCTAGAACCCACCCTAATGACCCGATTTTAACTTGATTACCTCTGTAAAGACTTTTCTTTGTAAATAAAGCCACTTTACAGCTTCAAGAGATATTCTTAGCCCCTTTCCTGTATTGAGAATACTGAAAGGTGGGCAAGCGAATGGATTTGCAAAGAGGTTGGTTCTCCAAGAAGTCTCCAAGACTTACCCAACACAGTCTTGGCTTTTCTGAAAATGAAGATTTAAAACCATCAGGTTGATAAGTGCAGATGAGTTTAGGGTTCTCCCAAGCCTTTGTGTTCTCTGCATCTGCCTATTCCACGAGGTTCTGGTTTGCTAAGCCCTGGTGGTTCAGGGCATGAGTCAGACCTCATTTGAATCTAGAACCTGCCACTCGGTGACCACAAGCAAGTTCCTCAATTTCAGTTTTCTCATCCATATATGGTAAAAATAATATTAGCCACCTTGCAGTGTTATTAAGAGGGTAAAACGAGATAGTAGTACACGTAAAGTGCTTGTCGTATATGAAGGGCTCAATAAATGGTAGCTGTAATAATAATGATGATGATCATGACAATCTGCAAGATCCTAGGCCTACGATTCTTTTAAACTGTCTATCCAAGATACTGAATTGTATCTGGGCACCACACAAAAGCATGTCCCTCACTGACCTACACCAGAGCTTTGCAGGACTCCTTAAATTCCAATTAAGAAGACATAGACAATAGGTTGTTTACACACCTTGAGCAGGTAAATACAATTCCAATTGTCTAAGTCTAGAGGTTTGATTTTACATTTGCAGCTGCTGCCACCAAGATAAATGTGGAGCTAGAATGAAAACAAGAGGAATTGATTAACCCTGTAGGCAATCACGCCCCTCTTGGAAGTGTCTACATCCCTCCCTGCACTTGTCAAGCCTTCTGTCTTAGCTCCTTCTCGGTGTTGCTACCTATCTTCAATGGGGCTGCCTCGTGGCTTGAAAACGCAGCTCGGAGGCACAGCGAAAAGGGAAATGTCACAGCTGGCACAGTGTATTAACTTGGTCAATAAACACTTTGCTTAAGGAAAGAAGTCCGAAGTGTCACACCCACACACTTGCAAAAAGGCATTGTGCTAATAAAAAAAAAAAGGAGGGGGTAGGTGGCAGATCCAGCTGCAGAAACCCCACAGCTGTTCTGTACCTTAGTCATAGGCACTGAAGGCTTCATTACCTGAGAAGTAGGCCCAGGTGGCAGTCACCCACATGTACCCTGATCAACTTAGTGAGGCGCTTCAATCTCTTTGTACTCGGTAAGGAAGGAGCACCTCCTATGACTAGCCACAGGCTGCGGACTCCAGGGAAGTTGTGGATAATTACATGGTAATTATTTATAATAAGTGCTTCCATTCTCAGCATGATTATCCTTCCCTGGGTTGCTCGCCTCCTTCTGCCTGGTTTATGTAGGGAAACAATGTCCAAATTAATCTATGTCTTTTGTAAGCGAGTGTATACTCCTCTGATGATCCAGATGGTTTAGTGCCCTTTAGCAGCAGGTGTTAAGGCTTTCTTACAAGAGCCATATTTTCAGTTTCCCTTTGGCTATGGAGAAAGCCGGGGAACCAAGATTTTGGTAGTTTAAAGATGAATTATGGGATTAATATAGACTTGGCCACTAAGGACAGCAGAGCTAGCCCTGTGTGAAACCAGGAAAAATAATCACAGTGAACCTTTGTAAGGGTTTTATGGTTTGCCCAACACTTTCCGTGTATATCATCTCTTTTAATTTTCACATCAGCTCTGCAAGGTATATATTGATATTATGATGAAACTGCCAGTATGCTAAGGATAATGTCTGATTAAGGGCATGGCCTTAGGAGTAGACTGATGGGATTTGAATCCCAGCTCAGCCACTCATTAGCTGTGAGACCTTTGCTGTGTTAATTAACCTCTCTAAGCCTTAGCCTTCTCAAGTATGAAAGGACAATACCAACCCTATGGGACTGATCTAAGGATTTGATGAAATTACTGTTAGCACAGTGCCTGGCCCATAGCAAGCAGGTCATTCACTGGTTGAAAGACAGACATTATAAATGATAAACAGAGAATAAAGATACTCTGTAAATGAAGTAGCATTTGATGTCTCCTCTTTTTCTCTTGTTTAGGCTTTATTTTACTTTTTTCTAATGGAAATAGAGGCTAGTTCAGGTGCTCTGCTTGTGAATAAGATATCGTGCCTATGATTAGTTTGCATGATCCAAAGTGAGTTAATCTAGAAAAGTGAATCTCTGCCTTTTTGGTTCTATAGCCTGTCAAGGGCTTTCAGGAATTTCAAGAACTATACCACATCCCCGTACAAATAAAATGAGTAAAGGGTAGTTCTTGATAGGAAGGCTCAAGCAATTGCATAAAACCTTACATTGCTTTTGATGAACGGCAGCTCAGGATAAACTGCCTAGAACCTCCTGCCTGCTTAACTGCTGTGGATTTAAAAGACTCTCCCTTGATTTTGAGGTGGTTGCACCCTACGAGCATTCAGCAGGTGGAAAGAGAGGATATACTAAAAGGCCAGTCCCCAGGCCTCTTCCTTCCCTGTTCTCTGTCCCAAGCTAGAACCTTTCTCTCAGCCTTGGTTTCCTAATCTCAGAATGGAGGTCTTAACACCTCACCTCCTCCATCCACCTTTACTGAGCTGAGGAGTGAAATGGCACCAGGAAAATGACGGTGCGTGCCACAGGCCATCTGTAACACAGCGACCACTAATGGCATGCCAATTGCCTGGGCTTAGTTTGTTCCCCTTCGCTTCACCCAGAGCTCTACCAGCAAAAAGAAGAGAAAAGGAATTATCCCTTACCCTTCTCAGAAGAAGAGTGATTTGACTGAATTCTTAAATTCTGGGCTTCTTTGCACTGAGATGGTTGGAAGAATTAATAACTCCACTTTTTCTCTTTTGGTGCACCCCATTATTAGTTTCTATCAGTAACTTTTTGACAAGAAACATGCAAAATACAATCAATCCTCAATATTCATGAGTTCTGTATTTTTAAGTTTGTTCCATGGTTTAGATAGTAGAGACTTCAGAATTCCTTATCCAAATGTCCACGAGCCTGCCTCCACAGCCTCCGTGCTACCCTTCCTTGGATTCTTTCTCTACCCGAGGAGTGGCCGAGGGGCATGCCTACGGAGTTGGGAGGCACAGGGAAGGGTGTCCAGATGTCCGACCGACAGGCTAAAAGGGCTGTCTTTCACTACACCACCGCGTTCCAGAACAGAACCTCAAGGAGTCTCAGAATTCTAAAGTCAAATCTGTTTTCCAAAGTTTCTATCAAGGTATATTTTTCAAAGTAAGAGGATAGAACATATTTCATTTAACAGTTTTTAATTTTGGTTTATAAGTTTTAAATGTGTAGAATGGTATGTGAGCCTCCGTGTATAGTCTTGCCCCAAGCCTCCCGAGAAAGAGGCAAGCTTGGAAAGAAAGGAACCTCTGTTGATTGAAACTAGTATCTAGGGCCTGTGTGTTATCACATCATAACCCAGCGTACTCTGACTGTTACACCCGGGGAGGAGAGTGGTGGGCTTCTCAGCACAGAATCTCTGGAACAGGAAGCCGACAGACAGGTGAGGAGCACCAGGCAAGAGTAAGTGAAGGGACAATAAGGGCAACACAGGTTGTGACCCTGAAGATCCTCATTTGTATGCAACGGATAAGCCTCTGGCATGATTGTATGATCTAAATGGGAGAAGAAGCTTCCCATCCCTCCTCTTTGTCTCCCTAAACTTTTGGACCTTCTCAGCAAACTCAGCAGGTATGAGTTCACACTGGATCATTTTTCAAAAACATAAAAAGCTATGATGTTTCTTATACTCCAAGTGTCAGGAAATAGTTCATCCCTGATGTAAAGTACTATTATTATCATCTAAACCCAGTTTAGACCATTTTTTAAATTATTATAGACATGGGGTCTCACTCTTGCTCAGGCTGGTCTTGAACTCCTGAGCTCAAGAGATCCTCCCGCCTCAGCCTCCCAGAGTGCTAGGATTACAGGCATGAGCCACCATGGTGGCCCCAGTTTAGACCATTTTAAGGAAACCAAATATACTTCAACAGCCTAAGAGTCATTATCAAAACTAACTAAATAAACAAGTAAATGTATTTATTTCCAAAGCTAAGAGCGAAGATAAGGATGGGAGAGGAGAAAGGAATTAAAGTGTATTGAGCCCTTACTATCGGCCAAAGCCACGGTAAGTATATCACACACATCATCTCATTTGGACCTCACCATAACCCTAACAAGTAGGTATTATGTTCTTCATTTCATAATGGATGTAGTGGAAGAACAGAGACGTTCAATACAATAGTTTGTCCAAGATCAAAGAGCTACTAAGTGTTAGAACTGGAATTTGATCTTGAAACTGCCATTCTTCTCACGTCTTTATCTAACAGCCTCCACTCCAAAGCTTAGAATAAAAGTCTTTGGATTATCCCTATCACCGCTGTACTTCCCTGTTTTTAAATCCTGTCTTTTTAGCAAGGTCAACTGTGGACAGAGCCGGGCAATAGGCCCTGAGCTGATAGGTCTCCAGACGACCACATGCTCCTACAGAGCCCACCAAGCTGTCACTCTTGGCCTGTAAGTTAGAAAACTTACTTTCACATATAACCTTCGTTGTTTTGGTCCCCTTAAATCAAGAGTGCCAAGGAATAAACCAGCAAAGCATGACGAGACGGGAAAAGTTTGGATAATGTGTGCAAGGTGAGACCGCAGATAGAGGCAACTAGAAAATCATATATTTATTTTTGAGTTTTTTGACCTCCAGATCTTTCTGTTTTCCCTTCCACCACCAGACAGGTCTCTTTTTGCCTCTGTTTATAAGTTCTTCTGTGGCATGTCACCTTCTTTGCAAATCTGTTGCAAAGTAATCACATCTCGGCATTAGGTTCCATGTTCTAAAAATGTCAAAACAAATTTCAATGATTAAATGCCACAGATTAAGCTTGTTGCGTCTCTAAAATTGCTATGAAGGATACATTCTAATTAGAAATTATAAATCTAAGCCGCTGTAGCATCAAGCTACCTCCAAAACACAAAATCTCTATGAAGCCCTAACTCTGACGGAAAAAAGAAGCTAAATTTGATCTAAAAACGGTGATCTAGTTAAGTTACCGGCCACATCTCATCTCATTTTACCCTGAGGGTAACTCAGCTACAACATCCCTGATAAAGGTCATCTATTAGAGAACCTCTGATTTTTTTTCTCTGTAGATATCTATAAACTTTAATTAAATATGCATTTATTGGTGCGATTCTGAGCAGGGAGCTTTTCATTAGTATGGAAGCAGCTATGTATTACTCTCTGGCATAGCTTATACAGGCATTACGCTAAACAATCGGATTTTTCCTCCTCTGCATAGCTAAAAACAAAGTCCAAGAAGTCATAATTCTTTATCAAAACTGACAATTGGTTTATGCACCTGGAGATTTGTCGAGAGAAATCTGCCCTGCATTCTCAACATTAAAATCCTGTGGCTGCCATTCGCTGATACATCTAATTTTAACACGAGAAAGGATGTCTAGCAAACATCAAAACAAAAGCTACCCTTCGAGCTTAATTTTCTTTTTCACACATTTGTCCACCCTATCCCCTCTTGATGTCAGCGGGAAGTAATCTCACCTACGGAAAGGGAGCCAGCATCCTAACTGTGCTGACAAATTGTAGGGAAATGAAAAGGCTTATGATTGCTGCATTCCATCCCTCTGTATTTCCGAAAGGATAATGAAGAACTGTCTTTTCTCCCACTTAACATCCTAATCACCTGCATCAGCAGTTTACACTGCAGCTACCCAAACCTCTGAGTGGGAAGGAAAAAAAAAAAAGAATGAGAGGTGACGCCCTCCCCCACGCCACCACACCCATTGGAACCTGTCTGCGCTGCATTCTTAATTAATCAGCCTCTAAATTGCATCTTCCCCCATTCAATGCCCAGCCCCTGCTGGTTTAGGGAGCTACATAGCTTGTGGTAAACTGCTATCCATTATTCCTCTATATTTGGAACTTCTCTAGAGAAATGGCATTATCTCAGTCACTAAGCTGAAAGCCGCTTAAAGTTATTATAGCTTTTCACAGTTGTTTATTCACAGTCTCTTTCGTGGATCCTTCAGCTTGCTTAAAAATGTTCAGATTGATGCACGGCTACAGAAATGCAAACTATCGATAGAAAATTGACTATGATTTGCATTTTGCTAATGTTGGGATAGGGTCAAATGTTATTTCTTTCCTCTCCGTTATGTTTCATTGGAAATAAAATTCCACTCCCTCCACCAGTGAAAAGCCATTCAATGACCTGAAAAAGATCTGGTGATAGAAAACATATTTTCAGTAATACTGAACTCATTTTTCTGCCAGAACAAATTAGTCAGTAGCTCTCTCGTATGTCACAGAGGTTTTCAAGAGGCACTTAGGAGGATGCGGGGGGGAAAAAATCCTTCTATGTAGATTATTAGAAATGTCACGTGCTAATGTAGAAATGCTTCTGTAACCTTTCCGTTTTACTCTTCCTTACTGAAACACTGTTTTTTGTTTGTGATTCCACTTCTACAGAGGTGTTTTTTAAAAATGGTTCTGAAGAGAACCAGAAAAGAAATTTTATAATTTAGCCGAAAAAAGACAAGATGAAGAGGTCATTAAATAAAGGAGGCAGACAGAAGTGAGCTCATCATTTCTCTGAGTTCCCAACTCCACTGAAAACTGGGTAAGAAGAGGGGAGTGGGCTGGATTTGTAGCAAGTTTTCCTTAGAGTTGAGGATGTTAAAAATAGAATGAGTTCCTGAGTGAATGAATGTCTACGATCAAGGACTGTCTTCTTTCAATGTTCTTTGGCATTTGAAGGAAAAGCAGTTTAGCTGTGTGCAGTGGCTCATGCCTGTAACCCCAGCACTTTGGGAGGCCAAGGCAGGAAGATTGCTTGTGTCCAGGAGTTCAAGACCAGCCTGGGCAACACAGAGATACCCTATCTCTACAAAAGATAAGAAAAATTAGCCAGGCGTGGTGGCACATGCCTGTATTCCCAGCTACTTGGGAGGCTGAGGTGGGTGGATCAGGATCTCTTGAGCCCAGGAATTGGAGGCTGCAGTGAACTATGATCACGCCGCTGCACTCTAGTCAGGGCAACAGAGCAAGACCCTGTCTCAAAAAAAAAAAAAAAAAAGCAGTTGACAGAGCATATACATATCCTCTTAGGACCTCGGTTTTTACCATCTTATAATAGAGCAAACAATTGCTACTTTTCAGAGTTGTTGAGAAGATTAAATAAGATGATGTGAATAAAACATCTAGCAGGATGTCTGGTCCATAATCAAAGCAACCTAGAGTAAGTTGTAAAGTTATGATGCATGTGAGTAGGAGTGGGTGTAGCAGGCAGAAAGGCTTACTTTATTTTATTGTAGCCTGGTCTCTATGTGATAGCATTACTATTAAAGTTTCCCAGAGAGGAGAAAATTATTCTTCAGCATGATCCGTTTTCACATGTATGGAGTTGATTGTGTGCTTGAATGGGTGAATTATGCACTTTCCCCAACTTTCTTTTATAATTTGAGTCGTTAGACATGACCATAGAGTTAACAGTTTATTATAAAAGTGTTCCCAGGGATTTTGCTGGTTTTTCTTGGCCTCTAATCAAACTTGAAAGAGATTATTAGTAGTAGTATTTGTGATTTCACCCTGTTTTAAATATTTACAGATGCTTAACTCTTAGAGAGATGCTTTTGGCATTCCAGCAAATTTAAACTCTGTATAAACATTCCTTTGGGAGCTTTTATTTTTGTTCCGATAGTAAAAATTACTAGAGGAATGTGACTCAAACCTAATTTCCAAATAAGATATCCCGCGGCAATCGAAATATCCCTATGTGGTTATTATCTGCTGCAAAGTACACTTTACCTCGGGGAATCTGCTATAAGAAAAAATTAAAACCTAGCCGCCCATTTTAAAGCCCATTAAGTCATTAGGTGGCTCTTCTGTGTTTTCCTGATGAGCTGCAAGGCATACGCAGCCCTCCCAGAGCCGGGAGAAAAGCATTACGCAGACTCCTGCAAGCACATTTCTTTACCCAGGAATCACAGAAGTTTGGACCTAAGATGGACCTTAATATCAGCATGGTGCCTTGGCCCTCGTAAGTATTTCTACATATTTAAATCTCAGTCTGCTACCTTCTATGGTCAGGTGTCCTAAAATACGCACTAAGTACCCACAGTGTGCGAAGTTGGTGCCAGACATTCAATGGTGACACATGTGAGCAGTCCCTTCTGGAACTTATTAGACTAATGCATCATTAAACTTCTCTAATTCCCTGATATTTCCCTTGTCAGTGCTTCTTTTTCTCTGTGTGGCAGACAAGGTCACTGGCTTATCCGTCATTCCCCTTGCTCTTTGCTATCTCAAGTTAGTTTGGGTGACCATGTGCCCCAGGAGTTGAGTCATGTTTGACCTTAGTCAGTCACAGCCATCTCTCTCCCCTTTGCCAGTGATTGGTCTACAAGTGGGCATGTAACCCAGTCCTGGTCAGTGAAATATAATGAGAATTCTAATGGAGGGCTTGGGAAAGGTTTTTCTCCCTGTTAAAAGGTAAGAGAAATACAAGAATCCCTAGCCTCAGCCGCAATACCTTGATTCCTAATTTGGATGAAGTCATGTGAAAATGTGATGCCTGGTGCTGTGGTAGCCGTCTTGTGACCATGAGGAAAAACAGCACATATGCACTGTGGATGGCAGAGAGGAATGACTGAATAAGTCTGAGCGCTTAATGATATTGTTGATATTAATAATATCTCTTAAGCATTGATACAAGATTGGTAGTCTTTTTAAATTTTTGATTAATGTGAAAAACTATAGATTAATTTTATTTATAAATATCTTTCAACCTTGAGATAATAATGTTAAGAAAAAGCTTCGTGTCCTTAAGTCTCTCCCCATCTCTGAGTTTTTCTTACTTTTTGAAGTTTATTTTCTCACTCTTCTTTTCAACTCTATAAACTTATTTTCTGTGCAATAATACTTATAAGAAGTGTAACTTCTTACCAGATACTATCTTAAACCCCTTCTCTCTACCTTATCTATGATTAACAAGATAGAGGAAGGTGCTCAAGGTTAGGGAGAAACTGAAATGTTTTCAACATTAGCCCTGACTGGGCTCTTGTGGTTTGGTATTTGGGGGTTTGTGCAGGGAAAATGAAGGGAAGGAAAGAAACTAGGAGGAAGAAAAGGAAAGCGTAGCTCTTTTTCCAGTCGACTTTGGACACTGTTATCAAATGAATCTTCCTAAAAGACTTTCTTCTGCTTAGAAAATCCCAAGGATTACTCATAGCCTGCCAGATAAGATTTCAACCCTTTCCTTAACATTTAGAATCATTCACAGACCCAGCTGATCTTTCTAGCCAGAGCTTCTCTACGTATCTTAACCACATCTTTTACCCAATTGAGTCTGTTTATTCACCTTTAACTTTTCTTAACCATTAGTGCTTTTGCTCCTGTTTATATTGGTCCCTTACCTGAAATGATGCCTAACAAAACTTCACTTATCCTCCGAGTCAGTGCTGTTTCATAGGTAGCCACAATAGGTAGACTGACCTTTTTTAATGAATTTTCAATTTAATTTAATTTGAATTTAAAAACAGATACTTGAGAATCTAAAACTTTTGCTCTGTGAAATATCCTGTTAAGAATATGAAAAGACCAGGAGGCCAAGGTGGGAGGATCACTTGATGTCAGGAGTTCGAGAGCAGCCTGAGCAAGAGTGAGACCCTGTCTCTACAAAATATAGAAAAAAATTAGCTGGATGTGATGGTCCACACCTACAGTTCTAGCTACTCAGGAAGCTGAGGCAGGAGGATCACTGGAGCCCAGGAGTTTGAGGTTGCAGTGAGCTATGATGACGCCACTGCACTGCACTGTAGCCTGGACAACAGGCTTGTCTCAATAAAAAAAAAAAAAAAAAGAAGAATACGAAAGACAAACCACTGACTGGGAGAAAATATTCGCAAATCACATATAAAAGATTCATATGTAGAATATATAACAATCTGATTTTAAAATGGGCAAAAGATTCAGTTGGTAACTAGGAGTGGAAAAAAATAAATAAAATGGGCAAAAGAGTTGAACTAACATTACCCCAAAGAAGACAAATAAGCATATAAAAGATATTCAGTTTCACTAGCCATCAGGGAAATGCAAATTAATATCACCAAGAGATATCACTATATACCTATTAGAATGACTAAAATTAAAAATGCTAATAATTGCAAACACTGGCATGGATGTAGGCAAATTGAATCTCTCAGACATTGCTGGTGGCAATGTCAAATGATGTAGCCACTCTGAGAATCTGGTAGTTTCTTAAAAAGTTAAATGTACATATATTCCAACAACTGAACAACAGCATGTCTGGGCATTGACCCTAGAGAAGTGAAAACTTACGTTTACACAAAAAATGCATACAAATCTATTTGTAATTGCTAAAAACTGGAAATGACCCAAATACTGTTCAGCAGGTGAATGGTTGAACACACAACCATTCTAGAATACTACCCAGCAATAAAAAGAAACGAACTATTGACACATGAAATGACTAGGGTAGATCTTAAGAACATTAGGATGAGTGAAAAAAGCCAGTCTTGAAAGATTATATATCGTATGATCCCATTTATATAGCATTCTTAAAGTGACAGGACTACATAGCTGGAAAACAGGTAAATGGTTGTCGAGGGCTCGAGAGGGGAAAGGACATTCTAACTACAAAAGGGCAATCTAGGGAGTTCCTTTGCGGTGATGGATCAGTTCTGTGTGTTGATTGTAATTGTGCTTTTACAATTCTACACGTGCGACAACATGTCACAGAATTACATGCAGATACAAATAAAAAATTTGAATGCATACAAATAATGGTGAAATATAAATGAGGTCTAGTTAACTGTATTGTACCAATCAGTATCCTTGTTTTGATCATGAACTACAGTTCCATAAGATGTGACCATTGGGTGGTGGGTACATGGGACATCTTTGTGCTATCTTTACTTCTTATGAGTCTGTAATAATTTCAAAATAAAAAGTAAAGAAAAAGATACTGGATTCCATTATGGGAAAACTTCTAAGCGTGCTTGGGTGTATGAATCTACTTTTCAGTTGTCGACTTTATTAAATCTAAATATTAATCAGGAATTTCTTTTTTTTAATCAAGAATTTCTGATGAAAATTTAGCACATGACTTGCAATATGCTATAAATGTAAAGTACATGATGGATTTTGAAGACTTGGTATGAAAAACAGATTATAAAATATTTCATTCATAATTTTTATATTGATTAAATATTAAAATACTATTTTTATATATTGGGTTGAGTAAAATATATCATTAAAATTAATTTTTTCTAGAGACAGGGTCTTGCTCTATTGCCCAGACTAAAGTACGGTGGTACAATCATAGCACACCACAGCCTCCTGAGTAGCTGGCCTGGCTAATTTTTTTTTTTTTTTTTTTTTTTGAGATGGGATGTTGGCATCTCTGGATCTTGCTATGTTGCCCAGGCTGATCTTGAACTTCTGGCCTCAAGTGATCTTCCGACCTTGGCCTCCCAGAGTGAATTAATTTCATCTTCTAAACACTTTTCAAAATGTGGCTTTTAGAAAATTTAAAATTATATACGTAGTTCACATTATATTCTATTAGACTTCTGCTCTAAAAAAATGGTTATAAATATGAGACCCTCAAAATCAATGCGTATATTAATGGACATATGCAAATGAACCATTTTTACTCAAGGGACAGGATCCACAATTTTTTCACAATTTTATTAAGATATTACTGACATACAATAAACTGTAAATATTTAAAATGTACAATTTGATCAGTTTGACATGTATAAATCCATAAAGCCCATCATCACAAGATAACAAACATTTTTACTGCCCCAAAATTTTCCTCTCTCTTGCCATCTCTGTTACCAGGCAATTGCTTTTCAGCTATAACTATAAGTCAATTTTCATTTTCTAGATTTTTAAATAAATAAAATGATACTAATTGATATCTTTCACTCAGCCTAGTTACTTTGAAATTCATCCATGTTGTTGTGCATATCAATAGTTCTTTCCTTTTCATTGCCTAATTGTATTATATTGAACTAGAATATGTTTACCCACTTTCTTGTTCAAGGACATCTGGGTTGTTCCCAGCTTTTAACTATTACAAATAAAGCTGCTGTTAATATCTGTGCACAAGTCCATATGTGGACATATGTTTTCATTTCTCCTGAGTAAACACCTAGATTGACATATATGGTAATGAATGTTTAACTTTTAAAGAAACTACTTAACTGTTTTCAAAACTGTTGTACTATTTTCCATTCTCACCAGCTATGCATGAGAGTTCCAGTTGCTCCATATCTTTCCCAACACTTGTTATTTATTGTCTGTCTTTTTTGATTATAGCCATCCTGGTGGGTGTGAAGTGCTATCTCACTGTGTTTTCAACTTGAATTTTCCTAATGACTAATGATGTTGATTATTTTTTTATGTGCATATTTCCCACTTGTACAGTTCAGGGTTTTTGTGGGGTTTTTTGGTGAAATGTTTATTCCATTTTTTGCACATTTTAATTGGGTTGTTTGTCTCCTTCTTATAGAATAGCAAGAGTTTTATTTTGCATAAAATGCAAATGATTTGTGAAATATATATTTTGTGATAATTTCACCCAGATTGTCATTTTCATTTTCTTAACAGGTTTTTTTAAGAGCAAAAGTGTTTAACTTTAATAAAATCCAGTTAATCAATTTTTTCTTTTATAGTTTTTGTGTCCTATTTTATTAATAAAAGTCTTTTTCTAACCCAGTCTTTTTAATAAAAGTCTTATTAATAAAAGTCTTTTTCTTGTATTTTCTTCTAGAACTTTTATAACTTTATCTCTTACATTTAGGTCCAATATTTATTAAGAGTTACTTTTTATACATGGTGTGAGTAAAGAGTCAAGATTCTTTCTGTGTGTATGTGTGTTTAAGTAAGTTGAGCCTTGAATTGGGCATTGGAGTGCTGACCACCATGCAGTCAAAAATTTGCATGTAACTTTTGACTCTTCCAAAAACTTAACTACTAATAGCCTACTATTAACCAAAAGCCTAACCAATAACATAAGCAGTCAGTTAACACATATTTTTTATGTTATATGTATTATATGCTGTATACTTACAATAAAGTAAGCTAGAGAAAAGAAAATGTTAGTAAAATTATAAGGAAGAGAAAATGTATATATTATTCATTAAGTGAAAGTGGATCATCATAAAGGTCTTCATCTTCTTCACTTTCACCTTGAGTAGGCTGAGGAGGAGGAGGAGGAGGAGGAGGTTGGTCTTGCTGTCTCAGGGGTAGCGGAGACAGAAGAAAATCTGGGTGTAAGTGGACCCTCACAGTTCAAACCCATGTTGTTCAAGGATCAACTTTATATCTAACTAAATGTTCTAGCAGCATTTGTTTAAAAGATTATCCTTTACTCATTGAGTTTCCCTTTTTAAAAAGCCAATTGACATGTATGTGTGGGTCTGTTTTTTGAACTTTCTAGTGTGTTCAATTGATCTATACATCCACCTCTGTGACAATACAACAGTCTTGGTTACACAGGTCTATAATAAACCTTACATATAAACTCACATAGTGTAAGTTCTCCAACTATATTCTCTTTTTCAAATGTTTTTGACCATTCTACATTTTTGAACTTCCATAAGAATTTTAGAATCAGTTTGTCAATTTCTAAAAAAAAAAGCCTGCTGATATTTTTATTGTGCTTGCATGGAATTTATAGATCAATTTGGGGAGAATGGACATCTTAACAATATTGAGTCTTCTGATTTATGAGCATGTATACTCCTTAATTTTTCAGGACTTTTAAAATTATTTCAACAGTATACACTTTTTTGTTGTTGTTGAGACAGAGTCTCACTTTGTCGTCTTGGCTAGAGTGCAATGGCATCATCATAGCTCACAGCAACCTCAAACTCCTGGGCTCAAGTGATCCTCCTGGGGCTCAAGTGATCCTCCCGCCTCAGCCTCCTGTGTAGCTGGGACTACAGGCCTGCGCCACCATGCCCAGCTAATTTTTCTATTTTTAGTAGAGATGGGGTCTCACCCTTGCTCAGGTTGTTCTCAAACTTCTGAGTTCAAGTAATACTCCCGCCTCCGCTTCCCAGAGTGAAAGGATGACAGGCGTGAGCCACCACACCCGGCCCAGCTTTTTTTTTTTTTTTCTTGGTAGATTTCTTAGAATTTTCTACATAGATAGTCATGTTATCTGTGAATAGAGACTATTTTGTGCCTTTCTTTCCAATCCAGTTGCCTTTGTTATTTCTCTTTCTTTTATTACTACATGTGTTCTAACCTTCCTCACAATGATCAAGTGGTGAGAGCAGATATACTTGCATTGTCCTCAATCTTAGATGAAAAGCCTCTTAGATAAAAAGCATCTTTTCTTGGAGTGTTTTCAGTGTTTTGTATTTCCAGTGGGAAGTTTCTAACTACAAATTACATTTCTTTAATAGCTATTGAGCTACTCAGACCATTTGTGTCTTCTTGAGTGATCTGTGGAGCATGGTTTCTTTCAAAGAATTTGTCCATTTCATCTAAGTTGTCAAATATATTGGCAAAAAGTCATTTGTAATATTTTCTTATTTTTTAATGTCTACAACTTCTGTGTTGGTGGCCTCCCACCCCTATAATTAGTATTGATAATTTGTCTTCTTTCTTTTTTTCCTGATCAGTCCAGCTAAAGGTTGATCACTCTTATTGATCTCAAATAACCAGGTTTTGATTTCAATGATATTCTCTATTTTTTGTTTTCTATTTCCTATAGCTTTTTGGACATTTGAAATATACTAATAATAGCTCTTTTAATGTCTTTGACCACTAATTCTACCATCTGTGTCTTTTTTTTTTTTTTTTTTTTTTTTTTTTTTTTTTGAGACAGGATCTTGCTCTGTCTCCCAGGATAGAGTGCAATGGAGTCATCATAGCTCACAGCAACCTCAAACTCCTGGGCTCAGGTGATCCTCCTGCCTCAGCCTACTGAGTAGCTGGGACTACAGGCTCATGCCACCGCATTTGGGTAAGTTTTCTATTTTTTGTAGAGATGAAGTCTCACTCTTGCTTAGGCTGCTCTTCAACCTCTGACCTCAAGCAGTCCTCCCGCCTTAGCCTCCCAAAGTGCTAGGATTACAGGTGTGAGCCACTGTACTTGGCCTGTCTCATTTTTTGTTCTGTTTCTACTGGTTGTTTTCCCCCCACAATATGAGAAGTATTTTCCTACTTTTTGTATGCATAAATAGAAAAGTTCAAGTTAAAGAATAATAAAATGAACACGTTTAAAACCCCAAACAGCTCAACAAAAAGAATACTATCAACACCTTAAATCTGTCTCTGATCACACCCCTCCCTCAGTCCACTCAAAGGTAACCACTACCTTGAATTTTGTGTTAAACTAACTTTTTAAAATTTATCTATTTTCGCTTAGGTCTGTAATCCTAAAGCAATATATTAATTTTTTAACTCTTTTTGACCTGTGTCAAAACACAGTAATTCTTGACTTCCTTTTTTCACTCAATATGATGTGTCTGAAATTCAACCAAATAAACAAGTGTATCTCATGTTCATTCATTTTCTATGCTAAATGGTATTTTCTGAGAAGTAAAATTTTGTTGATATGATCCTTGAGTGTTGGCAGCAACAATAGTACCTATCATATCATGATACACAGACTATCTCATTGTGGTTTTAATTTGCATTTTCCTGCTTACTAATGAGACTGAACATCTTTTGATGTTTTCTTGGCCTCTTTCTTGTTCTTTCGTGAAGTGTCTATTTATGGCTTTTATCCATTTTTCAATTGGTTTTTTTGTCATGCTCTTATTGAATTATTGTTCATTAGACATTTTGGATTCTCATCTTTTGTCAGTTTTGTTTCAAATATCTTTACACAATTTATGGTTTTTAAACATA
>VBSM01002217.1:22189869-22211442 GCA_008086735.1 Cheirogaleus medius | reverse complement strand
TTTTTATCTTAGAAAATTTCAAACATACAAAAGCAGAGAGAATAGTATAATAATTATTGACTCATAGTCAATTTTGTTTCATCTATAATCCCTACCCATTCCTCCCCTAGATTATTTTGAAGAAAATGCCAGACTCCATATAGTTTCATCTGTGTTTCTCTCAAGCTAAGAGCTCTTTGCTGTTTGGAGGTCTACTTTATGTTAGTGTCTGTTCCAATCTCCCAACCTATGCAGGCCAAAGGTTTTTCCTCTTCCCCTTTAAACCTAAGCTGCAGGCTTCCTGGGAGAGTTTGTGTCTAAGCTAATTAGATAGCTAACAACATTTTTAAAAAACCTTTATCATTATATTATGTTAAAAGCTCTAGAAATAATTTCATCTAGCACATACTCATGTTGTTTAGACATTTCTAAGTATATTTTAAACTCTCATGATTTTTACATGTGTGTGTATATTTACCACTATCTATTTAATCTATAAACTTCTAAAAGGTATGGACTATCACGTTTTGCTTGTTTGAAATAACGCCCAGCCCAATGTGACTCAGAAGTAAATGTATAATAAATTCTATTTGATAGAATATATATATGTATATATGGTGATTGTTAGGACATCATAAGGAAAATGAACTCAAAGGATGGCTTGATTTTTATAGGTAATTCTAATGACTACAAGAAGAAATTTATCTCCTATAGAATAAAACGTGAGGTTTTTCCTGTTTTATTCATTTCAGTTTCCATTCTGTCATACTCAATCTAGGTAGTTTATGCATTGTATATTCAGAGCTGTGTTTCGAAAGGCACATAACTCGAAATAGATGGTTGTACTATGGATAAATGCACTGCACTGATATTACCATTGTAGAAGAATCTGGAAAGAGCGTTCTATCATCCAATCCCTTAAATGTATCAGCTTACTGAGTTGCTTGTTCTAAAGAATTCATGCATAGTGTACTCTGTCTTTCAAAATTCAACAATTCCATTTTCATATCTCTCTAAAATAGTGTTTTAATTGTTATTTTAAATGACACACCATTAGAGATTTCTGTCCTATATTGTTTTTATATGTGTCTATATACAGTAATGTTCTGTTAATTAAAAAATAAATACAACAATTTTATTGGTTTTATATTACCTTTCACTTAAAAAAGGGGAAGGGGAGGTTAAGAGGCTGATAGTGTATTGAAGAATAACTGAAAAGACCAAAACACGACCACCAGCTTTTTCTGCCTGTTGTCCTCTGCTTTCTGCCTTTTCATGTTCGTGTGGCTGTCATCATGTGCGGCTCTACCTTTTCTCCTCGGGGTCCTGCTGGACACATTAGATCCAGAAAAGCTCTTCACTCCCCTCTGCCTGCTGCCTCCCAGTTGGTGCACCTGGAGCTCTTCTCACCCTTATTCTTGGCTGTCTGGCAGGGGTAAGAGTTGTGGGTCCTTTTGATCATTGTGTTTGACCTTCCTGCCTAATGCTGTGCTACCAGACTCCCAGCGGGAGCCCATCCTCTGGAGTTGTACTGCCAGGAATTTTATAGCGTGGAGGGGGCGTCTCCGAGCTCTTGAACCTGGTTCTAATATGCTTCTTTGGCCACTTTATGTGCAACAGTAGATTGCTGGTGATACTAATGAAACTCTTCCTTTGTTTTAATATCTGACCAATTTCTTTCCAATCTTCATTACCAGAGCAACTCTAGGGAACATTGACTCTTATTTTTTATTTTTTTTTTTTGAGACAGAGTCTCACCCTGTTGCCCGAGATAGAGTGCTGTGGCATCAGCCTAGCTCGGAGCAACCTCAAACTTCTGGGCTCGAGCGATCCTCCTGCCTCAGCCTCCCAAGTAGCTGGGACTACAGGCATGCGCCACCATGCCTGGCTAACTTTTTCTATATATTTTTAGTTGGCCAATTAATTTCTTTCTATTTATAGTAGAGACGGGGTCTCGCTCTTGCTCAGGCTGGTTTCAAACTCATGACCTTGAGCGATCCACCCGCCTCGGCCTCCTAGAGAGCTAGGATTACAGGCGTGAGCCACCGCGCCCGGCCGGGAACATTGACTCTTAACACAAGATTTTTAATGTGCCTTTCTTCACACCAACGTTCCTTTTATCTGTACCTTTAGTAAAACATTTGTTCCATTTGGTGCCAAAGATTTGCCCTTCCTTTAATTAGTTTTGGATACTTTACAGCTGTAGTCCCCAACCCCCAGGCAGCAGACCAGTACAGGTCCATGGCCTGTTAGGGACCGGGCCACAGAGCTCTGCCACCCCACACCCCTCCCTGGAAAAATTGTCTTCTGTGAAGCTTAGGAATAGGGGGGCCACACAGCAGGAACTGAACGACGGGAGAGCCAGAGAGGCTTCATCTGTATTTACAGTTGCTCCCTATCGCTCGTATCACCGCCTGAGCTGCGTCACATCCACCCCTATCCATGGAAAAATTGTCTTCCGTGAAACCGGTCCCTGGTGCCAAAAAGGTTGGGGACCGCTGCTTTACATGCTAGTCTTCCCCCCACCATTCACATTTTCTCTAATTGTTCATCTAGGGGCTTATTTAGGTAATTTGTACCTATCCTCACTTTAAAATGGGTTTGTACATTCAGTGAATGTTTTGAAGAATAGTCAACCATTACAAGACAAATGTATGTTTTGTCTTCCAGTATTTTTACTCCTAAACTCCATGGAACACTTTTGAGTGACTCTAATACCTAATCGCAGGCAAAAATGACTTACACTGCTCCATGCCTCAGCCGATCCATTTGAAATGACTGTGTAGGAGATATGTCAATCAAGACGGAAGGTGCCGACATAAGGAAGGGCCGGTTTGCTCCCGGTTCTGCCTCTTGGCTGCACAGCTCTGTTGCTGCTCACATGCGCACTGCTCTTTCACGTGAAATAACGGCTCTGGCACCACACTGTAAGCTCCTACTGCATTCTTTGTGCCACACTTCCAAAAGCCCAAAAGCTCTTCCGAGCACCCTGGGGATTTCATAGGTCTGTAAAGAAGAACAATCTGTTCATTGGGCTTGGCTATTCTGTGGGATATAAACCAACATCATATGTACGTAATGGGACATCATACATCATTAGCCCATTC
The DNA here is from genome assembly GCA_008086735.1 of Cheirogaleus medius. Lineage (NCBI taxonomy): Eukaryota > Metazoa > Chordata > Mammalia > Primates > Cheirogaleidae > Cheirogaleus > Cheirogaleus medius. The sequence goes on along the minus strand of VBSM01002217.1, from coordinate 22,208,356 downwards.
AGAGTCCTCAGGCTGAGCTTGTCAGAACAAACAGCACCACACCTTGAACAAACTACTAATAATTGCATGGGGATCCCAGAGGAAGATGAATCTACCCAGAATCCTCCTCAATTCTGCCCCAGGCTTCTTATCCAGGACCTTTTGTGTACAGAGTTTAAGGTCTCAGAGACTTTTAATTTTTATTTATTTATTTAAAGACAGAGTGTCACTCTGTCACCTTGGGTAGAGTGCAGTGGTGTCATCATAGCTCACTGCAATCTCAAACTCCTGGGCTCAAGCGATCCTCCTGCCTCAGCCTCCAGAGTAGCTGGGACTATAGGTGTGCACCACCATGTGTGGCTAATTTTTCTATTTTTAGTAGAGACAGTGTCTTGCTCTTGCTCAGGCTGGTCTTGAACTCCTGAGCTCAAGTGATCTTCCCGCCTCAGCCTCCCAGAGTGCAAGGATTACAGGTGTGAGCCACTGTGCCTGGCAAGATCAGAGACTTTTAATGTCTCTCTCACATGTGGACAGGGAAGACAAACTCTAAAACCATAAGAGGCACTATTAAATCAAATTCCACAAATGAAATACCTGTCAGGAGGCAAACAATTCAGAGCATAGCACTTGTTGTGGGCTGAATCCAAGCACATGACATAATTAAAGAAACTATCAATGTGTCTCCAAATAATGCATTTTCATTTTTCTGTAATAAACACATGCCTATCTAATCCATCTAACACTATCTAATCCATCACTATTTTTTTTAATCTATCACTTTTTAAGGAATGAAGTTGTGACTGAAGCTTTTGAGCATGCCTTCTTATATAGTTCCCACAAATGGAACCTAAGGGCTGCTCTGCAGGGAAGCCCCCAATTCCTGTATCCTTGACTTTAAATAACAGTCCAGCTCCATCTGGAAAGATTGTCTTCCTCAGTGGAGTGCCCAGTGTGGGGTGCAGTGGGTGGCGTGCAGTGGAAGAACTCAGGGAATGGTGAAGGGGACAACCATCTAGCCAGCCAGGTGGGCCAAACCAGAGGTAGGGCACCTGGGTCATGTTCAGATGCTTGGATTACACTGCACTGAGATGGAACCCAAGAAGTACCCAGGTTTCCATATTTGGGGGGATTCCTGCAATGATCTTGTCCTTTAATGGGGCATCTTACTGCAGATCACTAACACTCAGCATCACCTCCTTGCCAGCATCCAGCCGACTGAGGTCTTGGCAGCATGGCTGCTGTGGGCATCATAGCTGATTCTTGTTAGTTGATTGGTTGCATCCAATTGATCAACTTTCTGGTCCAGGAATCCTCCAACTTCTAAACCTAGGCTCACCTTTGGTTATGATAGCAACAGTGTCTAAATTTATTTTAGTATGCTATAACAATAATCTATCACCATTTAACCATCCATATATTATTTGTCAAAAAAAATTTTTCTTTTTTTGTTAAAAATAAACAAGCCTTTGGATTCAGGAAAGCCATCAGGATCAATTTGATTTCCCTCACAGTTGGGAAATGAATTCTAAATTATTCATGTTAAACCCCTCCAGATAAATTGAAATTTTAGAGTATTTAAGAGTATTTAAGAAAAGCTTAATAAAGTCAATCTTCTACATTAACAGATTCCATTTTTAAAATATTATTTCACATTTACCATTGCTTTTTGACTTATACAGCCATCTAATCAACAATGTCAAGAATCATTAATGTTAATAAGGAAAGAAGTAAACCATTAACATTTTAACATTATAAAACATGTTAACTTTTGTTTCTGACTATATGACTCACTAGATATCTGGAGGAGCCTTTCTGCCATATATCATCAAAAAATGCTAGATAAGATAGTTTTTTAAAAATTATAAATGCATGCCTGAGCTTACAGAAAAGTAAAGGAAACTTTCTAAGGCCAGAAAACTAAGCTAGCAAGAACCCAGCGAAACTGTGCAGCTGGTGACGCAATGGCCCTGAGCGGTAGGCCTTACCTTCCACGGCATGTAATGTGTCCTCCAAACCAGACTGCTTGTGAAGTGAAAGGCGTTAACAATACACTGCAAATCCCATTCCTGCTTGGGATGTAGAAAACCACAAGAGAATGTCACTCCCATCCTAACAACAAGAAAATGATGAACAGGGTACAATATCATAACTTTCCTTGCTTTCATGAGAGAGCTGAGGTCACAAGGCACCAGGAAACTGAATTTCAAAGGGTAAAAAGCATCCCCAATCGGAGTCAGGCTACTGAATTGTTTCACCTTTGGAAAAGGATGGGAGGAAGAGGGGGCTGCCATAGAATGAGTAAGGAGGAATATATATAATATATGTATGTATGTATGTATACATAATATATATATATACATATAATTTTTTTTTAAGAGAAGGGTCTTGCTCTGTTGTCTCGGCTGGAGTGCAGTGATGCAATCATAGCTCACTGCAGCCTCTAACTTCTGGGCTCAAACGATCCTCCCACCTCAGCCTCCTGAGTAGCTGGGACTCCAGAAGCCCACCACCACACCTGGCTAATTTTCTTAAGATACTGAATTCTTAAAGGCTGAGTATGTACTCACATCTCATATCACTTTATTATAACTGAGAGCCCTAGACACAGCAGAGTTTACACACACTCAAGCCTCTCTCCATGGCCTCCATGGGGTGCTGTTGAGAAAGACTGAAAAGGCTAGACGGAGCTCCCTTTGGTGGCAGGGGATGCAGGACGAGTGGCTGCCACCACCCCCTGATGCTCCTCTCATGGGAAGCAAAGGCCTTAAGCTGTTGAGGAATAAGCAGCAAACCCCTGGACCCCAGGGCTGCCGAGGAAGGGTATGTGAACTAAAATAAAATCCTGACTCCCCTCCACCCCCACAGAATGGTCGCTCTCAGCCAAGGGACCCCAGAGAAACCTTAAAAGTGAGTTCCCAGCTATGACAGGACAGGAGGTCGGACAGGCTTCATTGCACCTTCTCCCTTGCTAACGGCCCTCCGGCTTTTTTTCCTAAGGGCTAAACAGAAACCTATCTCATGATCCAGACCAGCATTCTTTCCCATAAAGTGGTTTTTAACCAGCCTATAGAGCATGCGCAGAGAGAGTTTTTGTGTTCTTGCAACACCTTTTTGACATAAGAGGGCAGACACTTCTGAACGTGGATCCCACCCATAAAGGGGCATGAAGCTTGATTACGCAGGATCGTGTTTCTCCTTTCATGAATATTCATGACTCCTTCTATAGCTTGTTAACTATGTGTATCTGGCCATTCCGCTGAGTATACGTTCCTGTTTATATGTCCCTGCCTCGAAACACATGTTCCTGGCTTGGGAGGGTCCTGCTGGAATGGCACCTTTATGAGAAAGAAAGCTCTCCTCTACAAATTATAGACTTCACTATTTCTTCAGTTACCAGGAGGAAGCAAAACCATCCGCCTCTGGAGGAGGGACAGCAAACCCTTCTTCCCGTATTTTGGAATTCAGGCAGAGCTCTACTGCGTCTGGGGAAGGAGAGGAGCAAAAGCCATCTGCCTTTGGGGAGACAGTACGCTCATTTGGGCCTTGATGCTACACCAGTGGGAAGCCAAGATCTTTGGGGTGGGGACAGACAAGGCAACCTGCAGCACATGTGTCCCCCTGAACTGCCTCGGGGCACAGGGCAGGGTGGGGTGTGGATTTGGAAGGGGCAGAAAGAAAACACCTAGCACGAACAATGACCCAGTAGAGCAACAAAAAACAAACACAATTCTATAGATGAAAAATGTTTAAATTATATTCAGTTCAGTTGACAGGCACCAGATTAGATAAATAGAGGGATAGATTGAAGAGAAAGAGGTAGAGCAGTGAAAGATAATTTACCCACAGTAGAACACAGAGAAATAAGTAAATGAAAAATATGCAAGAAAGGTCAGGAAGTATTGAGTGAAAGATCTAACATGTGTCTCATTCACCGAAGTTTCAGAAGGAGAGAAGAGGCAACACTCAAAGAAGTAATGACTATTTTCCAGAATTGAAAAAAGACATGACTCTTTAGATTCAAAAAGGGCAATGCGAGAGGCCAGGTGCGGTGGCTCATGCCTGTAATCCTAGCACTCTGGGAGGCCGAGGTGGGAGGATTGCTCAAGGTCAGGAGTTCAAAAAGGGCAATGCATCCTGAGCAGGATAAATAAAAATAAAGTCACACCTAGACACACTGTAGGAAATCTTCAAATTCCCCCAAACGGGGGTGGGGAGGGAAAAAATGTTAAAAGCAATAAAAAAGAAAAGATTGCCAAAGAGTCACAATAAGTAGATTAATAGTGGGCTTCTTATTGGCAAGAAAACATGTCAGAACACAATAAAATAATATCTTCAAAGTGTTGTAGGAAATTAACTGTCAGCTTGAATTCTATGCAAATCTAATTTTTATTCCAAAGGAGAGACAAAATAAAGACATTTACAGACAAAAATAGAAGGGATTGCTACTAAGAAATCCGCTTAAGGAAACTTTAAAAGAATATCCTTTAGGAAGAAGAAAGAGAGACCTAGCCACCTCTCTTCTTGCTCTTCTTGCGCCTGAGTGATCTTTTCAGCCTGAATCAGAGCACACCATCCTCTTCCTCAAAGCTTCTGTGGCTTCCCATTGTGTCTGGAAATTAACAGAAAATCTCCACTATGACCTCTGTGGCTGGCAGGATCTGGCACCTCCTCAGCTCCCTGACCTGGTCTTCCTCTGCTCGTCGCGGCATTCATTTCGCTCCAGCTCCATTGGCCACTGTCCCGTTTTTCCTCCAACACGCCCGCCTGTGTCTGACTCAGCCCTTTGGATCTGCTGCTCCTTGGCCAGACCTTCAAGATCAGTGCTCCTCTGAAACATCACGTCCTCAAAGGGAATTTGCCCAAGCACTTTGTTTCACATTCTTCTGAACATTCACTTTTCAACATTTGAAGTTACCCTTTTTTTTTTTTTTTCAAGTTGTCTATGTCTGCTGCTAAAGCATTTAACCTCTTCAGGGTGGGGACTTTGTTTTCTGTTATATCTTCAGGGTCTATAACTATGCCTGGAGCATAGTAGGGGCTTGGTGAATGTTCACTGAATGACTATTTGGCAGTAATTCCACAACTTAGGGTGAAAGTAGTTACATTATTTTATAATAATTATTAAAATAAGTAATCTGTCCAGGACCCTCCCTACCAGAACTAACAAGAATTTCTACCTCCTCCATCATGGTTTAGCGGTCTCCTGCCCCCTTAGGGTTGTAGAGGACCCTGGGGGTCTCTCCTGGTGTCAGAAAGCAGGAAACGATGCTCTAATCTTGCACTGCCACACTTACAGCCCTTGTGGAGCCTTTGAAACCAGTCCTTTTCATTTTCTTTTTGCCAGGCTAGTTCATGAAGCTCATTTGTGTTAGGGCACAGGTTTTTATCCTTAAGAACCACTCCCACCCCCACCCTAAGTGATGAGGAATTTTATCGTCTTCACTCCCTACTGAGATCAGTTTTGCCTTCCCCCCCCCACCAACCCAGTGTCCACCTTGCTCAGTTAGCCTTGATGGAGAAAGGACTCCTGAACACTCTGCACAGAAACTTAGGCTGAGGTTTTGCAGTTGAGAGTTGTTTGACCAGCCTCAGGTGCTAGAGAACCCAGGAATTCAGACTCAACACAAAATCCTCATGGGTTAGTGGGAAGGAAAATTCTTCTCACACTTATCCTAAGTCTCCTTCATAAGCAAGAATGAGGCAGACGTGAGGAACTCAACAGATTTTCTCTCTATATATCTTTTGCCAAACAGAATTATTCTGCTATATGTAAATAAATACTCTCTTTTTCTAAGTAGAGGGGCCATCAATAATTACTATGTTTTCATTACTCAAATTACAAAATAATTAATGGCTTTAATGGCTGTTCTATAGTACATAAATGCAAAGCACAGTTAAGAAATGGACATTTGAGAAGGGCTATTTAGCTTTCAATATATTTTTATTTTGTTGCTTTTTTTTTTTTTAAGAGACAGAATCTTGCTCTGTCACTCAAGCTGGAATACAGTGGTGCAATCATAGTTCACTGTATCCTGGGACTTCTGGGCCCAAGGGATCCTCCTGCCTCAGCCTCCTGAGTGGCTGGGACCACCTGGTTAATTTTTTAATGTTTTGTAGAGATGAGGTCTTGCTATGTTGCCCAGGCTGGTCTCAAAGTCCTGGCCTCAAGTGATCTTTCAGCCTTGGCCTCCCAAAGTGCTGGGATTACAATACAGGCATGAGCCACTGCATGTGGCCCCTTTTTTCCCTTATACTTTGCAAAACTGAGTTAGCACAAAGTTTGTGAAGTTTTAACTCCAGCAAATCAACTTAGGTATTACGAACTTATTCTAATGACCATCTTATCTTGAAAGCATTGAAATAACTTAAATTGCTAAGCATTTGATTGATCTTTTGTTGTTTGTCTTATATTTTCAAATTATTACTTTTCCCTGCAGACATTGAAAACACCAATGAGAATTAAGATCCTCTTTCATCAATGATATAGATTTCCAAATATTCACATAATGTGATTACATATGTTCCATTTGTAACATTCCAACATCAGTCTGTTCCCCAATAGTTTTTTTATTAGAAAGGAAAATATTTCACAGCAAGCATTTTAATAATATCATGAATCAAATGTAAAATAGTTTTAAAATGTGATAGAGGACCAATAGCATTAATGTACAAAGAAGTCATGTAAATTGATATGAAGAAAAACTTAAATCTCTATAGCATATCAAATTATGGCACATAATAAGCCAATATAATATTTTGCCACAAATTTGACAAATCAAAGTTTTTCTAATTACTATGTAAAGATTTATTTCAAACTAATAAGAAGACCATTGACACACCAATTAAGGGGCACTATAGTTCAATGATTAAGAGCTCAGGCTCTGAACTTAGAGCTGGGTTCAAATCCAGGCTCCATCACCTGCTATGTGACATTGGGCATGATCTTCAACTTCCACATGCCTTATAGTTCTAATTTTAGTACAGAGACAATAAAAATGACCGCTTACAATGTAATTGAAAAGAGTAAAATCATATATGGACAACTCCTGGTGCAATTACTGGGACTCAGTACTTATTGTTATTTTGGCAAAAAATATGAATGGGCAATTTGCAAAAGAAGAAATACAAATGACTAATAGACATACACAAAAAGGTTCTCACTAGTAATCAAATAGATGCAAATTAAGGCTGGGCACAGTGGCTCTCACCTGTAATCCTAGCACTGTGGGAGGCTAAGACTGGGAAGATCTCTGGAGCTCAAGAGTTCGAGACCAGCCTGAGTAAGAGCAAGACCCATGTCTACCAAAAATAGAAAAAATTAGCTGGGCATGGTGGCATGCACTTGTAGTCCCAGCTACTCAGGAGGCTGAGGCAGGAGGATCACTTGAGCCCAGGAATTTGAGGTTGCAATGAACTATGATGATGCCATTGCACTCTAGCTGGGGTGACAAAGTCAAACTCTGTCTCAAACAAAAAGTAATGACATTGGAAAATATTCATACAAGTTCATTCCAAGAGGAAAGTAGCTTTATTATTGTCTCTAACTAGAAAATAAAAGAATACTCATTTCAAAAATTACATAATATAAAAAAACTAAATGGAGTAGACACTAGTAATTTTAATACTCAAAGACAGACACTTTTGCTATAGATTTTAACACAGTTTTTTCCACATAAATTCCTGCACAATATAAACTGCAAAAAGCAAACTGCTAAGCTGTTAATTCCCCCAGAAGGAAAAGACAACCGAAGTATTGAAGTACTTACTCATGGTGGTGGGAATATGGACGATTTTGTTTTCTTTTACTTATCTATTTTTTGTCTCTAACATGTCTACAGTAAGAATGAAGTACTTTATAAGAAAAACATTCTAAATAGCATAAATGCTGTAAATGACTTTTTCTTACTTATGGCTATTTCTTTCAGGGCTCTGGAGATGGAATATAAAAAAATACATAATATCCCTTTGCAAAATGAGAAATAACACTCATTAATCACTTTGCCATCTTCCTCTTAATGAAGACATGCAAATGCACATGCAAATGAGCTGAACTTCTTTTATGAGACTGTGACAGGATGCTCTACAAAAGTGAAGGTAATGATAGAGTTTGAAAAATAGCAGTGCAGATGAAGGTTAGCAGTGGAGGAAGATTTCTATTCAATGCCTTAGAAGAGTTGTATTAATCTGATAGTGTTCTGTCTAACAATAATAAAATAAGATCACAAGCATTGAGAAACGAAAGCTAGTTATTGTGGCATGACACATAAGAGTGTAACAGAATGGCTATGGAGACCCAGATCAAAATGAGAATGTATAAAGTTACAATATTGTTCAGACTTCTTCATAAGTCTTGCCAGATCATCATATTCAACTACTTGACAAGTTTAGTCAATATCACTCATGTATAACCCTAGGGTATTTTTATCCATTATCACACATTTGAATTAAAACTGAAAAAAAAAATCAGTTCAACATTCAAAAATGTTTGTCTACAGAATTACATGTCTAGAAATACAAATTGAGTAAACTCAAAGTCCCTCAAGATTGTTACTATTCAATAGACAAAGCTTTAATGTCACAAGAGAGTATGAAGCATTAAGGTTCTTTAATATGACTGTCCCAAGGAGAATTGGAGCTAGGCTTATAGAAAATTAACGTCATTGGACAGGGCAGAAGAGAATATGAGACAGCATTCTATTGTGTTAATCCTGTTTCTGCCCTTTCATGTGGAAAATCAGGCCAGCCTGCTGCCTTTAAATGGCTTGAGAATCCAGACTAAAGATAAACACTCAGCTGGATTCTACAAACATTTTTGAAATTCTGTTACAGGAAAGGTTCTTTGGTTGGGGAAGGGAGATACAAAAATGGCAAAACACCATCACGACCCTCCAGAATCTTCCCGTTGCATGAGAGAGCCAGGCAGGAAGGCAACTGCAAAACATGGCAGAATTTTTTTAAGTGCTGCATTGGTGGCATAGACACAGGAAGAGGAGATGGAGTGACGGTCCCCTAAAAAGGGGCTGTGGTCACTATTACAGTGATAGTAGACCTTGCCACTCAAAGCCAGGGCCACGGAGCAGAAGCTTTAGCATCACCCTGGAGCTTGTTAGAGATGCAGACACTCAGCTGCCATGCCCAGACCTCCTGAATCAGCAGCTCTCAGGTGAAACCTGGGAATCAGTTTTAGTAGCTTCTCAGGTAAAATTTATGGGTTCTAAGGTTTGAGAAGCAGCATTGTTCTGAAGTACAGATACTTGTGATGTAAGGAGACATGATCCTTTTTGTCGCTCATGCTAAACTTTTAATAACACACGATTTTTAGATCAACAAGTATACGTGCTCGTCATAGAAAAGTTAGAAAATGTGGAAAAATACAAAAGGTGAAAAACATTGCCCTGATATATTATATTGGTTCAGATTCTCCAGAGAGACAGAATAGGAGATATATATATATAGGAGATATATATTGTATATATACATATGAGATAGATACATTGTCAGCCCTCCATATCCATGGGCTTCACATCCATGGATTCATCCCACTGCAAATCAAAAATATTTGAAAAAATAAAAAATAATACAACGATAAAAAACAATACAGTATAACAACTACTTACGTGGCACTTATATAGTATTAGGTATTGTAAGTAACCTAGAAATGATTTAAAGTATACAGGAGGATGTGTGTAGGTTATATATGCAAAACCTACACCATTTTATATAAGGCACTTGAACATCCACAGATTTGGGTATTGGTCCTTGAACCAATTCCCCATGGATACCAAGAGATAATTGTATAAGAGATACACACACACACGAAATATATAATATATGCAGGAGATATATATAGGAGATACATATATAGGAGATATATGCAGATAAGAGAGATTTATTTTAAGCTATTGGCTCACATGATTACAGAGGCTGCAAAGTCCCAGATCTGCAGGGTGAGCTGGCAATGTGAGAGTCCCATGGGAGCTGATGTTATAATTCCAGGCTGAAGGCTAGCAGGCTTGAAACCCAGGAAGAGCCAATGCTTCAGTTTGAAGCCAGAGGCAGGAAAAAAGCTGATGATACAGTTCTGAAGGCCATCAGGAAGAATTTTCTCTTACTTCTAAGGGGTGGTCACCCCTTCCTTCTACTCAGACCTTCAGCTGATTGAATGGGGCCTACCCACATTAGAGAGGGCAATTTTCTTTACTCAGTCTGCTGATTTAAATGTTAATCTCATCCAAACACCCTCAGAGACACACCCAGGATAATGTTCGACCAAATATCTGGGTATTCCTTGGCCCAGTCAAGTTGACACAGAAAATTAACTATCACACCTGAATTAACTGATGTAAACATTTTGGTATAGTTAGTTTGTCACCATTTCAATTTCATCCCCAAAGAATGGGAGTTTAGAATGAGGATAAAATCTTTGTGTGTAAAGAGTCAGTATTTTACTTCGTGCCTTATTGCTACTGCCACCATTGGAAGTGGATGGCGGGTGCATTCACCTGTAATACCACCTCTTTCTGTCGAAGTTGAGGGCTTCATTTTCATATATTCAGAACACATAAAGAAGTTCGGGGGCGTTTCTCCAAAGCAGTTTTTCTAGCTGTGGCATGAAGTATTTCTCTAGCATAAACATCACCCTTCGACCCCATCTGAGCTGAAAATCCCATTTCTAATCTTCTTTCTGATTGAGAAATGATGGAGTGGATTTTCTGGGAAACATCTGGCTGTTCTTGTGGGAGTGGCCCCAAAGTAAGTGCATATTTTTTAGGCTTATTCATCAAGAAGTATATTTTTAAAAACCATAACATGAACTCAAATTTGAAATTGAGAAATTTTTGTCCTCATGTTAGATTCTATTCTATTTTCTCACATTGTGATGTCTGTGGCTACGTAGTCTTATAAAAGGTCTTGACAAGAATTTGATTCTTGCTCTTTGCTTCATGACCCAAGACAGTCCTGGCAAAATGAAGCAACATTAGTCCTCACCATTCCCAGCCAACCTCTTCAGCAGTACGATCTGTTCCCTAAATCCCATCTCTCCCATCAGTGGTTCCAAGTGTTAGCAGCATATTGGAATCACCTGGGAGTTTTATAAAAATGCTGATGTTTGGTTTCTGATTTGATTATTCAAGGGTGTGTTCTGGCCACTGGGCTTTCTGAAACCCTTCTGGGTGATTCTAAATGCACTCAGAGTGGCAAATCATCACCCTAGAACCCTTATTACTCAAAATGTTGTGATGCACTGTCCACAGTACCTTCAAGCTCATTTGAAATGCAGAGGCCTGCTCCAGACCTGCTGGATCAGCATCTGCATTTTAACCAGAGTCCCAGGTCAGATACAGGTAGATTATACAGGTTGCACAACCCTGCCCAACGATTTGTTGGTCCTCCCCTTGGAATTAAATTCAGCTTTTGGGATAGGGACATTGGCTCAGGTGAAAATAGTTATTTTATTTAATGTCTTAGGTCTCCCAAAGGTGATCAAATTATAAGAGGTGTTCATTGCACTGTTTGAATAAGTTTAAGAAGTAAAAGTTCTAGTTATGAACTTCAAGCATCTGGAAGTCGGATAGGATGGAGTTTTTGATTTGGGAGCATTCTTGATTCCTTGGAATCTTCTCATTTGGGCATATAATTTCTTCATCTCCCTAACACTATGCCTGTCCTTGCCCAGGCCCTTGGGGTCAGGAGCAAAAGTCCAACGAATTCTCCAGAGCCTGGCCTGACCAAAGGTTTATGTTTTAGGCAAGGAAAAATGATAGTATTGTCCTAGGTTCCAATGGCAAACATAAGTATTTAAAGCAAAGAAGATATATTTTAAAGACTTAATTTCCCTGAGTAAAGGCTCAGACAGGAAAATATTTACCAAAAGAGCAAAATGAAACATCAGACCAAAGCTAAAGGGCAAGTTTTCTTTTTGTGTGTTTTGAAAAAAGTCAGCTAAAGCTGGGTTCAAATCAATGCCTGTACCCTTGGTAAATTATTTACTCTCTCTCTCATTTTGGTTTTCTTAACCAAATAAAGTGGGGATGATAATACCTACAGCTAGGGTCATTGTACATTTTGATTAAGATGCTACATAAGTTTTCTAGCCTCAGTTTCCCCAAATGAAAAATAGAGATAATTCTCACTTAAAGAGTGTTGTCAGTATATAAAAATGTATACAAAGTGCCCAGCATGGTCCTGGCATGCAGTAAATGATTACTATGTAGAGGGTGATTTTTCTATATCACTAATGGCAAAGAATGTGGTGAGTAATAATAATAGTTGCAGCAGTAGTAGTCATCAAATGTTGATTTCCACCCATTCATCTTATAGGGACCAAATTTGGTGGAGAGCTTAAGTCATCTGCCTATACTCGTTCCACTAAAATCTACTTTGAAATTTTACCAGAATTCTCATCCAAGGAGGCTGAGTGGGGAAATGTCCCAATGTAAGGCATTATCATCTTATGGGGAAGGGTGTGTGTGTGTGTGTGTGAGAGAGAGAGAGACAGAGAGAGAGAGTGTGTACTTTTTAACATTACACATGCTACTCCCTGAAGATTCCAATGCACTCTCAACATCCACTCTCTCTCCAAGAACTACTGCTGTTAAAAAGTACCTGCTATACAGAATATATAATTGAGTGCCAATATTATTGTTGGACATACATTCTTTTACATGAAGATGAGGTATATTATTATCTCCATTTTATCAGATGAGGAGACTGAGAAACAGAAAAGTTAAGTTCATTGTCCAAGGTCACCAGACAGTATGTATGTAGCTAAATCAGAATGTGTACTCAGATTTATCTCCAAAGCCCAGGCCCTGCTCATATGTCTTAATATACTTTCATGCAGGCGATATAGCATGAGGATGGAAGGCAGAGATGAAAACTGCTTTTGCATCGGACCATAATTCTTCCAGACTACTCTGGAAAAGCAGGTGTAAGCACGCTATGCTTTTGCTCCAAGGAACGGAGGACACCCAGAACTCCTAAATGGGCTTCCATGCTTTTGACACTATATTACATCTATTATTTCATTCAGTCCTCACAAACTCTGTAAATAGCAATTATTAACCCCATTTTAAAGGTTAAGAAACTAAGATTGACTTGTTCAAGGTCATTTAGCTAATAAATGACAAACTAGGATTGAAATCCTGGTCTGTCTGACTCCATAGATACATATTAAACTTCCCTGGAATCACTTTTTCATGCCTTGTTTTACAAGCAATGTGAAATATTTGGAAAAAGGCTAAAATATGTTTTCTATATCAGAAGATTGGTCTAGATATAGTGCCTGTTAGCTTTCCTTCAGTACACATTTACTCTCCTTTAAAAAAAAAAAGTTTCTGTTTTGTTATTGAACCTATAGCTGCCACAGGGAAAGAAATGAAAATATTGATTCAGATGTTCTGGGGGCTGAAGGCAAAGAACATTCAGAGTACAGTATCTGCTTGGTTCTCTGGGCTGACAAGCTAACACTGTGGATGAGAAAATGCCAGCTACCTGGGATTAGCCGTTGAGGCTTGGTTTTGGAGGTTTTGTTTTAAAAAAAAAAAGCTGCTGCAAAGAAAGTCATCAGCAATATGAATAATACCTATAATTTCCAGTTAGAGATCATTTCTGTAGCTGTTTCAAAACTTTGTCCCAGTTGACACGTAAATGTCCCAGGAAGGAGTGGAGGCCTTCATGTTGTAGGATCCCCCAGGGCAAGGATGTAGTTTTCCTCATGTCTTTATTCCCAAGGTCTAGTATACGCTCTGACTCATAGTGAGTGCTTAATAAACATTACCGAGTGAATTAATGAATGCATGAATGCATGAACAGTTAGCAGAGAATAAATCCACCAGATACCTTTATGAAAGCAAATTTTTCTAGTAAAAGAGCATAAAGCCATAGGTACCCCCCAGAAGACATGAAAAACAAACTCACTTCATACTTTTGCTCAGAGCAGGCTTAGAGCTGTCTTCACGTTAGTTTATCCTAGATTTCTCTTAGGACATTGAGGGCAGAAAAGATTTTTATAATCTAAAATGTCAGGGAGCAAAGCTAGAAGGTGCAATATGCAGAAGAAAACACATTCAATGCGTTTCTGATCGCTATGCTGGTTTCTTGCTTCAGAAAGAAAGAAAAGCTCTCTCTCTTGCTCTGTCTGATGGCATGGCTTAAGCGTGGATGTGTGCGTTTGTGATCTTCCCCAGCTAAGTTGCAAATGGGAAAGTCAAGGCAATACCCAGGCCCCTCTGCAGCTGGGTGAGAAAATGCAGGAATACCTATGCCTGCAGCGTGTGTCACCACTAGGGGTCCCTAGCAGCAGGCGATGTGAACTGGGAATTGGGTATCTGAGCGGCCTCCCTTTGTCTGCACCCCAGGTGTGGACTCCTCTTTGTTCAGAGGCAGGGCTGCTACCTGCGGCAGGGCTAAGCCGCCAGCTCGCTAGCTAACCCCATCCTGGGCTCTGGCACCTTCTGAGAAAAAGGAGTGTTTCTCAGCTTCTGTCTCTAGTTAGGCATGACATTACCTCAGAAGGAGCCAATGCTTTCTCTTTAACAGGACCAGGTATCTTTGTATTTGAAATAGGGCTTAAACTACAAAGGGAAATATTTCTTACCACAACAAAATTGATGGCAAACAGACCACTTTTCAGGGTACAGTAAAGTATTTGCCATAAAATATTTAAAATTAGTTGACAAATAGCCTCACTGTTCTCCTGTGAATGCCGGCCACTCGATTAATCTTGAAAGTAAGGAATACAGTATTTCATCCTGTGCTTAGCACGAGAGAATGGAATGACCTTCACTAAGAAACACCCCAGAGTGCCTGAGAGAGCACAGCTCCAGCCATGACAGACAGCCACATTCACCCTGCGGTGTTTTCTTGTCTGCTTTTAAACTTCAAAGGAAGGATAAAACAAAACAAACAAATGACAGTAACCCAAGAGCTACCCTGCAAACAGTAAGTTATGTGAGTTGTAACAGCTGGTGATGGAAGGTGGGGTGTGGACTGCGAACATTTGCTCCATCAAAATTTTATTCTTATGTTTTCACCGTTTCAGTTTGTCTTGTTCACAGCAAAGGCAGTGCCCTTTCACGCCCATCAACTTCTTTTTGAGCTTCAGATGTGTTACTCATCATCTGTGGCTCAGTGGTCACAGCTACTGAGGTGGAAAGTAATTGGCTTACATGAGAACCATTTACCTCACTTAACTCATTTATTCCACAGATATCTCCGGGGCACCTATTGTGTGCGAAGCATGGTAGAGAATCCAAGGGCTGAGCTGCAGGAGACGGCTCAGCCTGGACCTGTCTGAGGGAGGTCCTGGGTGGAGGTCAGGGGATTGTCTTCAGTGGAGATGAGACAATTAGAATCACCAACTCATAGTTGAACAGCAATTGCCTGAAGCTGAGAAGCCACCCTTTAAAAGCTCTGTATTTCTGCTTATTATTATGGCATTTTTCAGACAAAAGTCTCCACCCTCCTCCTTTGCCAGCAAAGTAATAAACTTGTCTTTCTTTCTCCTAAAAAGAGAGAGAGAGAGAGAGAGAGAATACAAGGGCTGGGCAGACAAGGATCCTGCCCCCAGGATGCTTCTAATAGACTAGGGAGATAAAATATGTACCCAAATTAGTGTTAAAACAAGACATGAGATCTTCCAATTGAGAGGTGCAGAACAAGGACTAGAGGAATTCTGCTAGGAAGGAGAGCTGGTTTCTGGCATGGGAATCAGGGAACATTCTACAGAGAAGGTACATTCTGGTTGAATCTTCACAATATGTAGGATGGGCCACAGGAAGGAATGGCAGAAACCATGCTGCCAGCCCCAAGGGGCACAGGGCACAGTGAGAAAGCATGAATTTGTGAAAGGAGGAACAGAAATAAGTTTGGAAAGAGAAAGCTGGAAGGCCTGCAATGCCAGGTGAAAGCTAAGTTAAAACAAAATGGTAATTTTTAATTTTAAGTAGATCATATTATCCATAAGACTCTTGTTATCTCATAAGACTTTTAATATTTGAAGAAAAAACATAGATGTGTCTAAAAAATTCTACTTTTCAAACAGATCTAAGCTCTTTGTAGCACTAGTATTTCCTTTTCCACTGGTAAGCAGGAATTCCCTAGAATGAAGGCCATAGATGAATGAATAAAACAGATGAACTAATTCTCTCGTTGTTCGATTTGGGGATCCACAAACAGGTTCTTGAGCCTACTGAGGAGGGGGTTAGCATTTTTGTTTCATCCATCTCCTGCTAATTTATTGATATTAAACATTTTTGTAAGGCGCAGCCAGCCTTTAGGCCTCCAAATCTGAGAAGGATGCTAGTGAACGATCATGCCTGCTGAGTTTTCTCCATTGGTTATGGCTCTAATGATCCACATGCTCAATTAGCTTTCAGATTTTAGTTCTGAACCTGGAGCTCTCTGTTTGTTCTTCAAAATAATGGGCTTCAAAGTTATGGTCCATCTCCTACCGACGGGCTGGGCCTCCCCTGTTATCACATCTCTGTTCAGCAAGCGTGTTTGTTGGCCTTGTTATCCTTCTTCTGGGCTCAGGACCCAGTAGGAAAAAAAATGAGTCTCAGTCTTTTTCTACTTTTGTACAGCACAGGGGTGGTGCCTTCCCAGCAAGTGGCCCTCTGTCCCTTCATCTGTCAATTGGAATACTGAAAATAATCTATTTCACAGGGCTATGCTTTACTTTCTCTAACTAAAGCTCTATGAAGGCAAATATTACCATCTAAACTGGGTAAATAGAATCTGACATCCTTTTGTGAGACTTCAGAGATGAATAATGAAACCTGTTGCCTATTGCACAATTTGAGATAAGAAATATAAACCTTGGGCCAAAGGTGAGCCATTTCCCCTGGTAGAACAGTTCCCAGCTGATTAGTTATCTCCAGAGGCAATGGAGAAGGCAAACGTTGTTCAAACTATACATTTGATCTTTCAAGTGACTTCTGGAATACCAACTTTATGCCAGGTGCGTTGTAGCATTACGCATAATATCTCCTTCAATCTTCACAACACTCTATGTTATCAGATTTTTGTGGCAGCTGGAGAAACTGAGGCTCAGCGAGTTGAAGTAATTTGCTGCAGGTCACACAGCTAAGTGACAGAACTGGAGTTTGACCCCAGGTGTTGTCTTCAAAGCCCAGATGGTAACAATCCCAGCAGGTGACATAGCCAAGTCAGAGAGTCCACCATCTAAAGATCTGGAGGGATAAGAAGATTACTAGTCAAACAAGTAAATGCTGCCATCAATCAGAAGAACTCTGGGGAAACAGGAAGTTCCACTGTGATAGAGAGGTCAAGGGTGTGATGGGCCACAAGTCCATGAAGGACTCCAGATTAGGCTACATCGAGGGTGCATTGCATAAAAGAAAAATGGTGCTATCGGGTAGGTAAAGAGGTTGTGCTTGGGTCTCCTTAAACCAGGCAGGGTTGTTTCAAGGTCTGTGCAGGTGAGGGTCAGGAAGACACAGTCCAATGTGACCAGAGAGTGCTCACAGCCCTCCACTATCCAGCAAGCCACATTGAAAAAAATGAGCCTCACTGGGAAGACAATTGGGATGGCATCCTGCAGGGAACTTTTAAAAAATAGTTTAAATCAACTAGAAAATGTGATGTGGGTGTATATTGTGATTACTTAGCATGCATTATTCACTGTATGTGAGGTGTTCCCCCAGGATCTGGCTGCTGTTCCTGTGTCACTCCTGATAATTTTTAAATTGACTATGTCCTTTTAACCATGTTTTTAAAAATTGAACTATCCCAATGTGAACACTTTCCATTTTGCTATATAATGAGAGTACTTTCATTCCTTTAATGTTTGCTTTTTCCTTTGATCTAACAATTTCTCTTCAAATTTCACAGTTTTCTGTTGCTTTAGGATTGAAAGAACCGATTAGCCTGCTGGGAGCGTGAAATAGACTTTTAAAAAAATCTGCATGATGTTCCCTCCCAGTGAAATTAATTTAGGTTTAAATACAGGGGAAGGTATACACCTTGTGCCCTAGTCTCTTTCTCTCACACCTGAGCCGTTCCTTATCCTGAAAGGGTACAGTGGGACCGGCTGCCAAGTCTTAAGTCTTTTGTGAGGCTCCTTTGCAAGGCGCAGTCAGAGAACCTCTTTCTCTTTGCCATCCGGCTTTGTGTGGGCCTGATGACACATTTGGAACGTCTGTGTTTCTTTGAAGGCCAGGCTCAGAAGCCCAGGGGACCCGTCGGGCACTGTCCGTGGCTGGGGTACTTAAGTGTAGCTGGATTGGCTAGCTGGGTGTTTTAGGAAACGCACCTTCTTGCAGGACAGGGGCCATCATCAGCTCTGGAGCAACAAAGGACAATTTGGAGGGGAGGGGAAGGAGCGCTCCACAGCCGCTCTGGCAGCCCAGACCCCTTCTGCCTAGCGCTTGTGCCTTAGCGGTCCCATCTTGGCTCCATGGATCCCCCACCCCCGCAGTCTCGCCACTCCTGAGCCGGGCGGGGCGCGGCGAGCCCCACCACCTTCCCTCCACACCCTCCCTCC
>VBSM01002217.1:22171501-22189769 GCA_008086735.1 Cheirogaleus medius | reverse complement strand
GGCGCCCTGGTCCCGGCCGCGCACGGGGCAGTGCTGACAGCAGTGGGGCTCGGCGGGAGCCGAGCTCAGTCCGCCCTGGCCGCCCCTCGGCCTCCCTCTGCCCCCACCTACCCCTGACACCCGGAGAAAGCGTGCAAAGGCGCGGAGAGGGACGGAAACCACAAATAAATAGCGGCGGCAGCAGCGCGTCATCTGGTGGAGCAGGAAGTGCAGACTGAGTCCGGAGGCTGGTGCTTTTTGCGCGTCCCCAGGACTTTGCCATGGGCTGGGGGCCGTGGAGGCTGAGAGCGGCCGGGCGAGGGCAGCGGCGGCGGCGCCCGCACCGGGGCTGAGCGAGCAGAGACGCGCGGGGCGCGCGGAGATGGCAGCGTCCAGCAACTCCAGCCTGTCCGGCTCCTCGGTGTCCTCCGGTGAGTTTCAGCCCGTCGGGCGAGGCTGTCGCGCTGGGTCTCTCCCCTTGCCCTCGCCCCGCACCCGGGGATGGATAGAGCCTACCTGTGGCCGTCCCGCCTGCTCTCTCAGAGTGGGGGCAGGCGTCCGGGGTGACACTTGTTTGGTTTTGCCAGCACCTCGGTGCCCATAGCACCTCCGCGCCTGACATCTGACAGAGCAGAGGCGGCGGAGCGGTGGCGCCCTTAGTGTGCGGACGCGGGTGTTCTGGGGCTCGGGGCGCAGCAGGCGAGAAGCGAAAGGAGCAGGGCTCGCACTTTCTGGCGCAGCTGGAGCGGGGGCTGGCGGGGCGGGGAAGGTGAGGGCGACGCTGGGCGCCCGACCTGTTGGCCGTGCCGCGCCCGCCACCCTGGGTACCCAAGTCCAAAGCAGAGGGGAGCAAACCCTCGCTCCTCGCTGACTTGATTTTCTTTGTTTGTTTCAGAAATTAGCTCTGTGGAGACACTGGCTTGGGGCATGGGTTTGAGGTAGCAGCGATGAAGGGATTGTGTCTTTCTGGTCCCGATTGAAGTGGCTTAGGGGAAGGGAAGTCGAGCCCAGCCTCTGACTCTTGGCACATTTACATGGGTGTGTGTGTGTGTGTGTGTGTGAGTGAGAGAGAGAGAGAGAGAGAGAGAGAGGAGAGAAATTTCCTATGTGGTCCTTAGACATTTTCTTAAAATACTCTCTGTATTTTCACTAGCAAGGCATACGTTTCTTTTTCATTTTAAGTGTGACTGAGCAAAGGGTGGGCTTCTTTCAGCTTTTCTGTGGTTGATCAGTGGGTCTAACTGAAGAGAAAAAAATGCTAATGAATCTAAAGGAGTAGGAGTCAATAGAAGCAGACCTACTGGTTTCTGAGTATGACAGGTTTCTAATCAGAATGATGCATTAAGTAGAATTCCTCTACCTCTCTGGTCATTGAAAACTTTAATGCCAAACCCTAAAGGGACAGCTGGTCACACATTTAGTGTCATATACGGTATTCAAGGGTCAAGAAGGTCTTGGAGACCTAATGGAAATGCTCAATATGTTAATATAGTGTTAAGTTCTATTGTGGTCTTTTTATTATTATCCATAAATTAAACTCCAGGGAAGAAACATCTTTTTGGAGGCATTGGACAGCCACCCAGACATAAAAGAAACCACATCTTTAAATGTGTAACTAATTAAATAATAAATGCAAGGTGAGTTTGACCAAGGTGCAATTGTGATGTGGCACAAGGTGATCACTTGAAAGCCATCTGTTATCTTTTTTGGCAAGGTTCGTTCCAGGGAAATGGCACTTCCCTTCTTGATTATTGCCAACTAATCAAAAACACAGTCTTAGGTGTATGATACAGTTCAAGTTTCTGGTTGTAGCAGCCAATGGGGCAGAACAGTCATATCTTATTAAGAGCAGCAACAAGTTGACCGCCTGTGGTTTTGATTCTGAGAACTCAGCAAATGCTACAGCTTATTTTTAGTACTCTCAAACCACTGCTGCTGCTTTTCAATTCATTTTGGTTGACTAACATTGAATTTAAAATACAGTGATGTTGGCTTTCTATTAGCATATGGTTATCCCTCTCAGAAAACTGCCCGCTAGAAAATGAACTGGGGGGTGGGGGGGAGGTGGCAAAGGGAAAGAAGAATGGAGAAAGGACAAGGAGGCAGTATTATTACATGATTTACTGGTGGCATAAATTACAGATGCTGTGGCATCTGAATTTTTAGGTCTTGATGTAGTTTACAAGAAACCTGATTGAAAATCCTAACTCAGCCTTAGGAAGAATACACTGGTTTGAAGCAGCACAGTATAAGCTTTAGATGATGGTAATTGCTTTGCAGATAGGATAGAGATGCTTATAATGGTTCTCTTTCCTGCTTTATTTACCACTATTTTTTAATACTAATGGAAACTTGGAAATTACATGAAAGCTGAAATTCGAAAAGTCAGTATGGATATATTACGTGGCATGAATCAACCTGGCCCGTGAGTTTATGTTGCCTAATTCACCAATAAATCAGGCACTTTGTCTTGAAAAACACAGAACTGTAGTTCTCTTTTTAAGCACACTTACCATTGTGTGGATCATGAATAATTCAGATGACGCAAGCAATTCACACCTGTGAGAGGTGTTGGGCAGGAAAGAATAGAGCTTATTTGTGGTGGCAGCTGGGTTCTCTCAGGCAAAGGCCAGAGTCTGAGAAATCAGGACACTCCATCAATCTATTCATCACCATTTCCAAGGGGCTACTGTGTGCCAGGCAGTAAGATACAAACCTCAGCTTCAAGAAGGTAAAATGAGGAAGATAATTTTAGGATTCCTTCTAGCTCTGAAGTTCTGGCTCCTCACTGACAAGCTGGGTATCTTGAGTTGAGTTACTTAACTTTTCCAAGCCTCAATTTCCTCATCTGTAAATAAAGCTAATAGAAATAATAAGACCTACTTTATAGAGTGTTGTGGTAATTGAATGAGATAATGTGTGTAGAGTGTTTAGCACAGGGCCTGATGGTTAATAAGTGCTTGGTGTGAATAAACTTTACTTCTTTGAGGAATGAAAAAGAAAGCACTCATTGGCTTAGACTTTAGGTGCAGAAATACATCGAACATACATAACATCTATTTCTTCCGTCACATATTAAATTTGATCTTGAATTTGGGGCTTCATTAAGTAAGCATCATCTGAGTGTCTTCTAGGTTTCGGACATAGTCCTAAGTGTTTGGAGTGGAAAGATGAGTCAAGATCCTTTCTTTCCCTTACCATCCAGCAGCAAAGATGGACAAGCAATATTAATAGCAACCTGTATGCCAGTGTGATGCAATGAATTCTGTGAAGGAACGTGCAGGGAAAGAGAGTGATTGCCTCAGTTTAGAGGGCTCAGTGAAGGTGACATATGAGTTGGGTATTGAAGGATCAGTGGGATTTTTCTGGAAAGCAGAGGGAAAGGCACTTCAGGAAGGACAAAGAGCTTAGGCAAAGGCCTGGAGATGGGGAAGTTCGTGGCCTTATTTGGACTTTCTTAGGGCTATTGATCCTTTTGCTGGGCGGTTACTCTTCTGTGGATAGTTTTGCTTCTAGGCCCATCATGCACAGAGCTGCCGGCTCACATACTGCTGCTGCTGATGTAGGTTTTCTTCCTGTTCAGGGAGCAGTGGGGTTGATGGAAAAGCTCTGGAAGCCTTAGGACATATGTGGACAATTGAGCACTAAAAAAGGAATAGTTGATTCTGTAGCATTCAGCATAGGGAGAGATGAACTCAACATGGGTTAAACCTCTCTTAGCGGAATAGCTGTGGGAGACTTAAGTTTGGTTGTGTTAGCACAGAGTAATGATCTAGTAATTTACTCAGTATTAAGGTTAAAGTTATCTGATTTTCCTGAGAACATGCTCTCTCTAGGTGTTGTTGAACAAATCACCCAAGTGTGTCATTTACTCTACCTTACCAACTGAGACATAACAAATGAAATAATCAGGTTACAATTAATTTTAAAATACATTTTCCTAGAACTCTTCAGAAATTTTCTTCTGGAATATTTAATTATGTGCAAAAGAAATTGCTTTACCTTTGTTTTAATGATAACTGCTGGTAATTAAATTTCACAATCACCCAGATTGGCAGGAAGGTTTGATTACCTTTATTATTTTAAGTTGCAAAAAAAAAAAAAAAAATTCCCTATCCTTAAGCTTTTAATCTGGCCTGTGATACATGATTATATTCTGAAATAAACAATGGTCAATTTTCAAAACAGTTTTCTTAATAATCATGGGTTACATTTGCTTTTATAATTGAAATAAGAACTTTTTGCATATTAGTAATATGATTGCTAAATGGGTAATTTCACAGTCAAGAAAAAAATCAACCCAAGCAAAGCAATAAATAAAGAAGCTATAAAATGTTTCTAGTAACTGAATAAGGTAAAAACATTAAATATTAAAAGGACCCCTAGGATAAGAAGTTAAGATTTTGAAAACATAAGCACGCTATATTATAAAAGTGAAGTTAACATAGACTTTTTAAATTAAAATGCAAATAGAAAAGATTTAAAAAATGAGTATTATATGCAGAGGCATCAAAACCTTAATTGGGAAAAGACCATTCCTGAATGGCTTGAGGTATTTATTTCTCTGGATTCTATACAACAGTAATGTGGGCCAGGTAAATAATGTTATTTTCTGCTGTCAAACTGGTGTTAATCCTAGAAATGATAAATAGGACTTTTTATTACTCCTTATTGGAGGATCATAACCAGTGACATATACAAGTCTTCCATGTCGCTATATGCAGGCGGCAAAACTAAACTATAGTAATTCTGGCAAGACTCATGTCTGTATAACTAGAAACTCCATGGATCCAATACTACAACACAGGGTATCATCAAAACAGACGTTCTCATTGAGAAGTCTTCTTTTGGACCTCTGGATCTTTTAGAAATTTTCTTCTGGAATCCTCACTTATACGTTAAAAAAAAAAAATTGCTTTGCCTTTGTTTTAATGATAACTGGTGGTAATTAAATTTCACAATCACCTAGATTGGCCGAAAGGTTTGATTACCTTTTAATTTTAAATCACACTCACAAAAATTGCGATTTAAAAATAATCACAGATAAAAGAACCTGTAAAGCTAAAATTAACCCTGTGAGAAAAATTATTCACTCAGATGAGGAGCATTTGGTCCTTGTTGTTTTTCTGGTGGCCTTTCCACACCTTCTTTTAACTTATTAGATTTCATTGTCCATTTGTAGTATCTCAGATGAGCAGAGAGATTCAGAATCTGAGAGGTAAGGAGACTTTTCTTAGGCACGCTGCATATTTGCCATGTTTGACAACGGGCCACTGATGTGTGTACTTTTGCTGAAATGCCATTTCCCCCCAACTATGAATAACTCCACGAAGTATATTGGATGACTCTGTCGTTTGTCCAACTTTTGGGGGCTGTGAACACCAGGTATTTTGCGTGGCCAGTCTGTGTGGGGACAGTGTGTTCTCTGAGCTGCCACCTGGGGCCTGGCCCGGGTGTCAGCCCTGCTGAGGGCCGTCTGCTGCTCCGCAGGGTCTCCTGTTTTCGCCCAGTGCTGAAAATAACTGGACACTGGGTTTGGAAAACATATACATGAGCAGTGTCACGCGGGTATGCTTTGGAAAAGTTTTCTGCCAGAAGATCAAGATTCCTGTCCAGATAGACACAGAGAAAGAGAAATGGACCTCGTGGTAGACAGACGTATGATGAATAATATCCGTGTATCACCCACCAATCATTTATCTTTTATGAATGCATATTCACATTTCATGGCTTCTGAAATATGTCGTTTAATTTTCAAAACAAATGGCTTTTTCCCCTCCCTCCCTCCCTTCTTTCCTTCCTTCTTCCCTCTTCCTTCTCTTTCTCTTTTCTCACCTGCTATTATATTGGCCAGATTTCTATTTAGACATGTTTTCATCAATCCCACGTTTGGGTTACTTCCCTGTTCATAGCTTCCAAATCCTCTCGGCACCTTCCTGCTTCTCCTTCCATTTGACCCAGGGAAAGGAAGCTGGTGTTCTGTCTCTCACGTGGATTTTGGTGAGAGGATCAAGATGAACACCAATGTCTCTGGTGCAGGCTGGCTGGTGTGACAGAACTCACTGATGTGTCTTAAAGTTACTAACAAATGCAGAGGTTTATTTAAAGTCTTATTGAGAAACCCCAGTTAGGGACATGCTGGCCCCACAGGCAGCGGGCCCTGCCATGGGACCCATGTAGCTGTCCATTGAGGTCTGAGGCTGAAGACCTGGGATGAGTGCATTGTCTAGTGGCCACAAAACTTTCAGCCGTGCGTCCAGGGAGGGCCAGCCACTAGCTGCTTGTACAAACAACCTGCTGTTCTCCTCATTCATAATTAATTGTACACCTTTGTGGGGGCTAATCTTGAATATATGAATAGTCTGTAAGGGATGGTCTAATTACAGCATTGCTTTGCTTCAACAGTTTGGCTTGTCAAAGTCACTCAACCTCAGCCCATTTGCAGTATTATGCCAGCAGCATAAAGTATTATTTTAAATCAACCAGTGTTTAAGTGTCATAGACCCCTAATAAATACCACCTGGACTGAGTAGATTTAGAGTGAGGAGGGACCTTGGAAGTTGTTTAGCAGAGTCCAACATTGCGTAAGTAAGAAAATCAGGGCCTGAGGAATTCAGAAACTGTCCAGTGCCACTTAGCTAGTCGGTGGTGGAGCTGGAACTGTCATCTAGGACCTAAGTGCCCATGACATTAACTCTCCACTCCCATCCCTGGCTCATCCGAAAGAGTAGCATCATCCTTAGAGAATTGCTTGCAGACATTTTTTCTGTCTGGCTTCATAGAGGCTGTTCTATTTAATTATTTAATACTTTCAAAAAATAAATCATAAAGTGCTTGTATTTTAAATGGGCCTTAGACCTCAAGGCTGCTGTGCCTATAAAGGCACAAAGACTGAAGTGACCTAGGTCTGCCCTAACTATATATAGCCGTTCTATCCAATGTAGTAACCACTAGCCACATGTGGCTATTTTAAATTAAAATTATTCATCGGGGCGCAGTGGCTCACGCCTATAATCAAAGCATTTTGGGAGGCCAAGGTGGGAAGTTCCCTTGAGGCCAGGAATTCAATACCAGCCTGAACAACATAGCAAGACCCTGTCTCTACAAAAAATTTGTGTGGTGGAGCACTCCTGCAGTTCCAGCTACTCTGGAGGCTGAAGCAGGAGGATTGCTTGAGCCCATGAGTTTGAGGTTGCTGTGAGCTATGATGATTCCACTGCACACTAGCCGGGGTGACAGAGTGAGGCCCTGTCTCCAATAAACGAATAAATAAATAAATAAAATTATTCAATTCCTCAGTTGCACCAGGCATATTTCCAGTGTTTAATAGCACACATGGCTAGTGGCTACCATATTGCACTACATTTATGTAGAACATTTTTATTATTCTACAGGAAATTCTACTGGACAGCCCTGGTATACTGGATCAGTAGTTCTAAGACAAGGACCTAACTAATGTAAAGTTAACAAGCTAAGGACAGAAAATTTGATCCAATGCTCTCCTATTTCTGTGTTTGCCCGTTGTGATGTTTAGGTTACCTTTCACTAATTTTGCAAATTGACTTTTTAAAAAAGTAATTTCTTCATAACCTAGAGGGAAACCGTAACAGCTGGAGGATCAGGTTGGGGAGGATAATTAAAAATGTTTGTAAACTCCTCTTGTCCTGAGGTTTGATTCAAGCTTTATTAAAAAAAAAAAATGGCCGTTTGTTTCCCTGATGGCAACTCAATTTCTTTTTTAAATAAACCCACAGTGAGTTGTAATTTCACACTCAAAAAGGAAAAAATGTCAATGTCTGGAAAGAATTTGGATCTTATAAATGTACTTCTTCCAAAAAAATCATAAAGAAAATAGGAAAATTCTGAACATGTAGACTGAGGTCGCTGGTGGCATATCCCAGCTTTGCTATTTAAAAGAGGTTTTCTACCAACTTGGCTATCAGCAAACAGTCCAGCTAGAAGGATTTTGCTTCTACAAAATGTCCACATACAGGGCAAAGTAAAAGCATTGGTTTTTAGAAAATAAAGTTAGCTTTTGGAATTTTCAGCACATTTAACTTGGGGGAAATGCATGCAAATAAGATGCAGGAACATGACAGTTTGTAGAAAAAAGAAGAACTTCTCATCCATGCATGTCTATTACCAACTTCAAGTGCAACAAAAGTGGGAAGGTGGAAGGTGTCTTCAAAGTGTTAAGCAAATAGCGAGAAAGAGGTGGATATTTAGGCCACTGCACTCAGAAACTATAATAACTAAAAGACTGTAATCTTAGCATTTTGGGAGGCCTGCATGGCTTGTTCTTTATTGATATAACTCAGATTGTAGATTTAGGGTAATGTGAATCACAGAAGCACTTGGGTGATAACCTTACACAATTCTTTATTCACCAGAGGCCCAGTTCCTAAATTTTATCGCGCTCCAACATCGCCCTCTGTACCCTCAGTACCGGCTGAGTATTGTCCTTTACAAGGAAACCGAACCTAACACTTCCTTATTACTTCACACAATGTCCCATTAGTAATGTGAAATGCTTTTTCTTAAGTGGTTTTGCTTCCAAGGAATAAATCCAAAAGACTGTTCAGACAGCAAGCAAATGCAAGGAAATAGGAAGCAGGGAGTATGGCTTTGGCAGTGGATCTCCTGCAGCATCTGTCAGAGTGTAGGGGCTGCCACCTTGACCCCTAAGGGCCTAATTCTCAAGACCTAGACCTGTGCTGTCCAATATGGCAGCCACATGTGGCTCTTGAGCCCTTGAAACGTGATGAGTCTGAATTACAATGTGCTACGGGAGCAAAAGACACAACAGAGTTCAAAGACTTCGTACAAAACAAACAAAAATGTAAACTATGTGATTCATAACTTTTAGAATATTGAGTATATGTTGAGATGATAATATTTAGGATCTATTAAATTAGAATAAGTATATTTTAAAAATAAATTTCACCTGTTTATTTTTAAAATAGTTAATGTAGCTACCGGAATATTTGAAATGACACATGTGACTCACATTCTATTTGTATTGGACAACACTGGTTTAGATGACCCCAGTGAGAATACTGTAGCCTCTGTCGCAGAATCTGGCATTCAAAAACCTGCTGATTCACTGCCTGGTGGCTCCTAGGGTTGCGGCCCTGTCTACTGCTCAAGCCAGAAACTTACCCTGTGTTCACTAAGACAGTTCAGCCCCGATTCTCAGGTCCCTGTTTTGTTGTAGTCCCAGATAATGAGAGATGTCCTTAATTTTTCTGAATCTGTACAGGGATCTTGAAATGAAGTGATACAGAGAGGGATAGGTTGGGACTTTTGTCAGATTCTTGTTTAGACAGGTTTTGTTTTTTGTTTTGTTTTTGCTGCAGTATAATTCTAGACTTTACATATTTTTGTTAGATTTATGTACACCTCTTCTTCCCAAGAAAGCCTGCAATGCTATGAAGTTGGAAAGAGAAGCTGAGGAAACAAGGGACACATTTTTGTCTCTACTTATGTAGAAAACTCTTGTCGGATAGCCTTTATACTGAGGCATCTTGCCATGAATACGTTTGTGTGTGCACACACACATGCACACGTATGAATATGTCTGTATGTGTGCATATATGTCCGTGTGTGTTTGTGTGTATGTATGTATACAAAGAAAGCAGGCGTGGATTAAGTTTCAAACAAAAGTTATTTCAACCCAAATTTACATCATATATAAATTAATATCAAGGGAAATGAAAAGTCAAGCCTAGCATTACTTTTAGTGATGAAAGAATTCACTTGGGATTATGCTAATGAAGTATAGATATTAATACACATAATTTGGCTGCCTAATATTGATTTAAGTTGCTCATTCAAATTCACTTTATTATAGAAAAATTAGCCATTTTGTTTTGCAGTGCTTGTCCCCACAGACAGTGAGCCCGTTAAACCATGTTTATTAGGTAAATAATACTATTTTGCTCATTTTCATATGCAAAGAGAGCACCATTATGTCTCTTTTGGTACCCTTTGAGTTGTTAGTTTCTGGTTGGGATCCCATTAGTTCAGGCCAAGTGTCTTCTCTGCTCCCTCCCTCACCATCAATGCTTAGGGTTGAAGGAAACCTCAGTGACCCGGGCACAGAGGTTTTTCTTCTCGGTGATGTTCATATGCCCTAAGGTTGAACTTTGGCCACAGGAGAGCCCTGTGCTG
This sequence comes from Cheirogaleus medius, assembly GCA_008086735.1. Taxonomy (NCBI): domain Eukaryota; kingdom Metazoa; phylum Chordata; class Mammalia; order Primates; family Cheirogaleidae; genus Cheirogaleus; species Cheirogaleus medius. The sequence continues at coordinate 22,179,620 of VBSM01002217.1, read as the reverse complement.
GTTTTAAGCAGCCAAACTAACCCACATGCCTTTTTTTTTTCCGAATATGAATTCTTCTTCAGAGGAAACAGCAACTGATAGGGGCCTTGTAAACTGTCCTGAAGTAATTAGTATCAGATTAAGATTAGGAAAACGACCAAAGCAAATCCCAGGCAATTACACATGTAAGACATGATTTTGAGTTAGACAATGTCATTTGTCAAAGGACATAATAATTGCCAATGTACTTACTTAGTTCTGTATTCTGACCCCAGTAATAGCACCAGAGGTATTTGTAAGAATGCACAGCAGCCTTTCAGGGAGAGTTGCCCTGCAGGCATCTTACTTTTCATAAAAAGCCGAGTGTAAATCTGTCATTCCCGAGTTCATGTTCACATGTCTGACTCCATCTGTAATTCCAGCCTGTGCTCCTTCTTACAATAATGAGCTCCATCCATTTTCTACCTAGAGAGTACATTGCTATTTCTTCCCGATTCTTTAAATTGAGCTCTTTGAATCTTGTTTCTAGCATCCATTCTTGAGTTTTATGAATAAATGTGGGTTCATTTGGATCATGGATTTCGAGGGTCACATTGTGTGACAAGTGCTAGGAAGTCAGGGTCTGGTCCAAACACTAGTCCCAACTAGCTCTGTTAACTTGGACCTCTCTGAGTTTCCATTTTCTTATCCATAAAATGGGCTAATAATACTAATTGTGAGAATCAAACGTGTGAATGTCTGTGAAAGAAATTTGAAAATTTATGAACAAAATGTAAAACTCCTTGATCTCATGAAGTTCATATTCTAATAAGATGCTCTACAGGTTCCTTTCCTGGGTGATAAGTGTCTACTCAGAGCTCATGATCTTCTAAGAAAAATTTCCCCTAAATACATATCTTTTGCTCTTCGTCAGCTTTCGAAATCCTTGAATAATTGTGCCAATTTAGAATGTCTTTATTCCGTGTAAGATGACAGTGTACACGCCATATTCCTAACAATATTTTAAATTAGCTGGGACAATCCAAAGGGACACACTGTTTATACTTTCCCATCTAGAGGCATGGCTCTTTTTAAAATTAAATTTTATGTCATATTAAATATATACAAAAGAATACCAGTAATAGGCATCAAGTTATGAAGCATAGCAACAAAAGCATAAGGAAAGCTACCACCCGACTTGGAAACGCTACCTGTCCTTGCATCTTCTCTGCATTCTTCTCCCTTCCCTTCCCCATTTTCTGTTATTCCCTTCCTCCAAGGGTAACCACTGCCCTGAATTTTCTGCTTATTCACTTGCTTTTCTTTCTGCAATAGTTTTGTCATGTATTACTAAAATGCACGCTCCACAAGGGCAAGCTATTTTTGTCTGTTTTGTTCAATGCTGAGTCCTCAGCGCCTAACACAGTGTCTGGTGCGTAGGAGGCACTCAATGACCAGTTGCCGAGTAGACGAATATGTCTATATCCTAAGCACTCTATCATAGAGGTATCACTGTAGCCCCTCCTTTATCTCTTATATGTAAATCAGTTCTGTAAGGATCCCATCACCAGTTCACATTAGCCTTGTGCCTTCAATGGTTTTCAAAAAATTAGTATTTTTTTAAAAAATTCATAGATTATTTGCACTTAGCTGCAATAGGAGGCTCCCAACAAAATCACATGGCCTTTTCTTAATCAGCACTTCTTGATTTGTGGTTCACAAGCCCATTGCAGTAAATGCTTATTAAATTTAAGTAATAAAACTAGAGTTCAACATGGACCACTACAGAGAATTTTTATTCCTATGCCAACAAAGCAAAGGCAAACAGAATTTTTTAAAAAGTAATGCAGTATACATGTTATAAGGATGAACCTGGAAAACATTATGCTAAGTCGAAGAAGCCAGTTGCAAAAGACTGAATATCGTATGATTTCACTTACATGAAACGTTTGGGATAGGCAAAAGAGACAGAAAGTAGATTAGTTGTTTCCCGGAGCTGAGAGGATTGGCGGGAAATGGGGAGTGACTGCTAATGGGTAAGGGTTTCTTTTTGGGGTAATGAAATTGTTCTGAGTTTGATTATGGTCATGGTTGCACATATCTGTGAATATACTAAACGTCACTGAACTGTTCACTTTTAAACAGGTGAATTGTAGGTTATGTGAATTATATTTCAATAAAGCCATTACTTATAAAAAGCAAAAAAAAATTGATGTAGCAAGAATGAGAAGGTGAAATAGTCATAAGGTGAGCAGACAGAAGGTTAATTCCTATAGGTTATGTCCTTCCTGGACAGGCTGCTCATAATCACATAGGAGACATTTCAGTCCATATTCACTGATAACTTGATCAACACAGGCTGCCTCTTCTTTTCCCATTTTTATTTCCACATTCATCTTTTATCAGCTGCCAGCCCCTGACCTCCTCAGATGGTTCCGTAGACACTTGCTCTCTGCAGCTGGTTTGCAGGGTCAGCTCAGCCACCACTAGACAAATGTCTCGCTTCCGCAGTGTCCTCTAAAGGCCGGGGCACCCTCTCTCCAACTGAAGAACGAGAGACAGCAGCACGTCTCCTCTGCTGATGCTGGACAAAGCAATTAGTGCATTTCTTATGACTAGTTAATTAGATTTTTATCCAGCTTTTTTAGACCTTGGGCACAACTCTTACGCCCTCCAAGCAGAACGTGAGTCCTCCAGGAACCACGCTCCCACCGTGTGCCTGGTGCTCCTGAGTTATTAGTAATACAGTGATGCGTCTGTTGCTGCCTGCATATGTGCCCCTAGATGGATGCTTGCGCAGACGTTTCCAAGGATATCATCTGCTGGCTTTTTGTTGTTTCTAATCAAAGAGATGACACCCTTTGATCATGTCAGATCACAGTATTGTACTGTAAATATTTTGTTCGAAAGACTAAATATGACACAGGTGTAGCTGTCTCAGAGCTTCTGATAGTGTTTATTTTTACCTTAAACAAGCAAAGAAAAACACGTTTCATCAGATGAGATCTAAAATATGAATGCCTACAAATAGGACATTTTCTAGAACCACATATTATTACTATAATGAAGCCAAGCAGTGAGCATTTTTAAAATACCTGCTGGTTTTGAGTGCCAGGTTGTTGCGGAAGTCCTCCTCTTCCTCCAAGTATAAAGACTTCTCTAGCTAGATACACTTTTTGTTGGGTTGGAGAAAGATCTGGCTCTGGTATGGAGCTCATGGAGGTAAGGACTGGTGGCTTTGGGGAACAGAGTCCCCAAATGGCCTTTTTCTTGGGCAGACTTGGGTCGTCAATGGCCTGTATGAATTTACAGGATGGCTCACTCCCCTTCAAGTTGTTCATGGCCTGTCTTCCTTACTTCTTCCCATAGGAAAATGGAGAGAGACACCCCACAAAATACAAATGAATGCCCATTCATGGGAGTGTGAAGGCAATCCAAGTACTGACACTTCTTCCTTAATTCTTTCCTTAAGGTCTCATTCAGAGTACTATCCTGGAATCCAGTGGAGGAAGAGAGCATGGGCCACAGTGGGTTTGGTGTTCTGTGTCCTCCCTCAGGTGAAATCTGGCTGCTCTTGGCCCCCTATGACAACAGCACACATGGGGATGGTATTGTGCCTTGTGCTGGCCTCTGCAGCTGCCCTGACATCTCACTTCAGTTGAAGATTTTATATCTTCTTCCTTCTACTTTCTGATGTCACAGACTAAGCTATCTCTAACAAAAGACTCACTGTTGCTTATACCTGTAGTCCCAGCCACTCGTAAGGTTGAAGTGGGAGGATAGCTTGAGCCCAGAAACTTGAGACTTTTGAGGCTGCAGTGAGCTGTTCTCATCACTGCATTCCAGCCTGGGTGACACAGTGAGACCCTGTCTCTTAAAAAAAAAAAAAAAAAAAAAAAAAAAAAGAATGTTCATAGGCTCTGCTGTTCATGCAACTTTTCTTGTGCTAAAACCAACACGTATAACACATTCATACCTCCTCACTTCCTGACCAGATCTTCCCAGGGTGCAATTACTGTATCAGGTAGAATGCTTCAGCTGCAAATACAGAAAACCCAAAAAAGAAGTGCTGAGCTACTGTCAGTTCTATACATTGTGGTGTCCGGCTCTTTCTGCTTCTCTGTAGTTCTCTCTGCTCTGCCCTCTTGGTGGGTGGGATTTGTCCTAATCTCACTCTCCTTACAGCGTCAAAATGACAAGAGCAGTCCTTGGCATCATATCTAGAAACAGAAACGGGGTAATCTCTACCTCTCCGCCCTGTGGAAATTAAGAAAACCTTTCTCAGAAGCACTTCTCAACTCAGCAAACTTCCCCTTGCCTCCTTGGCCACAGTTTTGTCACATGCTTAGATGTGAACCAATCACTGGCGAGGGAATGGAATTCCCATGATGCACTTAGTCAGTCCTGACCCCCTTCCTGGAATGGGATGTGCCAGCCTCTCCCTGAGCGGTGAGGACACCTGAACAGAGCAGGGTTCCGTTTAGGAGGAGGGGCAACCAAGGGTGTTTGCCACAGTTAGGTCATGAATGTCCCCAGCTCTTGGAATCTCTAAGGCCGCCACAGAATTCTGAGATACCTTGCCTCTCCCTGTCAAAGGGCTTATTAAAATCTTAGTTGAGAATCAAGCAATTATTCTCTTGTAAATAGTACAACTATTTACTTTGTAATAATATCACTCCCTGGAAGAATGTTTCTGCTTCCCTACCAAATTAAAGTGACTGACAGCTTTTACTGACATGTTGTTTTTCACTTCTTCATGCTTTGTGATTTGAAGCGCTTTGTTTTATGGTTATGGAAAAATACACATCCATTAATTCAAAAAATGGATAGATGCTTTAGCTCTAATGAAAAGTAGGACAGCGAGGGTTGAAGGTTTTGGTTTTTGACAGACTTTAACATCCCTGGGCCTGATGGAAGTTGGAACTGTATTATTAGAAAGTCAGGGGATAATAGTAGATGATTCAACCACTCCTGGTTGCTATGGAAAGGAATTTTTAAGGCTTTGATTTATGAGGAATAATGTTCATTAGCAGCTCTTTGTTTTTAAAACAGAGATTCCTACAAATTGTCAAGGCTGAGTGGATTAGATGATTGGCATCTAATTGGAGGAAGAATCTCAGGTTATTTCCTAGGAAAAGAGAACAGGCAGAAGGCTTTTGGAGAACAAATTCCTGTTTTTCATTTTTATGGCAGGCCAGGGTGTGTAAAGATTGCTAGAGAGAAGGAGTCCTATGACCTATGTCTCTGCTAGTTCTGTCTCAGCATTTACGTTTTGTGTGGCTTGGGGAAAATGACATTATCATTTTGTACCTTTGATTCTCATCTGCAGATTTATTAGTTTGGCCCAGATCATCTTTGAAGGTCTTGAAAATTTTATAATTCTCTGACTCTGCCTAATTCTTCCTGCCAATTTATGGTGCCTTGGTGGTCCCCCAAGGGAACTACCCTCTCCCCACCCATTTACACATATACCTCAGATAGCAATTATCAGTGGCATGTGTTCTAAGCACCCAGTCTGTAACCCACAGGACTGTTGGGTTCCTATACCACACTCTCTTCTCACGCCCCACTCTCAGTAAGCCCAGAGATAATCTTAGTGTGCTCCAGGACAGTATTATACAAGCATTTTGGAATGTGACCCACACTAAGACCCAGCAGCCACTCACACACACACACATACACACCATGCACACATGCACACTTCATTCAATGTGTATTTATTAATATTGACCATGTTCTAGGTTTTAGAGACACCACTGTAGTGAACAAAACAGACAAAAATTCTGGACCTCATGGAGTTTCTTAATAGAGAGATAGTTCTAACGAGAGAGAAATAAAGCAGGAAAGGAGATAGGAAAGGTTGGGGGTAGGGGAGTATGAATTTTAAATTGCACGGTCAGGGAAGGCTTTACTGAGAAGGCAGCATTTGCTGGTAAAGGAACCAGTCATGCAGCTGTTTGGAGAAAGTGCATCCTAGACACAGGGAACAGCAGTTGCAGAGCTCTGATGCAAGAATGTGCCTGGTGTGTTCCAGGAACAGAAAAAAGGCCAATGGAGTGAGAAAGGCGTGAATATTAAATAGGACCAAGCAGGAAGGAGGTGGCAAATCATGGTGGGCCTTGTAGACCATTGTAAGGACTATAGCTCTAACACTGAATGAGATAGGTTGTCCCTGGAGAGTCTTAGAAGAGAGTGGCATGATTTGACTTAGGTTTTAACAGACCCATTCTGGCTGTTATATTAAGAGTAGACTAAATGCAAATGCTGTCCACATACTCACACATGCACACATGCAGAAACACAATTTCCACAAAGAATATTTATCCTGTTACGTGTGATATGCTCTGATATTGTCTTTTCTGCTGTATTTCTATTCATTTGTCTAAAAACTGTCAGGGCCCACAGATTGATTTCAGGATCCACTATAGGGTGGTGACTGACGGTTTGGAAAACATTATAAATTGGCCTAGAACCTCAAAGATGTAGTAGGTTCAGTTTTCTTGCTCAAGGCATGGTTGTGTTATACACAGCACCCTGTGGCAGCCTCACATTCATATTTAATAATAGTTTTCTAAGAGCTTTTTTTTTTCACTTTTTAACTTGCTACACTGAGTGGTACTATTTTATTGAATGATCATTTAAAAGTTTCATCATCTCCTTCATATTCACCAGGATTTTATTACCAATTCTTATTTTAAATAATGTTTTATATAGAACATTATAAATAAAGAGAGAAGTGTCCTGAACCTCTCGTCACTCCCACTTCAACAGTGATCAAATCATGGCCTGGTTTTATCTACCTTCCACCCCCATATCCTGGATTATTTTAAAGCAATCCCAGACCTGGGATTTTTCATCTGTAAACATTTCAGTTGATATCTCTAAAAGATAGAGATTTATTTTTTTAAAAAAACAATATAGTGCATTACTATGATCCTGTGTGTGCACACTCACACAAGCACTAATTGCCTCTTTTTAGTCTGATTTGGCAGTGTTTCTGTTCATTAGTCTGAGAAGGGAAACACCAGTGACCTTGCAGTTATGAAGCTGTGGTCATGCTTTCTCCCTCCTGATTCTGAAGATGGTGTTTCTGGATGCTCCTGGAGCCCCTGTTGAAGAAATACTTTCTCATCTGCAAAAATGAGTCAGTGCAATCTGATTTCCCTTTTATACTTTCATTTATACTCAAATATGGCCTCCTTTCCTGTGGCTCTTGAGAAACCAACAGTGAACTCCTACAGTAAGGCTCTGGGTCTTAGTCATCTTGGTACTACCCCAGTGACTCAGCACACAGCAACACCCCTCACATTTTTGTTAATGTTGCATTTCTTTTTCTAGGCAGAAATTGAAGTGACCTTTCCCTAGTTCTGTCTCAGCATTTACTTTCCATGTAGCCTGTCACCTCCTTTTGGCCATATGTTGCAACCTCATTAACGCCTGACTTTTCTAGGGAGCCTCATTTCTCCCAGGATGGAAAGCTTTTCTGGATCAGTATTGACTCTTGGACAGGAGCCTTCAAGTTTATCTCAATTATTACAGAATTTTTTGTTCCTTGTATTCCATAAGTTAGTTATCCTCAACCAGTAGTGCAGCGCTCCTCTTCCCGTGGCACCTGACCCAATCTCCACCAACAATTTATTGGCCAGAGACTAATTTGATGCAGGCTACATTACTGAAAACATTGTCGTTTCTGAAGATGTTTAATAGTCATAATTTCAGATGGAGGTAAGTAAATATTTTTATGTTTCAGTATACCTACTATGGTGTATATTATTAATAATCCACTATTGAATATACTTTATTTACTTAGTTAATTACCCAAATATTTTATCTATGAAAATTGGCAGGGAAGTGGCAATACTCTGAACCTTATTTTTCTTGTCCTTTCTTTCCCATCTTTTCTCTCTTCTCTCTTCCATAAAACTTAGCTGCACAGTTGGTGACAGCCATCATGCTTGGCTTTGGGGACATAAAGATATATGAAGCAGCCCACTTGTAACTATTCAGAGTCTATTCTTCGTGGACTGTCACTACATGAAGGTGGGAACCCTTGGGTCACCAGCTCCCACATTATAACTTAAAAAAAATTTTTTTTTTATGAATGAATGAATGGAGATATGGATTCACAGCCCAAGGTGTTTTTTTTTTTTTTTTTTTTTTT
>VBSM01002217.1:22140131-22166115 GCA_008086735.1 Cheirogaleus medius | reverse complement strand
GGGGAAAAAAAAAAAAAAGAATAAGAGGGAAAATCAGGCAATCATTTTAATAGATACAGAAAAATCAGTTGATTAAATTAAACATTTGATTATAATAAAATTTCTCAATAAACTGCTAATAGAAGGGAATTCATTTAATTAATGATACATAACCCCATACTTAATGATAAAATAATAAATACTTTTTCTATGAGTTTAGGAACAAGAAAAGGGTGTTCACTATCACCATGTATATTTACTATTGTACTGGCAATTCTAACCAATGCAGTAAGGCAAGAAAAAATTGTCATGAAGATTGAAAAGGAAGAATAAAACTGTTTTCCACAGATGACATAATTGTGCACATAGAAAATCTAGAAGAATATACAAAACAAGTGTTGAAAATAATGCGAATTTTACAAGGTCAATGTTAAAAATATTGAGTATATCGCTCTATACTAGCAACAAATAATTGGAAAATGAAATTTAAAATTATCCTTTATAGTAATGTTAAAAAATCAAGTACCAGGCTGGGTGCAGTGGCTCACGCCTGTAATCCTAGCACTCTGGGAGGCCGAGGCGGGAGGATCACTCAAGGTCAAGAGTTCGAAACCAGCCTGAGCAAGAGTAAGACCCCGTCTCTACTAAAAATAGAAAGAAATTAATTGGCCAACTAAAAATATATAGAAAAAATTAGCCGGGCATGGTGGTGCATGCCTGTAGTCCCAGCTACTCGGAAGGCTGAGGCAGAAAGATTGCTTGAGCCCAGGAGTTTGAGGTTGCTGTGAGCTAGGCTGACGCCACGGCACTTTAGCCAGGGCAACAGAGTGAGACTCTGTCTCAAAAAAAATGAAAAAAAAAAAAAATCAAGTACCTAGCAATAAATCTAATAATCTAACTAACGATTGTTTAGTAAATGGAGTGATATAAGCATGTGCCTGGATTAGGTAATTGTAAAAATAATGATTCTTCCTAATTAATAGATTCAATGCAATCTCAATCAACATTAGTCAGGTTTTTTTGTGAAAATTGTCAGACTGGTTCAAAATACAAAAGACTAAGAATAACCAAGACAATGTTAAAGAAGAAAAAACCATGGAGAACTTACATTGTCAGATATAAAGATTTATTACAAAGTTACAGAAATTAAGATAATATGGTATTGGCTCAAGAGTACATGATAAAGCAAAGGAATCGAATAAAATCTAGCAATAATTGTTACAGATATATGCATATCTGACAAAGCGCTTGTATCCAGAACACATAAAGAATTCTATGAAGCAATTGTAAAAATACAGTCAACTAAATTAAAAATTGGGCAAAAGATTTGAACAAGCTTTCAGAGAAGAGAATATTATAAGTGCCAATAAATATATAAAAAGATACTCAACATTATTAGTCAGAGAAATGCAAATAAAATAACAGTGATACTCCATTATCCACCCACCAGAATGGCTAAAATTAAAAAGATTGGAGATATCAAGCTGTTATTGCAGACTTTTGGTGACTTGGAGAAAAGAATCCACTCTTTCCTCTCTGTCCTTATGATTAGAACCTTGTATGATTAACTCTTCTTCCATTTATTGGTGGTGGCACATCAAATCACCTCCATTGATTTAGTCTTGCCTTCTGTCTACAGCCTTCTCACACCATCTAGGTAGATGCAGCCAATACACTCAAGCCTTCCAACGAAACACTGATTTCTCATTTCCGCCATCTCCCAAATTACTCACTATTCTGACTTTATAACTATACATTAATTTTGCCTGTTTTTGAATTTTAAATGCATGGAATTGTACAAATATGTACACTTTTATATCTGGATTCTTTTACTCAACATTCTCATATTGAGATTCATTCATATATTTTGTCTACCCGTGGCTCATTCTTTTTCATTGCTGTAGAATATTCTGCTTTCTATGTATTTATCTCTATACAATTATTTATTCTGCAATTGATAGACCCTTGGGTTGTTTACAATTTGGGATTGTCACCAAAATGATGCTGCTATGAATATTCTTAAATGTGCAGGTATGTACACAGTTCTGTCATGTACATGTAGAGTTGCTAGGTCATGGGGTATATGTATATTCAGCTTTACAAAATACTGGCAAACTTGTTCCTAAAGTATTTTTACTAGTTTACCCTTCCACCCAGTAACGTATGAAAATTTTACTTGTGACATATCTACAGGATGCCCATCCCCCGTTTCTTGTTGACTTAAAACTCTTAAAATTCTTTTGACTTGGCTCTCTAAAATCCTGTAGGCAATAAAATGCAATTCTTTTCTATTTCAAGAACAGGAAGCTTTTCATCATTTGGCCAGACCATTGAAAACACTGCAAGAGCAGCAGCCAACAAACATGGTGGGAAAGACTTCTTAACTGATGTTCAAAGTTGAATCATCCTAAAGATCACTTTGTGAAAGAGGAGCAATTAGGTGGGATTGCCGTCCCCAATCAAGAAGCCCTTACTACTACTACTTCTTCTTCTTCGTCTTCTTCTTCTTCTTCTTTTTTAAAATTTTTTTGTAGAGACAGGGTCTCACTATATTGCCCAGGATGATCTTGAACTCCTGGCCTCAAGTGATCCTTCTGCCTCATCCTCGCGAAGTGTTGGGATTACAAGCATGAGCCACTGCACCTGGCCAAAAAGCCGTTACTTCTTAATCATAAACATACTTCTTTCTTCCCCAGATATGTCACAATTATGAAAAATTTTGAAACAATTTGTGATTAAGTGGCACTACATGTAAACACAGTAAATATAACTAAAAATGATAGACTTTTAGGCCATGGTCAGATACTGCTAAATTTTAACTAAGTTACACACATAACTAAGTAATGATGAAAAGAAACCTCAGTACAAATATTTTTTTCTGTGTGTACTGAATGCACAAACAGGGTTTATTTCTAAAATCCTGCTTTGTTTATAGAGAGATTATAAGAGAGAAATTCAGAAGCTAAGGGGCCATTTCTGCTATTACTAACTGTATGACCCTAGTCACTCAATATCTTTGTCTCAGTTTTAAGTGTCTGCAAAAACTATGGAACATTATATCTTCTCTGTTTACCAAAAAGATTATTGTGAGGAACAATTGAAATGGCTTATAATAGCCAATGCATATGGGGATTTAAAGTTAACAAAGCATTTTCTGCATATTTTTATTTTTATATATAAAATAATCTTATAGTAGGTAAAGTGCTATTCAAACATAAGGTATATTTTTCATGTGATAAATCACTGGATAATCTTATTTATTATATGCCTTATGTTATAAACAAAGCCCAGTGTAGTGCAGTCTATGAGCATATTTTGCTCATTCTTTTTTGCCTTAGCAGAAAGGAATGGAGAGAATGATTCATAATGAGTAAAACACATATCATCTCCTGGAGATAGAAAATAAGGATAAAGGCAGATTTCCATTCAGGAGAATTTATTTGGGCTTTGGAAGTAATTTAAAATGGCTATTCCCTCTGTTGGCAATTTGTAGCCTGCCTGGGTTGACACCTCCATTTTCAATCACAGCAAGATTGCTTTTAGTTGCAGGGAATTGCTAAAGCCAGAGCTCTGAAGCTCTGAAACTGAGCCCTTTTCAAACTCCTTATATTAATAGATTTTAGACAGGTAGAATAAGAACGTGATATCCTTTCCTGATTGTCATCACATGCTTCACAGATTATTTAATCCACACTTTGTCAAATCAAAACGAGGAAAATATGTCATAATTATAACATTGTCCTGTTATACCCAGCCATGGAGAATTAGTCTGAAAAGATATGTTAGCTATCAAATATGCAAATTTTATTGTAAAGTGGTTGTTTGGGCACATATATACTTATGGGCTCTAAAAGAGACAATATTATATACAATGATGAAGTTCCCAGATCGGTCCATCAAAACCAATATATGAAAAATGTGTGTGTGTGTGTGTGTGTGTGTGCCTTCTGACTGTCCATCTGTGTGGAGATGTGCACATGCATGTTTAGAGCAAAATCTCCAAATATTCTCTTGGTAAAACCGAGTTGATTCTATAGGACATTAGTGCTGTGGTTTAGTATCTCTCTTGGTTTCCTATCCTGGTTTTACATGATAACGGAAAATCTAGCCCAGAGGTAGAGCAAAGCTGATAATCCTTGATACATTTTGTTTTTTATTTTATTTATTTATTTATTTATTTTTTACTAGTTGGAATCTCATTGCTGAAAATCCTTGATACATTTTGAAGGTACAGATAGACTGGAGCTGATCACCCGCTGTGAGTTCTTTGAGGCCCGTTTTGAGGCATCACCACTAATCACACTGGAAAAGGTGGCTTCTGCCATGTGAGGGGACAGTTCTAATTTTTGAGAGTGTGTTAGAGTCGCTGAACTTTACCACAGTTACAACATTATTCTGAAACATGTCCTACAAGCCATGGGATTAGGTCTTTATTAATAAAACTTCCCAAATGATATTTGCAATGTGTCATTCCACTTGAGAAGATAAATAGGATGGAATTAAACTAACACAGAAAGATCACTTATCTTATAATTAGGAACATTGTACAAGAGTGAATTTTGAATTTATAGCAATTTCTGGACTGGCCAGGGAGACAAATTAAATAACCTTCCTTTGAAAAAAATATTTTTTGAGACATAAATTCTCTGTGGGGAAAAAACATAGAACAATGAGCTGTCTTTTCTCCACTGGCTGTCTGTAGCATTTTAAATACTTTGAAAAATGAAGGGAAATTTAACATTTTAAAACAATCTTTTAGAAATCTATTTTTTATGAATAGGGAATAATGAGCTAAAGTCCTAAAGTACTTAGAATTTTTGGAAACTTCCACGATGTAAGCTAGGTAAGTCTCAATATAAACCAATTCACAGCATATGGTGGCATGAAACCCAAACATGAATCACTGATTTTTTATAGTCAGCTGAAAAGCATCACATCTAATGTTATTTTTTAGAAAGAAAAATAAACAATATTTCCTGATGTGAAGACAGTTACTGTCTTGGTTCCTCCTTGGAAACTTCAAAGAACTTTATCCCATTTATTTATAGTGCACAATAACCACAGTATCAGCTTGAATCTGTGTATGTTAAGATCTCGGCTGAAATGTCACATGTTCTTAAGCACAGCAACGTGGAGAGTTGAACAATCACCCAATTTATACCATTGAAACAAAAAATCAGTATACAAATTATAATCAAATTGATATCAATGTATCTATGCTATGACTTTTCAAGTTTTCTCTGGAATTATCCTGGTGATCTTAATTTTGCTGTTCATGTTCTGCATGTAGGTCCAAAATAATATAAAGAAGATAATTTTTATTGTAATCAATTTTTGATAACCAATTTGATAACCGATTTTTTTTCTTTGTTTCCACCTTAAATGAGTCTCCTTTAGCTGGTCCTTCTTTTTCCCATCTACGAAATGGAGAATGGAAAAGGCAGCTAAAGTTGTGAAATATGTAGAGGGCATTCATGTTTTCAGAAGGAAATTGTGATGGGTAAATACACACAGTTCCTATCATGCACGATTGTGCTTATGAAAGGAGTAATAGAGGTTCCCTGACCTCAGGGCATTAGATCTATGGTGAGATGTGACATGATGTTGCCATTCTGTTAGAGTATTTGGGGCTCACTTCAGTGTTGAGTTCAGCATTACTGCAGACTATGACTATGTTTTGGCAGAGTTCGCGGAGTTAGTGAACCTTGTTTTGCCAATGGCTCCCACTGTGACACTGTAACAGCAGTGCACCCTCCACTAGCAGCAGGTAGCTTTTTTATTTTTATTTTTAAGAGACAAGATCTCCCTGTTTCCCAGGCTGGAGTGCAGTGGCGCTATCATAGCTTACTGTAACCATTAACTCCTGGGCTCAAGTGATCCTCCTGCTTCAGCCTCCTAAGTTGCCAAAATTACAGGCAAGTAACACCATGCCTAGCTAATTCTTAAAATTTTTTTGTAGAGACAAGTTGTCTCTGTACTGCCCAGGCTGGTCTTGAATTCCTGGCATGGAGGGATCCTCCTGCTTCAGCCTCCCAAAGTGTTGGGATTACAGGCATGAGCCACGGCACCAGCTGCAGGTAGCTTCTTGAGGAGATACCTGCATGCCCTCCTGGGCAATGTAGCCCTCATCAAACCATCCACTTTTCCATTTTCATATTTTTCTGACTTGGAGTCACTTTCCTAACTCAGTGATCTCCTTTCTGCCATCCGCCTCCTGCACACCATTAAATTGTTGTTTGATCCACAGGGATGGATGTACTGAGTTCCTACATAAAGGTTTGTCCACTGTCCAGAATTACTACTCCTTCTTGTGGTAAAAGACCCCAGTTTTCTTACATTTTCTTACCCTTTTTCCCAAGTCCATATAGGTCTGCAGCTTCTGGGGGTGGCTTGTGACTCCAGCTACACTTAGAAACTCAGGCATTGGACTGGAAAGAGCACGTGACCCCATTGGAACCATCAGCCATTTGCTGTGGCATTTGCTGGCTGGATTTGAACTGTAGTTGTCTTGCAGTCGTCCACCTGGGACCTGAGACAGACTACACTCCTGTGCGGGCAGCGCTGAGCAGTCAAGGACTGAGTCCTGATTCTTCCTGTCTGAACCTGAATCCGGTCGCGGCTGAAGTTCTACTCCTGGCCTTTTGGTTACCCCAGATTTTTATTGTTTTCTCTTTAGCTTAAACTAGTCGGAATTGGGGCTTCTGTCGTCTGTCACTCACAACAGAAATAATCCCCAGTGATATAGACCAAGTATCTATAGTACAAGCTCAAAAGAATTTCATTCTTTCCTTGTTTTGTCCTGAGCTTCCTGTTAATAAATCCAGGTTGCAAAACCTTCCTTAGCCCATGGATGCTGGCATCCAACAAGCTTAGTGTTGAATTTGAGGTTTCAGGTTGTATAAATTCTCAGCCCTATATATTTTCTAAGTTCTAAACATGGTATCAAGCTACTTAAAATCAGGATATCTATAAGGAATTGCTTCTAATTCACATAGAAGACACACACACAAATAGGTATTTATCTACACACACACACAAATATACAGAGAGAGGATCATGTGCCACATAACTGTTTTCAATCAACAATGGACCACATATACAACATTGGACCCATAAATATATAACACTGTATTTTTACAGTACCTATTCTATGTTTAGATATATTTAGATACACAAATACTCACCATTGTGTTACAGTTGCCTGCAATATTCAGTACAGTAACATGCTGCACAAGTTTGTAGCCTAGGAGCAATGGGTGATACCACATAGCCTGGGTGTGTAGTAGGCATTTAGGTTTGTGTAAGTACATCCTATGATGTTTGCACAGGAACAGAATAGCCTAATGATGCATTTCTCTTAAGCCACACATGACTATATGCATATATATAGTGTGTATATATACACACATATTTGTATGAATGAATATATATAATACACATGTATATGTGTGTGTTGAGCCATACACACATATGTACGTGTATTACATCTTTAGAATGACTAGGACAACGATATTTGAATCATTTCACTCATTAGACTTAAAAAACCAGCCTTCCCATTAGGCAATATTAGCAAATAAATACACCAAGCCAGAGAACTGGATGTGATCAAAGTCCAAGATGATTTGGCTGCGGGCGCACCAGTATAGGGGGGTTGTTTGTCTCCTCTGACCCCAGGGTTTCAAGGAAGCCAATCCACCCACACAACTCAGGGCAGGGTGCCAGAAAAATGGGCCTCTGGCACTGCAGCCCGTTCTCCTTCCTGAACTCTCATTTCACACCCACTCTTCCTTTTGCTCCCACTTTGCTCCAGTTTGGCCTGGTTTCCGAGCATGGTGACGTGCAGTGATCACCTTTCTGGCCAACGGACTCAAGCATGGAGTCATTTCCCGGCTGTAACCCCTAGAGCTCCCTCGGATGTGTTGTGCCAGGCTCTGGCCCCCTCACCTGGTCTGACCCCCTCCCTGGGCTGGGGATGCCGTTTCAGTCTTCTTTGCAAGAGTGTGGTGCGGTGTGGAGGAAGGCTGAGATGAAAGAGTAGCAGCTAGAAAAAGGACAAAGGTAGTATCTTTCCACACACGTCTTTACCTTATCTAAAAATACTTGCTGTTGGCAGACAGGATGAGGAAGCTGAGCAGATGGCATATGCTTCCTAGTGTACCAGATTGTAATATTATACACTTGGATTACAAGATCTGGGTATTACAGCTGTAAACATATGTAAACATTTTTATGTTTTGCTAAAAAGGAAAAATAATCGCTGATGATATGTTATCCTAATGAGCTGATTACGAAGATCAATTCATTATATCCGTAAAATCTAGATAGAAGAATGGCACTGACTCCAGTGACGAACTACTCAGTAGTATGATGGTACTTTTCCTTTGGTTTGATTTTCACCATCCCCTACAGCTGTGTTTCACAGATTAGAATCCTAGGACAGGAAGAAATCTTTAGATGAAGAATTGGAAAACTATGGCCTACCAGCCGAATCCAGCCTGCCACCTATTGTCGTAAATAAAGTTTCAACAATTTTCAACAAGCTTTCAAGTTTGGACCCAGCCACGTGCGTTAGTTTAAGTATTGTCTGTGGCTGCTTTCCCACTAACGGAGTTGAGTACTTGTGAAAGTGACCATGTGGCCCTAAAAGCCTACAATATTTCCTATCTGGCCCTTACAGAAAAAGAAGGTTTTAGAAGGTTATCTAAGATCAGTAGTGTTTTCTGGAATGCTTGTATTTTGTTGTCTCAGAAAAATAAATATTTGCCTAATTAGTAAAGATTTCTAGGGGTGAACATTGTATTGTCTCACTATGTCCCAATTCTTACTAAACAAAAATTCTTTGTAAAGATAACTTACCTAAATCTTTTATAATCACTATAACCCAATTCCACTTTTAAAAAAACCATCAGTCATTTTTGTTTCAGCTGCTCAATGAAAGCATTTCATATATTTCAAGACTATGAAATGGCCCGATTTTTGTCCCTTTTTTCCCCCACAGAATAATATCCATCCCTGCTAACATTTCCAAATTTTTTTTTTTTTGTCTTATTTCATCCTTAGGTTAGGAATCTAAATCTTAAAATATTGTTCATGGCTTCTCTACAAAACATTTTTTATTCCCTGTAACAACAATTCTTTATTTATACTTACAGTTGGACCTTGGACTCTAATAATATTTACCCATTACAAAATATGTCCAGGTATATAACCAGTTTGTATCTCAAAATACCTTGTGAGGCCAGCAAGGGCTTCATTAGGCCCACTTTTCAGATGAGGCACAGCAAGGTTAATTATCCGGTCTGTGATCCCACAGCCAGGAATTGATAAACCTTTTTCCAGCACAGCACACTGCCAAGTACATCGTGACGAGCTTGGCAGGAGGACATGTAGCAGTTCCAGTAAGCTGTGTTGCATGTGTCTGGCCCAATATTGTGCTTGCTTTGGGGGAAAATATTCTGCCTTTTACTGCATGCATGCATGCTTAACTTCAGCTCAAAGTTGTTCGGATATGGAGCCAGTGTGACCTTGCTCCTCTGTCCACTGGTTAAATACTGCCACTGAGCTCTGCAGCCACAGCAAACAGGCTATGTGTTGGCAGAAGAACTGGGAGAAAGTTTGGTGAAATGAGCAAAAGTCCATCACCAGTAGGAGAAAAGACGATGTGTGTTTTGGGGGAGGAGGGTGTTCAATGCTGTCATCGTTCTATATTGAGGACAGTGTAATCTACATATCCTTTCTGCGTTACTCACAGCCAGCCCATCCCCACATTCTATGTTCTGCTGTTGTTTTCCCTCTTCTGATGTACTGAACTTAGTAGTCTAATGTATCAAAATTGCTTTGATTTTGGAGTCTATCTTTGAAGATATTCTCTGCTGTCCTCTTTTCTCATCATCATTTAATGTTAATGTGAAATTCTTCTCTCAGAGTCATTAAGGAAAACACTAAGCAACAAAAACAAAAAGATATCTCTTTAATAATAATGTATTGTTCTCAGCAAAGTGCAGAGATAGCGTAGGGGCACTGTTACAGAAATATAAAAAGAAATGATACTGCACTTGTGGGGTGGATGTTTTTCAACTTATATATTTTAGCCTTTTAGATGTTTCTTTTGGGACTAAATTATAGCTCTGATACTATCATTAGCACTTTAGAGTATTGGTTACAGTGTATAAAGGAGATGCGGGCTGCTTCTTGAACATTCTGCATTTTTAGTTAAACAGAGTATGTTTCCTCTTTTGGTTGTATGTTGCGTGTTGTTCACCGTTATTATCATGTACAATGATTCCTACAAGAGCGGATCATCTTACTAATTGAATTTCTCATTGTGTGACTTCAGGTTATTGCAGCTGAAGTATTTATTTTATTTATTTATTTATTGAGACAGAGTCTTTCTTAGTCACCCCAGGTAGAGTGCAGTGGCATCATTGTATATCAGTGCAACCTCAAATTCTGGGCTTAAGTGATCCTCCTGCCTCAGCCTCCCAAAGTATTTATTTGTATTACTAATAATATTAGAGAACTTGTCAATCATTTGAAGCATAAACCACATTTCCTTACAGAAACAGCAGGAATTTTTCCCTCCAGTGTCTTTATTTCCAAATTGTATAATTCCTGGTCACTGTGTACAGAGCAGAAAGGGCACTTTTTGACGACTGAGACTCCGGGCTGTGGCTTTAAGACGCCAGGGAGGAAATTCATCTTTGGATTTGTAAACAGACTTGTAAACCTAGGACTTTTATGAGGACATCATTGGAAGACAATAGATTCAGGATTTTGCTGTCATTTTTATGGTCAGAATTAAAGTGAAATGAGACTTTCAAATAAAAATTTCTCTTTTCCTACCCGTTCTTTCAGTCCTCCCTTCAAAGCTACTTAAAAAAAAAAATCCCTTTGTATTTTCCTAACCTTTTCTCTAGTTTAGCAGCCAGCTCTTATTCTCATCTTGTCAAATTTCTTCTCATCCTTTTATGTCCACAGCTAGGAAACCTTACTTAATCACTATTCCAGAGTCACAGCTGCTTTCTTCCTTTGAGAAACAATATTCTGTAGCTCTACTTTTTTTTTTTCTGTAGAGTTACATTCAACAGATACAATTTCCATGTCTAAGAAGCAGTCACCCTTGAATTTTGCAGACTTAATTTCATTGTGGTAGCTTCGAACCTGAAAACAAGATGAGCAATCTGATATTTATTTCCATCTAAGAATAGAGGTGCATCTTTTTCACAGTGTTGGGGTTTGGTTGAGGTCATTCTTTTCTATCTGAGCTGATCGTGAGTCCCCTCAGTGTGCACTCACATATTTTAGAGTTGTTGAATGTAGGATGCCATTACATTTTGCAGGCTTCTTTCTAAATGGTTATTTATACTCCCTATGAAAACTTCAGCTGTTTTTATGACAGGCATTATTTTAAAGGAATAGTGGTGACAATGATTATTCATTGATTATTTTCATTAAATTGTCCCCATGTGCCCATAATATGGTCCTGTCTTTTTAACATTCCTTGTTACGACTTGCTCATCTTAATTTCCATTGTCCTTTTTTAGCTTGACATATTACATTATTTCTATGATTTATACCAGTTTTGTTTACTCAGTTAATGCCCATTTTTTGTTAATTTTTCTCAATTTATATTAAAGAACAAACTAATATGGTGCAGAGCTCAGGTTCCTGAGTCTGCGTGCCTGGGTTTAAACCTTGCCACCAAACTCATCACATGAACTAGGCAAGAAACAGGCTCTTTGAGCCTCATTTTCTTTTCTCTAAAATGGTGACATTAATACCACCTAATTCCTAGGGTGATTGTATGATTAAATGAGTTAAGTCATATAATGAACTTAGAACGGAGCCTGGCAATGTAGCAAATGTCCCACAATGGCAGCTGTCATTTATTGTTGTTGCCTGAAGAGTGAGGACTATGTCAAAAAGAGTTTATCTTTAAAATTCCTTATAAAACCTCATAATAGAAGGAGGCGGTCAAGAAATGTGTTAAGTAACTATGGTATGTAGAATAATGGCTTCCCAAGATGTCCACATCCCCGTGGAACCTGTTAATATATTAGGTTACATGGCTAGGGGGAATTAGGGCTGCGATGGGATTAATGTTGCTATCAGCTGATCTTGAGATGGGAACGTCATCCTGGATCTTGCTGGTGAGCCTGATGTATTCATAAGGGTCCTTTAAAAGTGGAAGAGGGAGGCAGAAGAGTCCGTTTCAAAGTGAGAAAGACTCAATGGGCCATTGCTGGCCATGAAGGGGCAAAGGAGTCCCCAGCCCAGGACTGCCAGCAGCCCCTAGAAGCTGGAAAAGGCAAGGGGATGGATTTTTTCCCTAGAGCCTCCAAAAGGGATGCACCCTTGCTAACAGCTTGATTTTAGCTCATTGAGACCCATTGCAGGCTTCTGACCTCCAGAGTAATACATTTGTGTTATTTTAAGCAACCAAGTATGTGGTCATTTGTTATAGCAGCAATAAGAAACTAATACAATGGCCAATACCAAAAAAGGGCAGATTTTCATTACGTTAATAAGGCATAATAGCTGGAACCATTTCTGAAAGCAGTGAGTTCTAAACCTTCCTTGGTTAGACTCACTCCTTTAAAATAGCTCACATGCACATAATCATAAAGTTTTGCATAAAGTTTAATGGGGCCTACAAAGCTCACTGAAGCCTCTTTGGCCCCAGGTTGTAACCCTAAGTTTGTGAAAGAGTTTTTTAAGGCTCAGCCAATGATGAGGTTTTAATGATGAACGTAGGAGCATTCTGAACTGCCAGATTGATCTGGGGCTTTGAAGTTCTAAGTAACTGAAGGCACTGTGAATGCTCATCCAAGCTACAAGGTAATTTAGAGATCTCCACCCCGCGTTCAGTGAAATTGAAACTTTAGGACCGTATAGTCCGTTTCTCAGTCTGCTGTGGCAATGTCATGTTCCAAGTCACCTGACTTTTCTGTATTTATATTCTCTTTTAGAAAGATTTCTGATCACTAGAATAATTAAATTCGTGTTCCAAAAAGTGATTTGAAAGCTAAAGTAACATTAGTATGATGGTTATTTTTTTTTCTCTTATTTTCTCTTTTGTGATGGTTATTTTTACTATGCCTTATTCCAGGGTCTCATTTGTTTTAGAGAGTCATGAAAACAAGTTTTTATCTTTGTATCTTAGGAAGTGCTAACATTTAGAGAAGATACCATGGAAAGAGGTGTGCTGCCTACTGGCATGATTGCACCAATTCATATAGTAAGTACAGATCCAAGGCCAACTAAGTTCAAGGCATGGTACTAAGTATGAGGGATGCCAATGATAAAGAACCTGGATGTAGTTCTTGTCCTCCAGGCACTTACAGTCTTATTCTAATCTTTGTTAAAAAGCAAATATCCCTTGAGGGTATGGTGTTAATGTTGCAGCCATTGTTCACTTTCTAGTGAGTACGTTTATCAGGTCTTGTCTTGAAAATAAGCTCTCAACTAAAGGAGGACAGGAGGTCAGAAGTACATGGAGAGCCTGAGGGGATGAGTAGGATTTCTGTGTGGAGATAAGAAAGGATGATAAAGAGATTAACTGGGCCAGTGAATAATACCTTTACTCATCTTGGATTTCTCTTACAGCAAATCCAGACTATTCATTACAAGTTACCCTAAAGAGTATGCAAGCAACAGCAAGGGTGGGAGGGGATTGGTTTGGGGCTATCAACCCAGTCCTGGTTTGAAGCCCGTCATTGTGACTCAGTAAATGCATCAGTTGTCCCAGTGTATCTGGCATTTCTTGCAGGCCTCTGTGTGGCACTTGCCTTGGCCATTTGCAAGGTTGCTTTGCAGTTAAGAGCTGTCACTACACGAGTTGTGATTTTACACACAACTTCAGCATCTTCTACCTTAGCCTGGTCCCTGGAACACCTAGGATGTTCTCAAACTGGATTTGCTGATGGACTGGATATGGGAGTGAGATAAGAAACGTGTGTTAGTTTCCTGTTGACTCCTGTAACAAATGACCAAAAACCTAAAGTCTTAACAGAACACGAAGTAACTATCTCGTGGTTCTGGGGCTCAGAATTCCCAAATGGCCAGGCAGGGCTGTGTTCCTTCTGGAGGCCCTAGAGGAGAATCCATTTCCTTGCATTTCCAGCTTCTAGAGGCTGCCCGTGTTCCTTGGCTCATGGCCCTGCCTCACTCTGTCTCTGCTTCTGTCATCATATCTCCTGACTCTCCCGCCTCCCTCTTACAAAGACGCTTGTGATGGCACTAGACCCACTCGGGTGATCCACGATAATCTCCTATCACAAAATCCTTAACCTAATCACATCTACAGAGTCCATTTTGCCATGTAAGGTAACACTCAGAGGTTTCGGGGATCAGGACGTGGACATCTTTGGGGCCATTATTCCTCCTACCACGGGTGTCAAGGATGACGGTACTCCAACAGCCAAGGTTCTTTCTTTGCTAAAGGCCTTCAAACCAAGGCCTCTGTCCCACCCAGTTTTGGAGCCAGATAGACCTTTATAACCGCAAGATGGCCCGTTTTCCATTTGCCATTATAATGTATGTGATAGAAAATGGTTCAATGTGATTAACATTAGAGGGTCTTATCTCACACTTGGCTCTGGGGGGAAAAGTTGGTGGAAAGTGGCAGATTTTTGGGCTCTGTGCCTTGCCTTTGCAGGTCTGTAAATTCCTCATCAGATTCCTGACTGTTTCCGTAACTCCTCATCCCATGCCTTTTAAAGTGTGCTCCGTACTGCATTTTTGGACAAACACGACATACCTTTTCAACATGTGTTTGTCTAAATCTGTTCTGATGATTTCAACTTTATGTCCTCATAGTTGGGAGTCATCGTGAAACTTGTTTTTTATTTTATTTTTTTTCCAGATAAACTTCAAAAGTCTGGTGGAAAAGAGAAATGAAAATATAAAAAAAGCATCTCGGTGGAGCAAGGGCCTTTGCCGGGAACTTTCCTGGTTTTCTTTCTGTCCAACATCTACCCTCCAGGCTAAAGCAGACAGGAAAGCAGGTTGCAAGGCTGAGCCTGGAGGCAGGAGATCAGCTCTGAGCCAGGTGATTAGGCAATGGGCCCGCAGGCCGCAGGGCCAGGCAAACAGAGGCTCTGAAGCCAGAGAAGCCAGAGATACAAATAGCAGACCAGTGGGACAAAGCGGGGGTTGAATAAGGTACGGTGCAGAATGGACAAATCTTGCACGTGAAAACTTCCAGCCACAGTGTCTAAAAGGAGCAGAGCTGATCTCTCCTATTGCACAGCACAGCATCGCGTCATGTGGTAGTGTACGCCTCTGTCACTCCAGCATTTGAGTCTCTGTCACTCACTCCCACTTTAACATCCACCCTTTTAGAAATTAAAACTTTAGATCTAGTATATGTATTATCCCCCAATTTTATGTTGTCAGGTAGACTGCTAAAGCAATTTTTTTCCATGGGAGAATGATCATATGTAAGCATGATCCTGAAAACATATATTGACTCATTTATTTAACATGTATTGATCATCAACTATGTGCCAAGGATTCTTCTAGGCACTGAGCATATGGTGGTAAACAAAAAGCACATGAAAGTACTGTTTTCCAGGAGTGAATGTTCTAACTGGGGGTGACAAACAATAAACAAAAATAGGTAAAACTTAGAGAAGGAAAAAGTAGGGCAGGGATGGGATATAAAGTATTAAGAAGGGCTGAATTTGAGATTGGATGAACAGGGAGGGCCTTCCTGGGATGAGGATTTTAAGCCTAAAGGAAATGAAGGGGCTCGGGCAAGAGCGTCCTAGGCAGGGGAAGCGCAGGAACAAAGCCTGAGGCGGGAGCATGCCTGGAGTGTTCAAAGAGCAGCGAAGGCCAGTGCGGCTGGAGCGGAGCGAGCTGGGCGGGAGAGTAGTTAGAGAGGGGGTTGGTGTGTGTGAGTGGAGGGTGTCTTGCAGACCACGGGAGGTCTTGTAGGTCACAGCAGGGGCTCTGTCACTGCATGGGAAATCACTGGAAGGTGCTGAGCTGGGCAATGATGTGACCTGACTTTTATTTTCACAGGATTGTTCTGGCCTCTGTGCTGAGACTGCACTGCAGGGGGCAGGGCAGAATTCGGTGCAGCATTTCCGGGCTGTTCTCATAATCCAGAGATGATGGCTCTGGCCAGAGTGACGGCAGTGGGGCTGGTGAGACGTGGTTGGATTCTGAGGATGTTTTGAAGGTAGAGCTAGGACAGGATTTGCTGATGGTCTGGATATAGAGGGGAGAGAATGCGAAGTCGGGGTGATATCAGAGTTGTTGGCCTGAGCAACTGGAAGGATGAGTGGAGATACCATTCATCTTTCCAGATGGAAAAGAGGGCAGGAGGAGCAGGGCTGGGGGGACCATCCAAGGTTTAGCATGGACACGCTCAGTTTGTCATACTCATTAGACGTGTCAGGCAGGCAGTTGGATATATGGATCTGGAATTCAGAAGAGAAGTCCTGGCTGGAGATAAAAAGCATCAGCTCTGGTCTCTACCGTCACACCATTAATTCTAGCCTTCCCTTGACACTGCTTTTTGTAGCACCTCCCTACCTTGGCCTAAGATACAAAGATCTTATAAAAAGCTCTTGTCCTGTTGGTTCAGGGCTTCGTCCTGCATTCTGGTCTGATTCTTCCAGATCCCATCTCCTTGCGTCAGTAGTAATTCTCTTGCTGAACCCAGCCCAGGGGTTGCAAACCCCAGTTGCCCAGTGCCCAGGCAGTTGAGTCACTGCTCGAGGTGGGGGGGGGGATGCAGAGCACATGCCCCACCTAAAGAGGGCAGCACTGCCCCCTCCCACTCCTTGGAGTGCTCCTGCCAGGGAGGCGGATGCATTGCTGCCAACTCTTCTAAAAGTGAAGCTAGAAATCTAGATTTTCTTTATGCACAAAATCTCCTAATTTTTAAACATTGGCAGCTAACTCAAATATTTTTCAAGACCCTATGAGCCAAACAAAATACGTCTGGGGGCCGAATCTAGTCCACAGGCAGCCAGACTTTTACCACTGGCGATCTGTTGGAAGGGCTGACCAACTGGGCTTGAGGTTTGGCCCCTGGATGGTACTTCTTGGATTGTCCACCTTGGTGTCCCCTAGTGCAGGCTGAGGGTATGAACCACCCAACCCAAGGGAGCCTTCTGGGGTACACTGTCCCCTGAGCCTGGCTCCCGAAAGCCCTGCTTCTCCGAAAAGGAGAATGAAGCACCTTCCCCAAGAGCTCTCTGAAGACTGTGTGTTACCCTGTTCCCCTTCACCCCTTCCCTCCCAGTGTCGTATCTCACTTCAAAAGCAAAATGAGTATCTATCTCTTAGGTGAGACAGGTGGGGGCTATGGAATCAGCTATTGAATCAGCACCTCTGTTGAGAACGCCTGATGGTGAAAAAGATTGCAAAATCGTAGCTGAATGACAATCAAAAGTTCGTCTCAGGTAGGTAGAAGAAACTATATATTTTTTCAACAATTTTGTATTGAAAACCTGCTAGGGGCCAGTTGTTTTACTATGTGCTGTGTGTACAGAAAAAAGATAAAATGCATTCTACTCCTGAGAGATTCACAGCTTCTTGGAGGAGACAAATATGAAAAGAAACAAATTATAGTATTGTGACAAGAACAGCAGGACAGCAATGCCACAGAGCAAAGACGGGCATAAGGGGGGGTGGAGGGTGCTTTTTGGGGGTCAGCGATAGGTGAGCCAAGTTTTGAAAAATGAAGAGGAGTTTACCAGGCAGACCATGGCAGGGGAGCAGCCTCTGGAAATGTGGAGTAGCTCAGGACATCTGTAGCATTTCAGGAGCTTTTGGTGTGAAGGAAAGGGCAAAGCCAGGTGGGTGGGGAGGGAGACAGGGTAGGCGACAATGCCAGAGGGCAGGTCCTGAAGGAACTTGTCCAGGAGAAGGAAAGGGGACCTGATGTTTTCCCATTTGCATAAGAAGGCTGAGTGGCAACCATAATCTTTGAAAAGTAAACAAACAAAAATCCACCTTCTTTTCCAAAAATGTATGCCAAGGGGAGGGCCACCATTCATCAAAGCAACTTAAAAAGAAAGTTAGATGTAACCTTCACTAATTACCCAGAGACCTCATGCCATACATATAAGGTACAGAACATAATATCAAACACTTACATGTTTGATATGGTAAGGCATTTTCCCAAGGGCTCTATATACAGATGCATCCATGGAACTCATTGAATCCTCACAGCCACCGTATGACCGTAGAACTCACTTAATTCTCTTTGTAGTTAAGTGACTTGCACAAATGTCATGTTGCTTGTAAGTGACAGAGGCAGGCGTGGAAACTAGATGGCTGCCTCTATAGGGTGTGTGTGTGTGTGTGTGTGTGTATCTTTCTACCATGTCAGTCCTCAGCAAAGGCTGCTGAAGGCATACGGCAAACCTCCAGCAACCAGAGACTGTGCTGTTGTGTCTGCACAAAACTATCTCTTTGGCATTGCTGAGAGTAAAAACTTTAAGTGCAAATCACCAGAGACCCCGCTTGCATTCAGAGGGCAGCGAGAGCTGCACATTTAACTATGCCTGCCGTCTGCATACTACTGGCTTTGATGTCACCAGGGTGTTTATATGAAATAGCGCAGCATCTTTTAAGGCAGTCAGCAGTCTATCTTGATGGAAACAGAATGGGCCTCTCAGTACTGTAGATATTTTTTTCCCCTAGAGCTCTGGAGGGCTGGGTTCAGGTGGGTAGACCCTTTAAATAGAATACCATATCCATTATGTTCAGAAAGTGTTGCAATTGCTCATTGATGCTTATTTACATTAATTAAGAGCAGACTTGGATAAAGAAAGATACAAGTTTAAATGTTGAAGTCCTGAAGTGAGATTCTTTGATTATAGTCTGGAAAAATCTACAGCACTGACTTTCCTTCTGGAAAAAAGAAAAGAAAAAGGAAAGATTCAGGTGGCATTCCTATGAGAAAAGCAGTAATTGTGGTTCTCAGCATGAATGCTTACCTTTTTAGCTCATGACAACTTTTATTTTTTTTTTGGAAATGAACTTCAAAACTTCCACACGTTACAAAATATTTCCACATGCAGGGAAGCAAATTCATTTTTACTAATGTCTTCATTTGTATATAATTAACAAACAAGCATGCAAATAAATACCACTGAGGGAAATATTTGTGAAAATTTAAAATTTGCATATTTTGTGTTTTCTGTGAGGTGGCTTAGTTATATTAGAATTTCATTTTAAGCTAATAAGTTAATTATTAAGTTTTAAAAATATGGCATGGGGAAGAAATTGTTTTTCAGAAAATGGAACTTTTTTTTTTAATGTTATGGAGAAATACCAAGAACAAAAATGCAACCTTTAAAAACTATGTTACTTCTTTTGTTCTTATGTCTCATTTGCATAGAACAAATCCCTTTCCTGGCATTTTCCACCCAATTTGGGACCATCTTGGTCCACTTAATGTAGGTGCACTTCACTTTGGGTCACAGGTGTAATCCTGAGAAGTTATATACAAGTCAGAGTTTTCTAAGTCCAACCATTTAAAATGCATGCATATTTTTTTAAAAAGTCTTCTTTTGAATGGGATTCTATGGAGAGTCCTTTGGGGAAACAGAAAAAAGCATTGTGTATAACAATACCTCAATTTGCTTATTTGAAAGGTCAAATTTCAATATACCAGTTTATCGTAAAGTAGGTATTTTTTGCATATTTAAGTGACATAATTTTCCTTTGTGTGTATTGTATAGATTCTGAGTTAGAAGGATCTTAAAAATTCCAGAAGTTTGCTTGCAAAATATTTGCAGGTAGGTGTTCTCATTTGCTGGGATGGAACAAATTAGAACAGAAAGACAAGAATTTCGCCAAGCCCCAAGGCTATAGAGGGAAGAGAATCCAAAATTCCCATATTTGTTGTTGATGTTCTTGCCAGTATATCCTTTCCATGTTGAGTACATAATTTAAATAAGTCTGAAGTTAATTACAATTCATCTTGATCACAAATCTATTTTTAGTTGTCACAGTGCACCCAAGTCCAACCACCAGTCAGGATCTGGCAGATCTGAACACACAGTGCCTCTCGTTTTTAAAAAGAAGTTGCCCCGGATTGTTCTATTGTTAACGCTAAGGAGGGAACTTCCTGATATTTTTTTCTTCATTTTTATGTAGTGGTTTCTAAACCAAAAAGGAAACATTGAATGGTGCTTAATTTTAAGTCTATGGGTTAATATATTATTTTCTTCCCCCACACCCACTTTCCCCGCTCCCGGTCATCATCTTAAGTGGGCTGTTTACTTATTTATGCTCTCAAGCTCTCATTTCTGAGTCTGGGATTTCCTTTTCTTTTCGGTTGTAAGTTTGATGGGCAGAGAAGGGGGCACAGAGAACAGAGGTGGCCATGGTTAGCCACTGTCATTGGCTGGGGACGGAATGTCTGAGACCATGAAGGACATCATTCACCTCCCACACAGAGGGAGGGGATGCACTAACCAGGAGACTCTTGTAAGTGACTATATTCTCTCCCAGTCATTGTTGCTGTTCTCTGTAAGAATGTCGGAGCAAGCATTTTTGTAGTAAGGCAGCAAGGCTAAGAATATCATGCAGGCGTCCTCAAACTACGGCCCGCGGGCCACATGCGGGAGTTTTTGCCCGTTTGTTTTTTTACTTCAAAATAAGTTATGTGCAGTGTGCATAGGAATTTGTTCATAGTTTTTTTTTAAACTATTGTCCGGCCCTCCAACAGTCTGAGGGACAGTGAACTGGCCCCCTGTTTAAAAAGTTTGAGGACCCCTGATAGAGGCTGGCAGGTTTAACCTCTAGGAGCAGCGCCGCCTATCGGCAGAGTCTGGAACGCTATGCTCAGGCTGGGGAGGCTGGGTCTGGATTCACCAGGAAGGAGTGAATGCCCAGTGGCTTAGGAATGTCCAAAAAGGAAGTGATGCACATGCCATAGATGGTCATCTCCCTGGGGTGGGACTTACAGATCCTGACCGACAATCAGGAAACTGGGGTTTTCATCCCAGTTCTGCCTGTAATGAACAGTGTAACCTTGAGGAAGTTCACTTCCCTTGGTTTTTGGTTTCCTGATCTTTGAGAGGAGTGAACCCTCCCTCTACATAACCCTTCTAGATCTCAGATTCTGTGATCTCAGGCCAGGTTGGCCTGGCTCCATTGTTCATGAGACAAGAATTGAATCTTCATCTTGGCCTTTAGGTCTCTCTCAGTCTGACCTTATGCTACTTTTCGGGCCATGTCTTCAATTTCTTATACCTACTGGCTAGGCCAGATTACTCATGGTTTCTCGAACATGCTCCGCACTTTCCTTTATTGATCTCTTTTCTTGGGTAATCTCTCCCCATCTAATGCCTTCTGCCTTCTCCTCTTCTCTGCTTATTAAAATCCTACCCAATTCTTTTTAGACTCTGACCCTCATAGAGCATCTTCTCTTACGGGACCTTTATTATTTTACAACCTATTACGATTGTCAATGTGTTCATCATATTGTCCCTGGCTAGTCTGTAATTCATGGTGGGAAGGATCTGTGTTTAGTGCATTCAGTGTCAATGGACTCTTTTCAATGTCTATTCAGGCTAACAAAATGTAGTGAACATTTCTTTAAAGAGGAAAACAAAAACCAGGGAACAATGATAGAAATAAAGTGGCAAGGAGATTCTGTGAAGTCAGTTATATACTTAGTACCTGTTGAATTTGGGCCAAATAAGATGGCAGGTACTTCAGTGGGGACAGGTAAGAGTAAGAAATAGTCTCTGTGTTTAAGAATCTTATGGTATAATAATAATAATATTTTCCATTTATTTAATGCATATTTTTTTTACCACATCCTTTATATGTATGCTGCATTCTTAGAACAACTCTGCAAGGTATTAGCACCTCTGTTTTACTGGTGATGAAGCTGGGGCGCAGGGAGATTAAAGGACTTGCCCGAGGCCACATGGCTGGTAAGTGGACGCCTGGCTTCAGAACCTGAGCTAATCCCAGGATGGACTTTGCCTCCTTGGTGGGGAGTGGGTGACAAGCACGGGCGTACCCTCTACTTTCTCGTTTCCAAGCTTTGCTGTGCTCTTTCGGCCACTAGGAAAGCTCTCGCCTTCCACACCTCTCAGCTTATGGGAGTGCGTCTCATGCCCCAAACACATCTCCTTCTTGAAGCCTTTGCTGCCTCCCATGTCCACCTGGGCCCCCGATAATGTGGGGCTCTGCACCCATATGGAAAGTGAATGCATTCATGCCAACTTCAGCTCTTTTTCCACTGGAAAGTTCTAAGGGTGAGGTAAGATCACCTAATAAGAAGTGACTGGAGAATTCTGTTTTATTCAACAAACATCCATTGAGCACTTGGCAAGGTCTTGGTAACACACGGAGGAAAACTTCCAGTGTAGAACAATTTCTCCCTGCTTTATAGAAGAGGATGTGGTGACATCCATGATTAGATCATCGTGTGGGATTTATGCCACATGGAGAGAATTACTTCTTGCCTCGGGCAGAAGCAGAGAGGTTCCCAGAGTTCTCTTGTTGTCTCTTTCCTGGTCCTGCTCCACAAAGGGTGGAAGGGTGGGGTGGGGGTGGGGAGATGGGCACTGGTGTGGAGCAGACAGTCTCAGAGGAAACTTACTTCTTACTTGCTAACCAGAATAAGCTTCTGGCAGAGCATAAGAGCTTCTTCCCTCCACATTTCTAGGAATAAAGGGTCAGAGTAGGGCCATTTTGGGCATAGTTTCTACTCACTGATCTCTCTATTAGAAAGTGCTGAGTTTTATTTGTGATCTGTATAGATTACAGGGCCAGTGAGCAACTGCTTGCAGGTGCTGTGGATTCAAAGGTAAATAAGGCACAGTTGCGGCTGAAAGTAGCTCACATGACTTAAGTACGTGTCTTAGTTCATTTGGGCTGCCACAACAGAATACCATACACTGGGTGGGTTATAAACAATGGAAATTTATTGCTCACAGTTCTGGAGGCTGGGAAGTCCAAGATCAAGGTGCCAGCAGATTCAGTGTCTGGTGAGGACCTGTTTCCTCCTAGATGGTATCTTCTCATTGTAACCTCACAAGGTAGAAGGGCTGAAGGAGTTCTCTGGGTTCTCTCTAATAAGGGCACTAATCACCTCCCCAGGGCCCCACCTCCTAATACTATCACCTTGGGGGTGAGAATTTCTAGATATGGATTTGGGGGGACACAGACACGCAGTCCCCAGCAGTAGAGTGTCACTCGTCACATGTGGGTCACAATGGAGGTGTGTACCTCAGCTGAGTGAGAATGGAGGGAGGGAGGGCTTGCATGCCTGGAAGTGTCAAAGAGTATTTCATGGAAGTGGTGACATCTTTGCTAGGACTTGAAAGATGAATGGGCTTCCACCAGGCTGTGACGGTGGGTGGGGGCACTCCAGGAAGAGGGAACAGCAAGTGCAGAGATAAGAGTGGAGAGAGCAGTTTGGCATGACTGGAGCTTGGGGAGTGCAGATCTGAGGTGCAGTGAGAACCACGAACTTTGGATTTTCTGTTTCCAATGTTGCTGATGTTTGTGCGATCACACAGTCACCCAAAGATGCCAGGACAGGCATCTCCTCCCTGCTGCCCGTGGCACACAGCCTGCTGTGGTGGCCTCCTTCCACCCCTGCATCATTTATGAAAGTTGCTGCCCAGCCTCCTCCGCAGAAGCAGGTGCCCATTTGTTCCGTGACCACGTGCTCCCCCAGCCTTCTGCGCGCAGCCAGCCCGACCTGCCTCCGAGCTCAGCTTGCCAGAGACCCCCCTGGCACCCCGGCATCGTGTAGCGCCTGTGCAGTGGCCCAAGAGGGGCCGGAGTGTGTTTGTTCTTCCCCCTTACAAAGGATTGTCAGCCCCTGGGTTACAGAAAACAACACAAACAAACAAAAAGCCTCCCTGCCCCTGCTGGTGCATCACGAGCCCTGACCTTTTCACAGCCAGTCTTGACCTTCATCGTATCCCAGCCCAACCCACTGGGAGAGGAGTGTTGATGCTGTCCTGTTGTTTCCTCTGCCTGCTTCCCTTTTCCCTGGCTTTGCTTTCGATGAAAGACAAAACAAAGCAAAACAAAAAATCTAACAAACCCCAAATCCTCCCTGCTCTTTATCTTCAGGTGATCAGTGTTACACTGCTTGTTTTTGTTTTCAGTGGAGACGTCATTTTTATAGGAAAAGCATTATTGTATGCAGAACCACACGCTTCTGCTGTCTTGTCCAGGTGTCGGTGCTTGAGAAAGGCCAGCCCACCGTGTCTGTGAGAGTGGAGCTCAGAGACCGGCCAGCCAGCGGTGGGTTTGCTGGGGGCAGGAGGGCGCCGGCACTTGGAGAGGAGACCCTTAGCATTGCAGGGAAGCACAGCTTTGGACCTGAATCTGTTGCAGGTGGTGGGAGCGAGTCTGGCCAGGCAGCGGACAGTGAGGTCCAGAGAATCGGAAAGGAAGTACTATAGCAGGCAGTGGTTTTAGCAGCTGGTGGCAATATCAGGAAGAATTTATATCTGACACCTGATCAGAGATCTGAGCTCTAGACTGGCCACCTGGGACGCTGGGCCTCACAGTCAGACCTGCCTCCAGCCTGCTGCCCTGCCAGTTTGCATCTCTAGCCTGCCTCCAGCTCGTCCCCCATGTCCCCCTGTGGTCTGTAGCTTCCATTTCTTCCTCTTCCCTCCTGCTGCTGTGACCTTAGTTCAGGCCCGCATCTCACGCAGATTGCCACTATTGGCCTGGTGATGAATTCCCTGCCCAGAGTCTCCCCATCAGGGCGGCCTGTGGGACCACCACCGGCTGTCTTTCCCTGAAACACGGTTCTGATCCTGTGATCTCCCCACCCACAGATCTTTGGTGGTTCCCACACTCCCCAGCCTGGCATTCTAAGGCCTCGGGCAGTCTGCCCCGCCTCCCTTGTGCTGTGAACATTTCCTGCAGAGCTGACTCTCCCCTCTGTGCCCAGTGCTTCCCAAACCCGAGCCCTCAGAAGAATCTCCTGAGGAACCTGTTAAACATGCAATTCTCAGGCTCCACTCTGAGAGACACACACCGCTAAGTTGGGGGCTGGAATCTGACTACTCTGTGTTGTAAGCTCCAGCCACGTGACTCTGTGGATGGACCAGGTTCGAGACCCAGTGCCTATGTCATGCCATCCCTGTGCCTTGGTGTGCCCTTTGCGTCACCAGAACTCTCTGTTCTTCATGCTCCAGATCAGGTGCTACTTTCACCTGAAGAGTCCTGTGACTCCAGCAATCAAAAGCATTTCTTCTTCCACCCTTGTATTAGGGTTTTCCAGAGGGAACCTCTCCAGAGAGGACCAATAGGAGATGTGCACAGATATACGGCAAAGGATTTGTTAGGGGGATTGGCTCGTGTGATTATGAAGGCTGAGAAGTCCCGTGACCAGCCGTCTGCAATCTGGAGACCCTGGGGTGCCAGCAGCGTGGCTCAGTCTAAGTCTGAAGGCCTCAGAACAAGGGAAGCCCATAGTGTAACTGTTATTCCGAGGCTGAAGGCCTGAGAACTCGACGGCTGGAGTTCTGTGTCCAAGGACAGGAGAGGAAGAGTGTGTCTCAGCTACAGGAGACAGACACATTCCCTTTCCTCTTTACTTTCTCTGGACCTCCTGCAGATTGGATGGTGCCCGCACTGAGGCAGATCGTCCCCACCTGATCCACTCAGACTCACACGCTGATCTCTGGAAACACCCTCAGACACACCCAAAATAATGCTTTACCAGGTTTCTGGGCATCCGTTAATCCAGACAAGTTGACGCCTGAAATTAACCATCACAAGCCCCTAGGTTAGTCCTGTAGCCTTTCTGTTCTAAGCCATCTGTCTTTTCCCTCATTAATTATAAGTTCTTTGAGGGTAAGGAGTGTATTTTATTCATTCATGTGCATCTTGCAGCTTCCAGGAAACCAACTTATACTTATAGCCACTCCAATGTGCAAGATATTACGCCATAGGAGGCCGAGGCAGAAAGATCGCTCAAGGTCAGGCATTTGAAAGCAGCCTGAGCAAGAGCGAGACCCCGTCTCTACTAAAAATAGAAAGA
>VBSM01002217.1:22105393-22136414 GCA_008086735.1 Cheirogaleus medius | reverse complement strand
GTCTGTTTGCTCTCTTGACAGTTTCTTTGGCTGTGCAGAAGCTTTTTAATTTTAAGATTCCAAGATGTAATTAATACATTCCCTACCCTCGAGGCATTTACAGTTTATATTGGAGGCAGGTTCTGGAGTCAGCTATGTGGGTTTGAAATTTTTTTAAAATTTCAAAATATTAGGGGGTACAAATGTTTTTGTTACATGGATATGTTGCATAATTCTGAACTCAAGGCCACTTGTGTGCCCATCACCAGAATAGTGTTCATTGTACCCCACAGGTACTTTATTGTTCCTCACTCCCCTCCCAATCACCCCCTTTCTTGGTTTCTCATGTCCATTATATCTCTCTGTGCCCGTGTGAACCCATCGTTTAGCTCCTACTTATTAGTAAGAACATCTGGTGTTTGTTTTTCCATTCCTGAGATACTTTACTTGGGATAATGGTCTCCAGTTTCATCCAAGTTGCTGCAAAAAACACTATTTCATTCCCTTTTATGACTGAGTAGTACTCCATGGTATAAATACGCCATATTTTTTTATCCACTCATGAATTGATGGTCACTTAGGTTGATTCCATAAATTTGCAATTGTGAATTGTGCTGCTATAAACGGTCGAGTGCAGGTGTCTTTTGTACAAAAGGACTTTTTCTTTTGAGTAGATACCCAATATCCTTCCAAATCTCATGGAAATGTGTCTGCTGGTCAGAGCCTAGATCACTTTTAGACCCGTTGTTGCAAGGGAGATTGGAAAATGTCGTTTTTAGCCTTTCGGCCTCTGTAGTTCAGCAAGGTGTGCTAAAAGGGGATTGGTCAGGGTGCTCAGCTAGCTAACACACAATGTCTAGCACAGAAATCATTCTAAGCAACTGCATGCAGTTGTCACTCCAAGACAGCTTGCAGGTCACAGGGAAGTGAGTCCACTGGTGAAGAGGCAGTGGGAGACCAGAGGCTCACAGTAAAGAGTTCAGTCCCACATACCCCAGGAGCCTGCAGGCAGGGCAGGCACGTAGGGATGGACAGTGGGTTGCTGCTGGGGGGCATGCAGAGGGCAGAGGAGGAGGGGAGCTGGAAGTGGCCATATCTGGGCATGCGTGGGTGTGGGTGGATTGTGAGCAGAGGGAAAGCTGCTTCTGCTTTTCTGTTTGCTTGGTCACTGTGCCAGGTGCTCAGCTTCAGGCAGACATGTGGCTCTAGGCAGGGACAGAAAGCTCAGCTCACAGCACAGCCAGCCCCATCCTGGCAGAGGCTGGATGGCAAAGGAGGGCTCCTGTGACCACTGCATAATGTGGCTTATGTGGCCTGGCCTATGTGACCCTCGGCCAGTCCTGAAACTTAGGATGTGGGAAGGACTAATTATGAGGCCAAGGAGGAGAAGGGACACCCTCCACACTGAGAAGCCTTTGTTAGAATCTTCTAGGTATAAGGTTGGCGGAAAGAAGCTGAGTGACCTCTATAACAAAAAGAACCTGGTTGGGAGTCTTCTCTCTTCTCTTCTCTTCCCTTCCCTTCCCCGCCCTTCCCCTCCCTTCCCCCCCTTCCCCCCTTTCCCTCTCCCCTCCCCTCCCCTCCCCTCCCCTCCCCTCTCCTCCTCCCCTCCCCTCCCCTCCTCCCCTCTCCCCTCTCCCCTCCTCTTCTCTTCTCTTCTCTTCTCATCTTTCTTTTCGATCTAAGTTTATGTCTTATATTCTGCAATGGGACAACTGAGCAATTAGTTGAAATTGATCTTGCAGACAGCCAAGATGGCAAGCTGGGTAATTCAACTTTAGAAAGGATTCTTAATTATAAAAACAAACAACCATGCTTTTTTCCTCCCTCTCCCACCTTTTATATATTCTTTTTTGTAAGCAGTGGGGAGGATTGGACTGATTTGTTGACATCATTTCTTCCTTCGCAGGCTGCATTCATCTTAGTCCTTTGCCTAGGTATGCCTTCTGTAGGGACAGGATCTATAAATGCAACTTGAAGTATGCAAAAACCATCTTCTAGAAACTGATTCAGTTTAATACCATTAAATGCAATCAGAAGTTACCAAGCCTCTTACTGGAACTCTCTTCCAAATGTAACCTAATCCAATTTACTCTTCCTTTGGTGTTTAAGTTCCTGACAGTTAGAGCAGACATTTTTCCAACAGAGCAGTTTGGCCTATAACAGGTGCCTTTTCTCTTTCTTTCTTCTTTTTCATTCATTTCATGTTAAGATCTTGGTGTGATGTTACGGTGAGCTTTCACTTTGGGTTATGGTCAGCTGTAGATACTGTGAGATGTTGCCATGTCAAAAATCTGATTTAAAAGCCACGTGTGTATCAGATGGTTTTGGGTGAGTGAATGATACTAGCCCTGCCCTCAACCCCCAGATAGTTTCTCAGTCTATTTCAGAATCACAAAATCATGTGATAACATGAGAACACTCTATCTCTAATGAAACTGGAGTTTAATGACTCATTCTCATTTAGTGCTACTTTTTCAATTGAAAATATTCTTTGTTGGCAAGAAACAGTTTGTACATGGACATTCAAAAGGAGAGAAAAAGCCATTTTCCATTCTTTCAACTTGAACACAATTACAATATTTTAACTTTCACCTTGTGGGTTTTTTTTTCTCTTTTCTATTTTTGGTAGAGATGGGGTCTTGCTCTTGCTCAGGCTGGTTTCAAACTCCTGTCCTCAAGCAATCCTCCTGCCTTGGCCTCCCAGAGTGCTAAGATTACAGGCGTGAGCCACTGCACCCGGCCTGCCTTGTGGTTTTGAATGTATGCAGTGCAGCTTGCCTCTAGGTGATTTAATTATTTATTTCTGATCTCATTAAAAAAGTGGTGGAAGCTGGGGAGAGGAGGAATCTTTTCATTCCTCAGTATCATGCCAGAAGCTGATGCTCATGGATCATTTGTTCAAGGAGTTACTTTAAAGTTCATTTTCTATTAAGCATAAATTATAGCTGCATTGGGCTAGTCGGGCACAGATGCTCTTTGATGATCTTTTGAGGCCTGGCCATGTGGGATCCAGGGCAGGGGAACTTGGGCAAGTTGAGCAGTCGAGGGAGCCAATCCTATAGTATCTGGGGAAGAACTAACACCTTTTCCTTGCTTCAAATCTACCTACAGGACCTCCATTAATAAGAGAACCCCCCAGTAGTAAGGAGTTCTGGCTGCAAATCCCTTTTATCATGGGGGAACCAAACCAAAAGCAATGGAAGTAACACTTATTTGGAGCCCAGTCCATGCAGGTAGACATGGGTTTTTCCTCAAGTACATTCTGAGTAAGAGCAATAGATTTTTTTCAGAGACTTTGGTGGTAAAGACTGGGGCTGTCGACTGGCCTTGCTATTAAAAACCTACCTTGCTTTCCCAGGCTGCCCGACCTGAACTCAGACCCCCCCCTACACACCTTTGTTTACTCACCTGTTACCTTTGCCGCCATCTTCCTTGTCCACACCTGAGCACTGGGAGTGACCATCAACCCTTACTGAGGCCACTTGTCAGAACTTTCGAAACATGGTCCATCCCAGCCCTAGTTTCCATTGGTTTAGAAACAGACACATCATGGTATCCTCTCATATGTATCTTTCAGTCACCCCTCCAATGGCTCCTGTCATCTCAAGTCCAGCGTGTGTAGGACTAAGCTCACAGAGCGTCTCCCCGTGCAGCTGACGGTCTTCACTCCTTCCGTGTGTCAGTGGCTGCAACTCTGCTGTCCTTGTCCCCAGGCGCAACTGTTCTGAGTGTTCCCTGTCCCTCACTGTCCCTTCCGCTTTTTCCCTTCCACTCTTCCACATATCCCTGCCCTAGGTTGTAGGAATAATCTCTTGGACTCTGGAGTATTAGAACTGGAAAGACTCTTTTGCGTCCAATCCAATATCTTCTTTTTATACATAAGGAAATGGCAGCTCCAGAGAGGTTAAATAAGTCACCTTGCTCTGAACTAGCTGGAGCAGAGTCCGGCTGACCCTCCCTTCGCCTAGTCCTGTGTTCTTGCTACCCTGCTGTGGAGTCCTACCCCCTGTCTCCAGCCCCTCTCCCCTCATCTATTCCGTATGCTCAAGCACTCAGATTTATTGTGCTAAAACACTATCGTTGTTTCTCTTTCCCTCCCTCTCTCTCCACACACACAGATTTTTGGTGGTTCCTATAGCTAGGATGACTGACTATATAATTTATCACCCAAACTGGGTCTCTTGAGAGTGAAAAAGACTCTAGGGAAATAGGGGTAAGCCAGGACTATCCTGGGCAAACCAGGATGCACGGTTACCTTTCTAAATCATAAAGACTAGATGTCCCCTCCTGGAATTTAAGGATTGTAACCAGGCCCCAAACTACATTTCTATAATCAGGCTCCAAACTACACTTCCAAGATCTGTGCTCAAGAGTCAACACAGTGTTTTGCTCCAGTCAATTTGCCCGTCCTTCTTGGAGTACTTTGTGTGTATTTCTGCTTCGGAGCCTGGGAGTCTTTTTCTGCTTACCTAATCTGTTTCCTCCGGGGCTTGGTTAAGTCCCTTTTCTTCCGTGAAATATTCTAAGTCAGTTTCATCTGGCAGCGTTGTCTAGCTCCTCCGAAGTCGTGCACTCCCCATCTGTACTCCTAATTTGACACTTACAAGTCGTGAAATGAAGTGTTCTGATTTTTTTTGATAGTAGTGAGGATACAGTCTCTGATTATTCCTTCTATAAACACATCTGCTGCGAAAGTATGAGACCCAAAAAATAACCCAGAAGAAAACATTAAAATGAACAAAACAAAACTTTCAGCAGGGAAATCAGAACTTTATTTTACTAATGAGTGTGTAAGCTGTACAAATCTCTGCAAAGGGAAATTTGGCATTAGTTAACAGAAGTACACATGCAATCTCACTTCTATCTTTCTGTCTGCACAAGTGTGAACTAATGTATGTATGAAGTTATTGCTTGTGGCATTATTGTAATCCCAAAAGGTTGTAAACACCAAGTGTCCAGAAATGGGAAACTAGGAGAATAGACTGTGCTATAGCACACAGTGGAGTGCTATGCAGTTGCAAGAAAAACAAAGAGTAAGGAAGATCTCTATTCATGAATGTGGAGAGATCTGTAAGACACAGAGAAGGGAGAATGCAAGGTGCAGAAGAGTGGATATTGTGTGCTACCGTTTGTGTAAAAAAGAGCTGAGGAGGGAATGCCTATTTGTGTATTCATTATATATTCACTATCTATACAGATACACCCATCATATGTATACACATTTTATATATTTGTACTTTGGAAAAAGAAACAACGTTGGTCAAAAGGTATAAACTTTCCGTTATAAGATAAATTCTGGGGATCTAACGTATAGCATGCTGATTATAGTTAAGATTGTATACTTGAAATGTGTTAATACTAAGAAATAGAACTTGAGTGGCCTCAGTCCCCCACCCACACAAATAGTAACAAAGTATAGTGATGGGTGTGTTAATTAATTTGATTGTGGTAATCACTTCACAATGTGTACATATATCACATCATTACATGGTACCCTTTGAATAGATATAATTTTTGTCAGTTATACCTCAGTAAAGCTGGAATAAAGGGATGGAAATATAAATAGAAACTAAAGAAAAATAATTACCTGTAGGGGCAGGAGTGGAAGCAAGACTTTTCTGTGTATATTTTCCTATCTAATTTTGGATGTGAGTCATGTCAATGTATTATGCATTAAAAAAATCAAATTAAAACATTTAAAGTACTTTATTTTTTTATTTTTTTTTTTGAGACAGAGTCTCACTCTGTTGCCCCAGCTAGAGTGCCGTGGCATCAGCCTCGCTCACAGCAACCTCAAACTCCTGGGCTCAGGCGATCCTTCTGCCTCAGCCTCCCAAGTAGCTGGGACTACAGGCATGCGCCACC
Source organism: Cheirogaleus medius (assembly GCA_008086735.1). Lineage (NCBI taxonomy): Eukaryota > Metazoa > Chordata > Mammalia > Primates > Cheirogaleidae > Cheirogaleus > Cheirogaleus medius. The sequence continues at coordinate 22,130,567 of VBSM01002217.1, read as the reverse complement.
ATGCCCAGCTAATTTTTTCTGTATTTTAGTTGGCCAATTAATTTCTTTCTATTTTTTAGTAGAGATGGGGTCTCGCTCTTGCTCAGGCTGGTTTCGAACTCCTGAGCTCGAGCGATCCGCCCGCCTCAGCCTCCCAGAGTGCTGGGATTATAGGCGTGAGCCACCGCGCCCGGCTAAAGTACTTTATTTTATAAAATTATTTCTTTGGTAAAGTAATGCACAGTGTGGTTAATTAATTTTGCTCTTTCATTCGCAGTATTTTCATGCTTGAATTTGTAGAACTGAATAATCTTCTGGAGTGAAGGTGCCCTGGAGCGTGACAGGGGGAAGCCTGGAGAGGGGGTGACCCTAGTGGGGGAGGGGCAGTGGCACCCAGGGCTCCCACCTTCCAGCCAGGCTTCCTTATAAGTCAGCCATTTGCTGACTCCATATCTCGGTGCTTCCCTCTTATTTTTCTTAGCCTTCAAGAGTTTGGAGTTCATTCTTTTAGGTGAACATTTTATTCAACAGCATGATTGTCCAGCCTGTTAATTCTGGACACCAGGCCTGTTTTATTTGGTGATGTCTGTGGCGGTTTCTCCCAATAGCAGAGGAAACATCCTTTGTTCCACTTATCATGTTTCGTCTCACTCTGACAGATGTAATTTACAGCTCTTTGAGAATGTCATTTAGAAATAATCCCCAATTAATAAACCACTTTGCAATTATATTCTACTTTCCTTCTAACACACTTTCTGACTCTTGTAGGGGAAAAAATTAGGATGTGATTTGTCAATGTAGATATCTGAGAATGACCTGTTCTAAGAGAAATTCTAGTAAGAGAAGCCCTGAGGGTGACAATGATTCTCCTCTCCCCCTACATCCAATCCAGGTATCAATCAAATAGATGTCTTTGATTAAGTGTCCTCAGGAACTCTCAATTTACTTTTTCTTGTGTTTTATGTGTCATCTCCTATTGTTCTCCAAACAACTCTTTTACAGAATGGAGAAGGAAAATGAGGCTCAGAGAGGTTTAGTAACTTGTTCAAGGTCACACAGCCTACTTAATGACAAGCCTGGGGTTTAATGTTTGCACTATATCCATTATCTCCCTAGCTTGACCAAGCTCTGTCCCTTTTACCTCTGCTAGTACCTTTTATTTCATTTCCAAAGCCACTGAAGGCAGTTATGAGTTATCATTAACTTTCACAAGTGGAGTATTGTGATTTCCTCCCAACAGGGCTCTGTTTAAGGTGTTCCCCCTTATAACCTTGAGATCCTACTTACCACCCAGAGCTCAAACTCTCTAGGGGCCACAGGTATCGTTCCTCCACTCCACACACGTTTCCTGGAGTATCTCTCCAAATGTACAGCGTGGTGTTTTTCTTCTCTTGAAAAAAATTATTCCTTAGAACATAGGACTTTGTCTTGCATTTGAGTCCTCACAAAGTCTTTTGCCTTAACTAGAGCTGTAGTCCCCTTCTTTACTTTGAGCCTCAAAAATGTCTGGGCAGGACACATTACTGAGATCACCACAAATAAACACCAGCACTGGATGCTCGTGGAGGTTACCTAATGCAATGTTTTTAAAAAGGAAGCAAATTTGCGTGGTTTTAGAGATTATTCGTGGGCTCTGCCCTCACAGAAGTGCATGTTAGATATCATTATACACAATGCTTTTCAGACCAGATTATTTTAAAAAGCAGTAAAGTAAGTGGTGATGACTTACCTTGGTGATACTCATGAATACACATCTCCAGACAATCAAATACAAACTGGTTTCATGTTATATAAATGCACAGTTGTGGCTGGGATAAAATTTCCAGTGATAGCATCATGCACAAACGCCAAAGTGCTTTATCTCAAAACTATACATGGGCTGGGCACAGTGGCTCACGCCTGTAATCCTAGCACTTTGGGAGCCCGAGGTGGGAGGATTGCTTAAGGAGTTCCAGACCAGCCTGAGTAAGAGTGAGACCCTGTCTCTACAAAAAACAGAAAAAAATAGCTGGCTGTGGTTGTGTGCATCTATAGTCCCAGGTACTCAGGGAACTAAGGAAGGAGGATTGCTTGAGCCCAGGAGTTAGAGGTTGCAGTGAGCCATGATGATGCTACTGCACTCTAGCCGGGGTGATAGAGAGAGACTCAGTCTCAAAGGGAAAATAAATGTATACATGGGTGTGAGGGTGGTTTGCTCCAGAAATCTGTCAGTTAATTCTAAGAGTGACCCTAATGGTGGACTAAGATGCTATTGGTGATGTGTGCTGAGGGTTTAATAAAATTGTTTCGTAGTATTTGGGAATGAAAGAGAGCAACATTTCACTTGTATTATCTTATACAGTATGTGATTATGGATCTGCAAATGTCAATTCAGTATGATTGGACAATTAACTGTTTCATCTTAAGTGTTAAAAGTTTGTATATTCAAATTGACCAAAAAACTTTTTTTCTTGTCTTCTCATTGAGAAAATGGAAATTTGCTTTATTTTCAGAGTCATCTTATGTTTATGTCTGAACATTGTACTACCCACAAAAAATCAGATATAGACTCTGCCCTCGGGACACTAACAACCCAGTAGAGAAGTTTAGCCACTATTGTTGCTGCACAACAAGCCTCCTCAAACTCAGTGGTATAAAACAATAAACACTTTATTAGGTTCATGGATTCCACACATCAGAAATTCTGGAAGGGCCCAGAGCAGACAACTTTGTTCTACTCCATGAGATCTGGGACCTCAGCTGGGAAGACTTGAAGGCTCAGCTGCAATCATCTAGAGGTGTCTTTACTCACTGGCACTGGGCTTCCTCACAGCATGGTAGCTTTGCAATAGTCAGCTTTCTTACATGGTAGCTCAGGGCTCCAAGCACAAAAGTTCCATTGAACAAAGTCGATGCAGGTTTGTCTTTTTCCAACCTGGTCTTTTTCTGACAGTGACTATGCATTATTACTTCTGCCACCTTCTTTTGTTTACAAGCAAATAAGAAGTCTGTCCAGATTCACATGGAGGGAACCTAGAACCCATTTCTCCTGGGAGGAGTGTCAATATCACATTGTAAAAGATCATGTGGGATGAGAACTATAGTGGCTATTTTTAGAAAATGCAATCTGCCCCAAAGAACTTTAGCAGGCCCACATATAATAATACGAGAAGATAGAAGACTTGAAGAAAGTTATAGTTGAAGTGCTATGGAATGAGAGAAATGTTATCTATGGATGAGCTTGGGCACAGGAGGAGGGAGAGGGTATGGACACTTGGAAAAGTAGAGATGGGGACCAGATGTGGAATTAATGAGAACTGGGTGACTGGATGAAGATGTGAGGTTAGGGAAAGAAATAAATTTTTGTTTCAGAGTCTGGATGTCAGGGAGGAGGCTGTGCCTTGGGTAAAAATAAAGAACAGAGGCAGACAGGTGTGTGTGAGAAGGAGGATGATGAGATCCAAGGAAGGAGTTCCAGCAGCTGTTTGTGATCATCTTTACCCAGATCCACAACTCAGCCCTCAGCATTCTGGCCTCTGTACCCATCACTCTCCATGAAACTTCTCTGACATAGATGTCTGGTTGTGGCTAATCCTAATGGCTGCTCCCACAGGGCGTTCTGCCCTTCCTCCACTGCGCCTCTCCTGTGGCATTGTCCCCCGTGACCTGTCTTCCAGCGGAACATGCTTGGCTGACCGTTCCATAGGTTCTGCCGCTCTACTCTTGAACCATCTCCAACTCTGTTATCTGACCCATTCACAATACTTGACTCTGTGCACCACCCTTTTCTCTTAAAACTCTCCCATTTTTGGCTTCAGTTGGCCCTCCTTCCACCCCTCTGGCTGCACCATCTCAGTCTCCTGTGCTGGTATGTTTTGGTCAGCTGGCCCATAGTTTGTTGGTGGTCCCAGGTTTTTCTTCTTGGCTGCTGTGCTTGCTCTCTCTGTCTGCACTCAGCATGGCAAGGCAGGCTTCTAGTGGACATGGGCCCCTGCAATGGCATGTAAACTTTGTGACCATGTGTGGCTGGACACATATTTTTAGGAGATGATGCATAGCTTCACAAGATTCTCAAAGTGGTCTCTGTATTAAGAAAAACCAAAAGGTTGAAATCTAAAGGTTCCTTCATATTTACTCTATGGCTTCAAATTTATATTCAGCCCATAACACTCACTTAATCTCTAGGATCCCTCCCTGACTACACATTAGGCTCTTCGGGGAAGCTTAAAAATATTGATGATCAGAGCTTGACCCCAGACCAACTGAATCAGAACCCTGAGCATGGAGTCCAAGCACCCTCCTTGTTAAAAGCCACATAGGTATTGTGAAGCCAGTGTTTGAGATCCATGAAACTTTCTATCCAACTGCATAGAAGATATCTCCTTCTATATGTCACAGTATCAGTTTGATAAGATTTCTAGAAGGAAGAGCTTCAGATATTTGGAATTAGTGCTAGTTAGGATATTTTCTATGACAAATACATGTAATTGTTCTTAATACATTTCACAAAAAGTGTTAACCTGCTTTATGTCAGTCACCAAAATAACCCCAGTGGTTAATATTTTGAACTCTTTTCTCTTTACTGGGCTTAAAATAAGTTATGCTGCCTGAAAGAGAGTTAAATTAGATCAGGATTAGAGTGTCAATTCAGATGATAAAGATCTGTCTCTTTTTGCAATCAGTAGAGAGAATAGATTAAATATAATTGTTTCCTTTATGTTGATTTCATCCAGCTCCCTAATTCCTTTCTTCTTTGTCTAGCTTAATTGTTTCTTTTGTTTTTGTTTATTAAGGTGAACTTTCCTTACGAACAAGAAACTAGATTTTAACTGTTGTAGAATTTCAGTTTTGCAAAAGAGAAAGAGTCCTGGAGACGGATGGTGGTGATGGGTGCACCGCAATGTGAATGTGCTTAATGCCACTAAACCACCCCTCTTAAAAATGGTGACATTTATGTTATATGTATTTTATCACAATTTAAAATAATAACAAAAAATTTAAAAAATAAAAAGGACAACTCACTATTTAAAGAAAAATATCTAGATTTAGGTGAAATAAATAATTGATCATTTTAAAGGAGAGTTCTTATTTCACAGCAAAAATCCAATCTGTTGGAAAATGATACCCGAACTATGATTTCTATCAAATCACAGTGAAGTCAGGAGGGTGGACAGTAGCTGCCGTGGAGGCTTCAGGAAACCTGATGCTGATCAGCTGGGTAGACGAGCTTTCAGAGTAAAGACAAGATGAAAGAAGAGGGCTGTGTGGGCTGCCTTTTGGTGGCATCCCTGGCTATTTTGCCGCACAGTCCACAATGCTGCCCCTATTCCTTCAACTTGTCTGGACTTTATAAGCATCATTCATTCAGCTTCACATTTCTGGAAGGGTCCAAGCTGCCTCGTGACTGTGCAGCCTCCCTGCTTCCTCAGGGTGCGAGTTTCTCTTACTCTTCTAGCCTTAGCCTGGCCAAACCCACTGTCATGAAGTCTTTTTTTTTTTTTTTTGATGGGCTAAGGTTTCTTTCCTTAATTAACATTTAAAAATAATTCAGTTCCTTCAGGGACATGGCAGACAATTAAACACTATTAAAACACTTACAAATCTAGAGAGCATCAGGGCAGGAAAGATCCCAACCCCATTCCTCTCTAGGTTTTCCCGTGAATCCTCTTGGAGCCTCAGTCTCTTCTGAGCTTGCCTTCTGTCTCCCTTAGCCCCCTGACCTGGGGGCGAGGCCCCCCTGAGGCGGAGCAGGCTGTGAGTGAACTAACAGAACTTGGCAAACTGTGTAGGAGGTGTGGGAGGCAGTAGGGGCTCCCGGAACAAAGACACATGATTAAATAGAAATCTTTGTGGTGAGGACGGATGGACCTGCCTTGTCACTCCCTGAATTCAAAGAACTTCCCTGGAGGTAGGAGGAGGCTTCAAGGGAGAGATGAAGGGAGTCTCTCTGTTCTAGGGAAGCAGTGGGCCGGCACCTCCTTCTAGCATGCAGGGCGGGGAATCCTGTGGCTGAGGAATATAGAAATTGGATGCCAACGACACTGAGTACAAAGACCACCCTCTGCCTTCATGGACCAGTGTGACGAGAAGGAAAAGCCTTCAGTCTGAGTCAGCTCATAAAGTCTATCTTAAAGGGTAAACACTTGGCTGCCACATGAGTGAAGGTTCACCTCAAAAGACTCAATTTGGATATTATTTATGCCATTGACAGTGTGACATATTGCCCAAGTGACTGCCAAGATGTGTGTGTCTTCCACAAAACAAACTGACTGTACACTCACCGTATGAAGTTTCCAAAAAGAGTTTCCCAGGAAACTGGAATACTGTTAGGTGGTCCTTCCTCACCAAGCGGCCCCAAGGGGGCCTGGTGTAGAGAGGGGTAGACCCAATATATATTTCCTTCTTCCCTAACTTCTCTCTTCCCTCCTTTTTATTCTATTATCCCCCCCTCCCCCCAAATGTCTAAAGAAGGGATGTCCCAATAGGACACTAAACAGGAGATACTATTACCTTCTAATAGGAAGAATGTATTTGCTGAATCACAAATCGACCATCTTGTCTGTCAGAGAGACCAACAAGAGTTTTCGAAATTAGGCATTTTCTGGAAAAATCTATGACCTGTGGTCCTGTTAATTGTTACGTTAGTGTGCAGCAAGATGGTGTGAAAGAATTCAGGTGGGATCAAGCATTTATTGAGCGTTCGTGTCCAAGAGATTGTGTTTCAAGTTGTAAATGCATTATTTGATATTAACGAGTCCCTCCTAACAGGCAGGCATTACCCCAGTTTACAGTTGGGGGAACTGAGGTTTGGAAAGGACTAGGATTTACCCAGGGAGAGTGAGCCCAGGCCACTCCCAATTCTTTCCACTGTAGCACATCTTCAGCATGAGCAACAGGCTGGTTTTCCCTTCCTGTCCAGACTGGGACCAGACCTCCTTCCAGGAAGCCCCCACCACCTCTCCTAATACAGACATCCTGAAAACCCAGCCTGGGCCTCGGGAATGATCTTCTGGAAATGCACAGATGAACTACAAACTGGCCCTTCTCAGCCCTTCTCCCTGTTTAAGGTGAGAAGCCAAGGTCATTTTCCATTTCAAGTCCTGCACATTTTTTAATGGCAAGCCTCAATATGGGCCAAATCTCTTCTTTCCCTTTGAAGCTTTCCTGCCTGGCTCGAGCCCCACCCACCCCTCAGATGCAGCAGCACTTAGAACTCTTTTACTCCTTTGGCATCTGTCCGAAGTGCCTTGCGACCTCTCCTGTATCCCCCTGGCAGCCACATCATCTAATACACTACCCTGTGTCTCCACAGGACTGCTCAGGGCCTTCTGCACACGAGGCACCAAGTGCTAGCTTCTCAGTGGTTTGTTAAAGGATACAAAAGGCAATCGACTTTTCCGCGGGGAGGAACTTGAGGGGAGTGGGTCCTAGAACGCAGAACAAGGCTCTGATATCTTTTCGCATTTTCTCTAGTTTTCCACGACTTGAGATGTCAATGTATGCCTGTTCTGGGAATCTGATATTTGTGACCTAGATGAACAGTTTAAGTTGAATCAGGCCATTCTTCATGCCATAGCATCCTCCCAGAACCACTGGACAAGGAGAGGCTCTAGAACTTTCCTTGTGCACGTGCCAGGATTACCCGAGCTACGTTTTGGCTGATTTCTGATTCGGGTGACTCTCCTTGAAGCAAGATAGCCAAATCAGCTTCTTCCTGATAACACCAATCAGATTTTATAGCAAAGTCCCCAGTTAGGCAGGGAAAGCAGAGAGGTGGCCTGAGTCACTGATTTTGTGTTGCAGAAGGTTCTTTTCCACTGAGAAGGACTGAATATTTTCTGCTGAAACCTTTTACTTCCTGTACCTAGCGTATTTTTCCTATGTACGTTATGGTACAGAAGTCCTTTTGAGTGGCTTCTTTGTTTTATTTGCTTAGTTAAAACCCTGAAACTAAGGGTTGGGGAATAAATTATTCATATTTGGAGTATGTGGCTGTCTCAAAAATGTCATCCATTTTAGATAAAATAGGAAGACATATAAATTATTTGATAGCTTATCAGCCAATTTCCAATGTTTTTTCTCCACCCATGTCCTTTATATTTCATGTCATTTGAAAAAATAGTCTCCCTTGGTACCAGCCTTAGCTAAAGAACATTTTTTTAAAATAGAAATTACTAACTATTCCTTGCATTTTCAACTTCTCTTCATCTTTGCATTTGGAAGATAATACTCTCTAGGGAGATTTGAAGATATTAATAGAAGTGAGAATGCATGGATGCTTCTGCAACAAATTCCCAAGGAAGGTTTTTCCAGATGTGGAATGCCATGGGGAGTCTATCTGGCTTAGATAATTGACAGCTGCCAGCCTGTAATCTTCTGTGCCAAATTGGGGCTGCAGCCGCAGAAGGCAACACAACAGCTGGGCTGCTGGGAGCCGCGTCCCTGCACAAGGCACAGCTCTGCCCCCCACAGCCACCTTGAGGGGCCTCGCCCACGGAAGCAGGTGCGCTGCTCTGGAAAGGGAAGGAAGCCTGTAGCTTCCACCTGGTAGGTGAGAGAGAGGAAGCGCCTTCACTCAATTCACTCAAACAGGCCGCAGTTGGATAATTGGGGATTCACTTTTTATTGCATTGACTTTTTAGCATTTGATTTTTAAAATTTTTATTAGTGCATAATAGTTGTACATATTTGGGGGTACATGTGATATTTTAATACAAGCATAAAATGTATAATGATCAAATCACAGTAATTGGGATATCCATCATCTTAAACATTTCTCATTTCTTTGTATTAGGAAACTTCCAATTCCATTCTTCTAGTTATTTTGAAATATACAATGAATGATTATTAACTATAGTCACTCTATTGTGCTACTGAACACTAGGTCTTATGTATTCTATTTAACTGTATTTTTGCACCCATTAACCAATCCTATTTATCTCCCTTCCCTACTCCCCTTCCCAGCGTCTGGTAGCCACATTCTACTCTCTATCTCAATGAGATCAATTTGCTTTGGCTCCCACAAATGAGTGAGAACATTCGAGATTTGTCTTTTTGTCCTGGCTTATTTCACTTAACATACCATCCTCCAGTTCCATCCATGTGGTTGCAAATGAAAGGATTTTATTCTTTTTTATGGCTGAATAATATTCTACCATGCGTACATACCATGTTTTCTTTGTCCATTCACCCACCGATGGACACTTAAGTTGATTCCAAATCTTGACATTGTGAATAGTGCTGCAGTAACCATGGGGTTGCAGATATCTTTGGTATACTGATTTCCTTTCTTATGGATATATACCCAGCAGTGGGATTGCTGGATCACATGGTAGTTCTATTTTTAGTTTTTTGAGGGACCTCCATACTATTTTCCATAGTGGCTATATTAATTTACATCCTTAACAACAATGTTAGAGCAATGTTAGCATTTTAATATGAAATGCTTTAGGGACCAGTTCTTAAAATGAGGCAGGACCATAAAGCAAAAAGACTGAAGATATCATCCCAACAGAGAAAACAGTCCCCTTCCCAGGGCTGGCATGGTGTGGCTCCTCCACTTACTGACTGTTAAATCTTAACCCCAAACCATCTTAATAGCCTCTGACCCTCTCTCATTGCCCGGTATCAGGTATGATAGATAATACCACCTGTCCTACCTACTACACAGGCTTATTCTGGGATCAGAGATATTAATGTAAGTGCTTTGTCCACTGTAAAACCAATTTAAACAGAAGACACAGATGAGTTAAGAAAGAGTCTTTGGTATGTATGATCTCTGTCCTTCTAATTCTCTGCCTTTTTAGACCTATGGTCTAGATTGTAAATGCCTCCTGATAATAATAACAACAGCTACCATTCGTTGCACACTTTCTACATGCCAGGTATTGAGCTAAATGCTTTACAGGCATTATTTTATTTCATCCTCCTGATCACCTTGCTGGTTGGTACTCCTGTTGCTTCAGTTCACACCCAGGGGTAATAATTGGCTTTTGAACCCTGCATACTCTTCTGGAAAAGCCCATCCGCTTCCCTTTAGGCTGCCTTCTAAACGAAGGAGCTACATTCGCCATTTTCAATTGACATTTTAAAAAATGGTCTAAAATGTTATCAATTGTTGAGTCATTTTTTAATGTTTGAGAGTAGCATAAGGCTAGACGTCATAGAATGCAATAGTGGTTACTGAGCAAGCGGAGAGAGAGAGAGAGAGAGAGAACACTACACTGGGAAGAGAGAAGGAGAAAGTAGCGGAAGGAGGGAGAAAGACAATTCATGATTGAGAGAAAAATACATCATTTATTGTTTCTGATAAAAAAAAATACTGATTCTGTGAAATGCATTTGTATTCATAAATCTCATCTAATATTCTCCATGCAGATAATCCTTAAAAGCATATAATTACTTAATGGGCTTTTGATGCTCCTAGTGCAGGAAGATTTGGAACTACATGATCTTGATAATCTTCGTAAAAGATTAGAAGAGGCTTAAAGTGAGACAATTCCCAGGGTTTCAAAGCTTTGCTGGACAGAAATGATTAAACTTGAGCTGGGGGTGGAAAAGATAAGAAGTAGAACGAGAAGAGGATGGAAATGGGTGAAATGGCTTCAGAAAATGCTGTCACCCACAGCTTCCCTTTTAGTCACCTTCCTCATCTTTAAGTGGCAAGTGCATTTTGACTTTGGCTGTGGTAGGTCCCTGCCTGACCCCAACAGCAAGTAGACAAGTTCAAGGCCCTGGTCCCTGTCTGCATCTAGTGAAAGCCCCGTGGTTGTCTGCTCCGGGTCCTGTCACATAAACTGGTAATGACTGAACATGTTTTCACTGGCAGCTCTTTCAACACAGAACTTTATGGTTCTGGAGTGTACTATAAAGCTGAACAATTTTGCAATTCAAAAATGTTCCAAGTCCCTTTCCATTTCTCAGAAGCTCTCTGGGTTGGGTGTCCCTTTAGCTGGGTACCTTCTAAGAGCCCTGAAGGTGAATGCCGCCTGGGAACCTGAGTCTGACCAGGTCATTTGGGAGAATTTCCAGTTTGGTAGAAAATGAGCTTCTTTCTGTCCAGGCCAACAATCAAATTTGAGCTTAAGAAATAGCATTTATAAGGAAGAAATAGAGAGTGGCTTCTTTTGCAGAATCAGTTCTTAGGTGTCAGATGTTGATTATCCAGTGCTGTGCATTATTTAGGGCTTTTGTTGCTCTGCTTTCCTTGGTGGCTTTGCCTTTTCTCATCACGCATTCTCATCGCCTCTAAAAAACAGGCAAAGTAAGAGACATGAGTTAAAACTGGGGTCTGAGCATTTTGCTGCTAAGAAGCAGCTCCTGTAGGGCAGCATTTCTTATTCACCCTTGAACTTTTCTCCCCACCAGCACTTCATACAGGCGTCTATGGGGAGCTCAGTGGTGGTTCTTTGTAGGTGGGTTAGGTGCAGGTGAATATCTCACTGTGATTCCAGGGGAGAGGTGGAGAGAGGCCTCCAGCTTTGTTTGCAAGGAGGGGTTCTGAGGTCCCTGGAACATGCAGGGAGTGTGGCTTTGGTGTCAGTCCTAGTGTCTTTCACACACGGAGGGGGGCACTTGATCTGTAACTTGCTGCCCACTGGTTGATGCACTGGCATCTCATGCCCTGCACCACCGACGTGGGCTTCAGCACAGTCTTGGGAGCCCAGGCTCTATTGGGTAGAAAAGAAAATTACCAGGTCCTTCTAGGTCAATCAGTCTCAAATTTTTTGGCCTCAGGACCTCTTTATTTTCTTAAAAAGGATTGAGGTCCCCAAATATTTTTAATATTATTATATATCAATCAATATTTACCATATTAGATTAAAACTGAGAAATTAAAAAAATAATTTACCAATTTATTTCAAACAATGTGCCTATTGTATCTTAACATACATTTTTTTTTTTTTTTTTTTTTTTTTTTTTTTTGAGACAGAGTCTCACTCTGTTCCCTGAGCTAGAGTGCCGTGGCGTCAGCCTAGCTCACAGCAACCTCAAACTCCTGGGCTGGAGTGATCCTTCTGCCTCAGCCTCCCGAGTAGCTGGGACTACAGGCATGCGCCACCATGCCCGGCTAATTTTTTCTATATATTTTTAGTTGGCCAATTAATTTCTTTCTATTTTTAGTAGAGATGGGGTCTCGCTCTGGTTTCGAACTCCTGACCTTGAGCGATCCGCCCACCTCGGCCTCCCAGAGTGTTAACATACATTTTTTAAAATAAATTTTATTGTGTATCTTTGAGGGTTACAACATGACGTTATGGGAGACACAGACAGTAAAATGGTTAGTCTAGTGAAGCAGATTAACATATCTGTCACCTCACATGGTTACTTTTGTGTGTGTGACAAGAGCACCTAAAATCTACTTGTTTAACAAAAAACCCTAATGCAGTGCAATTTCATTAACTTTAATCCTCATTTTGTACATTAGATCTCTAGAATTGTTCATCCTGTGTATTTGCTATTTTGCATCCTTTGACCTACATCTCCCCATCTCCTCTCCCCCACCCTCAATACATGGTAACCGTTGTTTCATTCTCTATCTCTGTGTATTTGAGCACTTTTATTCCACAAAGAAGTGACATCATGCAATATTTTTCTTTCTGTGTCTGGCTTATTTCACTTGGCATAATGTCCTCCAGGTCCATCAATGTCGTGGCAAATGCCAGTATCTCCTTTTTAAAGAATGAATAATATTCTATTCATATACGTACATATATGTGTCTCTCACATTTTCTTTATCCATTTGCCCATTGAAGATATCATTATAAGGCAGTGACCTCATCTCCTTTAGGTATATACCTAAAAGAGGGATTGCTAGGTCATATGGTCGTTCTGTTTTTAATTTCTTTAGGAGCCTACATACTGTTATCCATAATGGCTGTGCCAACCTACATTCCCACTAACAGTGTACCTTTTCTCCATACCATCACCAACCTTTATTATCTCTTATCTTTTTGATAAATTATTTTGTATTAAAAAACAGTATTTTCCAGAATAGCGTTATTGTTTTACTTTGCTGCAAATCCCTTTAGTGCCTGTCTTAATGGGAGATGGTTGGATTTCATATCTGCTTCCACATCTAATCATTGCCATATCACGTCATGCACTTTCTGGAAAACTCCACTGTGCACTTGAGAGAGCATGAGAGTAAACAAGTCAAATAGTGTCTCAGTATTATTATGAAAATAGTTTTGACCTCTCAGACCCCCTGTAAAGGTCTCCAAGGTTCCCTAGAGGATACTTTGAAAACTGCTTCTCTAGGAGCAAACTCCCTGAAACTTGCCTCTCTCTGTGTTTAACGTGGCCATCTTATATGATGACATTTCTGCATTAGCACAAAGTGGGCACAGTGAGCCAAGCAAATAATCCTTTTATGGCTTTTGGCATTTGAATAGTGCATATGAACATCACAGAGACAAGCGAGAATAAGATTGACATTGAATGTCCTGTTGGGCAGCATGGCCAGGCTCTTGCTCATAGACTATCAACAAGATCATCCAGAGAGTGAGATGGGCTCCTCTCCACGTTTCTCAACATGTGAGCTTCAAATTGCATGTGCTCCACTTAGCCTGGACAAAACATCAGTTTTTCCTCTTCACAATTACCAAAAGCTTTATAAGAGAGGAGCACCTGTTCCGAGTCCCTCTGAGCTTCCTGTTCCAGTGCCCAAGGGTAGCTTAAGTCTGTTTTTTAACTTACCAATAACTGGGCAGTTTACCCAACTCATCTGCTACTTCCTGGATGCAGAATGATCTCAATCATAACCCCCTTTTTCCTGCACTAATCAAGACAGTGGCTGAGCTATGACACTCGCAGATGAGCATGAATGGAAAGCAGGGATTTATGAGGATTGTGGGCCAGTTTCGTTCAGCATCAGACTCTGCCCGCTGGAGGAATGACAGTGCAGTGGATACAGCCGTTCTTCAGCCAACGTGCAGATCAAAGAGAGTCTATTGAAAACACCAAACAAAACACATTTTGATGTTGTTCTAATGCAGGAACATAATTTTTAATGAAGCTAGAAAAATATTCAGCTTTGTTCTCTGTCCTTTGGGAGAACTACATGCATCAGTGCTCTAACCGCTCCGGAGCTGGCAGAAGGATGGTGTCTGTGGGTTCCCTTTCAATTATGGAAGTTTACAGTGAGGAGAGTCAGAGATCACCCAGAGTGGAGGGAAGGGTGTGTTTGTGTGTGTGGTGTGTTTGTGGGAGAGAGCTGCAGGGTGGGGACTGTGTCACTATAGCAAGGCCCCTCATTGTGGCCTCTCTTTGTCCCCTGTAAACTTAACTGTAGCACTCAGGCAGCACATGAGGAAATTGGAAAGCCAGTGCTGTCTATGAGTTCCCTGTGACCTGGGTAGTTACTTAACCTCTCTGGATCTCAGTTTCCTCATCTGTAAAACAGGAATAACAATAGTATCTGTCTCATAGGGCTGTTTAGAAAAATGGAAAGGTAGTATACATATAATCTTCTTAAAACAGTGTACAACACATAAAAAGCACAAAATAAATGTCAGACACTATTATATTATTATTATTGGCATCTGAAACTTGGGTTCCTCATCTGCAAAGTAGGATTTTCCAGGTTGGTGTGGGGCTTAAGTTAAAAAATATATGGTCACGTCTTAGAGAAAATGTCAAGTGCCATTAAAAGTAATGCCCTATATTTTGGAGGCAAGTCAAAAGAACAGCTTAAGTTTGTACCTGAGTATTTTTCCACGTGTAAGTCCTTGAACAGTAACCCATGATTATCTGTACTGTTTTGAAAGCAGGGCAGTTATTTTTAAAGGAAGGAATATATAATAACTAGAGCAGGAACAGCAATATAATTGCAACTAGTAATAACAATTGCTAATATTTGTGGAGTGTTTATCTTGTGCCAACACTGAGCTAAGTACTTGGTATGTAACATACCATCTCACTCCTCACCACAGCCTTTGAAGGAGGTACTACGTATCATTATTCCCAGCTTGCAGATGAGGAAAGTGAGGTCACTCAAGGCCACTCAGGCAGCACATGGCTGGGCCAGGACTGAGCCCAGGCAGGCTGATTCCGGAGTCACCCCTCCCCAGTGCAATAGCAGAGCTGTCAGTCCAGTGGGAGAGGGGAGGGGATTGCATCGCAGTTTGAGATAGCAGATCACAATGTCATGCTCTGCAGGTGACAGAGTTTTTAATGTGCTTTTTAGATAAGATAAATGATGTTTTATCATTAGTATTTGTGGGGAGAAGGTGGCTGTTTCCTAGTGAGGAAATTGTTGACTTTAGGTGGGAGAGACAAGATGCAAGACTCTTAAGAGCTCTCCAAGGACAGTGTAAGGAGGGGGCTGGGACCGAAATCCACACAGTGTTTCTGGACGGGTAGAGAACTTAAAAAGAAGGCGCACAGGATGTAACCTGGCAGAACCTTCCTGGGGGTGGAAAGGGATGCAATTTTTCTCAGGTTGCCTGGAAGCTGTCCTATAGGGCCTGGGTATTATTTCCATGTCTCTATCCAAGGCTATTTGGTGGAGCAGGAAGATGCCACAGCAGGTATAACTAGCTATTTCTGGGAAGGCTATATAACTTAGTCATATAAAGTGAGGATTTAGGGTCAGAGAAACCTGAATTTGAATCTCAGCTCTGCCACATAAAAGCTATGTGCTTGTGCAAGTACTTAATTGTCCAGGTCTTCATAGGCTGGTTGTAAAGATTAAGTAAGAAACTGCATGTAAATAGATCACTTGGCACTTTGTGAGCCCCCAGTAAATGGAAGCCATTATTATCGTTGTTATCATTATAATTAGATCTTCCCACTGGCTGATTCCTGTATTTTCCAGTTGTGCTGAGGGGCTGGCCTTTAATTGTTGCTTGACCTCCAGCTATTTTAGATTGTTATATGTGATGCCAGTTATAGGTGCAGGACCCCACAGGTGGAGGCCTGCCGGGGTGCTAAGCCTCTCTTCCTTATAGATGAATAAACAATGGTGTAAGTTCAGGGTGGTATTGGTCAGGCTTTCCTGCTTGGTCCTGTTCTACTGCAAGCCTTAAAAGCACATGCAGAAAGGATCAGTCAACTATAAACAGTCATAGCCCTGGCTCAACTGAGGAAGGCCGTGGCTTACCATTTCCTGATCTGGTGGGTTACCACACCCTGCCAGAGTTCTTAAGAACACTGATCAGGCAGTTAAGGGGCCACACTTCTTCCTACCAGATAGGAGAGCTTACTAACTTTGAACAAGATCCAGGCCTGTGTCTGAGAAATGCAGGGACCACCCTCTGCTCCATGCAGACCCCTAGCTGAGCAAGGAGCCCAAGAATTTTGCAGCATGCCCTTCACTCTTTCATCGAACGGTCAAAGCATGGCTATCTTTGGAACATCTCTAGGGGCCGGATTGTCTGCCCCAGGGAGAAGTCCTCTGTGTATAGCAGGCCTGAGCCCCCTTGTGTTACCTGGGCACGAGTTGATGTCAAACCCAGACTGGTGCAGAGACAGGACAGAGGTGGGCAGCAAGCAGGCTTCTGCAGAGCAGGTATCGGGTATGTGTAAATGTGTCACAACCCCAGTGTGTGATCTAAGCAGCAGGGTTTGAGGTTCAGTATCAAGGTCTCTAACGAGCACCAGAGCCTCGCAGGGAGGTAAACAGTTGCGAGCCAGGTTCCAAAGCTGGGAACCTTGGCAAGCGTGGGGAGATGTGGGCAGAGTCCAGCTCTCCTGAGCCACACACCGACCTGCCCATACAGGTTGGTAGTTTGGTCATCACATGCGTGTGGTGCATTTTCCCAGCAGCGTCTTCGAGGTGTTGCTCAGCTCCTGACACCAGTGTCCCCCTTCAGGCACTGCGTGTGCCAGCCCCAACAGCATCTCCAGCTCCTTCAGCTGCTCTAAGCCATGATGGCCCCAGCCTCTCAGCCCAGCTCCCCTCTAGCCTTAGTTTAGCCCCCATTTCTCAAGTGTAGTCCTAGGCCAGGCACAATGTGAGAGCTCTGCACACATTCCCTCCCTTAACCCTCCAAGAACCTTGTGAGGGAGGTGCTGTTGTTAACCTCATTTTACAGATGGAGAAACTGAGGTGTAGAGCGGTTGCGTTGTGCCCAGTCATGCAGCTAGTACGTGGCAGAGTGAGGATGCAGATGAGGCCTGTCTTTCCCCAAAGCATCAGCTCTGAACCGCCTTCTCTGTGACGTGTTCAGCTGAGATGGAAACTTTACAACCTGTTCGGCTGCTTCTCAGAGTTGCTGCATCAGGCTGGAGCAGTGGTTTGCCACCTGGGCTGCACACTGAAATCACCTGGGAAACTTTAAAAAGTTCTTACGCCTGGGTCTTGCCACCAGAGATTGTGATTTCGGTTGAGCCGAGGCGCAGCCTGGGCATTCACCAGACCAGGGCTTGGCCCGCATTTTCTGTAAAGGGCAGACAGTGCAGAGTTTAGGCTTTGCAGGCCATATGGTCTCTGTTGTAACTACTCAACTCTGACTTGTAGAGCAAAAGCGGCCGTGGACTATATGGAAATGAACGAGCATGGCTGTGTTCCAGCAAAACTTTATTCACACAAACAGGTGGCTGGCCGGAATTGGCCCCTGAGCCACAGTTTGCCAATGACTGATCAAGTCGGGCAGCTCATTAGTAGGTTCTGTCCCACCGCCAGTGAGATTAGAATTCATCCCGCTTCATCCTGTGGATCTGGTGTCTGTGGTGTCTTGGGAGAGCCCCGGGCCCCCCCATGCCTTCCAAACCGCCACCTTCCTGCAGGACGAGCAGGCGTGGCCCAGTCTCTGTGACTGAGCGTCTGCGATGGCCTCTGTGTTATGGAGGACCCCAGCTCCCCGCTGGGCTGGAAATCCTGCCACGAACCGCCACCTGTTTGGCGGGGGTCCTGTCTGGCTTGCTCGCCCTCCCCCATGAGGCATTAAAATTGGCCCCCTTGGTCTTGGCTGGTGGCCAGGTCCTCTGTAATTAGAAGGATCAGCTGGACCTGTGAGGCTGCCACCTGTTTGCTAAAGAGGACCGCCCTTCGTAAGCACGCCTCCCCTCGCTGCTCCCTCCCCAGGCTCATCTCCCTCCAGAGCCAGTCCCGGGGGGAGGTCTGGTCCCCACCCCTTCCTCACCCCCAGGCCTTGCTTCCTTTTCTTTCCAACTGACCTTCCATGCCTGCCTTGTGCTTATAGCTTGAGTGATAAGCATCATTTTCCCCCAAGGGATTCGGCATATCAGTTTTCTTTTATGGAATATTAATGCAGTATTCCTGAAGTTGTGGGTCGTGATTATTTACAAAGTCAAAAGGGCAACTGGAAAACAAAGCTGCTGAATTGCTATTGGGGATTGGAATGATGCCCCAACCCCCTAAAAATAGAGAAATCAAAGTATGCTTTCCTTACCTCCCTTCACATGGCCGCTGTCCTTGGTAATGGGGTGTAGAAACCCCACAAAAAATGCCAGACCAAAAGAAAACTATTACTATCGATGGCACTTAAGATATTAACAGTTCATGTGCACAAAGTGTCTTTATAAGTGAGCTGTTTAGACATTGGAACGCATTTGTTCAACAAGCATTTATTGAGGCCTGAATTCGTTCCGCATGTCAGGGATATGGGATAAAGCTCCTGCCCTCGCCAGAGAGAGACCATCATGTAAACAGATAACAACAAGATGGTATTCTAAGTGCTGTACTAGAGGCGTGTGCACAGTTCTGAGTGTGCCTGGCTGGAGTGCAAGGCTGAGATGTCAGGGAAACTTCTCACGGGGGTGGGCGAGAGGTGAGCTTGGTGGAATGGAGCTCCCCAGATGGAAAACAGGAGGAAAGGCATTTCTGGGTAGAGGGACCATCCTGTCAAAGACAGGAGCAGACGAGGTGTGGGACTGGAGTGTGTGCTTCGTGGCGGGGAGTGGTGCCAGTTGAGTCTGGACAGTGGCTAAGGGATTTATAAGCCGTTCTGGAAGCTAGCTCCAACTTTCCTGGATGATATGGGCCAATAGAAGCATCTTAGAGAAATGCAGTCGACTCTGTTTTAGAAAGATGATTCTAGCAGCAGTGGGGTGCTGAGTGAGTGTGATGAGTAAGGAAAGGAGCAGGGGTGCTATTAGGAGGCTGTTGTCAAAATCAAGAGGCTCCCAGCTGAGGACGTGGAAGCTGGGATGGACAGGACAGGACACAGAGGTGATTGGATGGTGAAGGTGAGTGAGAAAGTGTTCTTTGGTTAAAAATACAGAAGAAGGAGTAGTGTTTTATTCATTTATTTAAGACAGAGCCTCACTCTGTTGTCCTGGGTAGAGTGCAGTGGCATCGTTGTAGCTCACTGAAACTTCAAACTCCTGCACACACAGTGTCGTGCCCAAGTAGGTCGTGCATCAGGGTGTCAGCTGACAACTTCTGGTGCCTGGGCACTGGGTGGTGGGAAGGTCCAGGAGTCCCGCCCAGCCTCCTGCATAAACAATGGGGAGACAATCGTGTCGACTTGGCAGTGGCATGACAGAACAGGTCAGGATGGAAACGATGACCTCACCTGGTTTTGACAGCACTGAAGATGTAACTGATAACGCGTGTCAGCTCATTTGTCCATACGAGCTATGTTTGTTGCTACTCGTTCTTCTGTTTGTTGTGAAAACTCTGTTTCACCCTGGAGTTTGGTATTAAGTAGGAGAACTCATGCTAATTAAGTAGATTCATGGTTGTCTTTGATTGAGATAGTTCTGCAATTCAGTGCAACAGATTGCGACTGACACATCTCAATTTAATGAAGGTCATTTCTACTGAGTCCCTACTACGTGCAGAGAACAGTGCTGAAATGGGTCATATTTTTAAACACTGTTGACAGCTACAGCTGTGTTGGCTGTTTCTGCTACTTTGGCAGACTGAAAGTGCTTTGCCTTTTTCCTTTGCTAGCGAGTCATTATATTTTTCATTGACAAACTGGGTTGCAAACCAGGGATGATTCACTTTGCACAAGAGAAGGGTTCCCGAAAATTATTTTTGAAAATGAATTGTTATAAGATGAATAATTTTTTTTCCTGTACTGGTGGATTTTTCTTTTCTTTTCTTTTTTTTTTTTTTGAGACAGAGTCTCACCCTGTTGCCCAGGCTAGAGTACCATGGGATCAGCCTAGCTCACAGCAACCTCAAACTACTGGCTTAAGCCATCCTCCTGCCTCAGCCTCCCAAGTAGGTGGGACTACAGGCATGCACCACCAAACCCGGCTAATTTTTCTATTTTTAGTAGAAATGGGGGCTCACTATTGCTCAGGTTGTTCTCTAACTCCTAAGCTCCAGTGATCCTCCCACTTTAGCCTCCCAGAGTGCTAGGGTTACAGATTTTTCTATTAAAGGAAATTCTGTTGCTGAATTGTTTTGAAAGGTAAAACATTATTTTCTGATTTATCTGTTTGGTAAAAGAGAATTTTTTACCTAAAGGGAAAATAGGTCAAAATTTAATAACTTTAGAAATCTGAAATAATACCAAACACAGACTTTAAATAAATATTTTTAAGAGCCTATGAACAATATGTACTAACAAAAAGAACCAATTTCATGAGGATTATATGACAGAACATGTGCTGATCTGGAGGAAAGGCAGAGCCTCATTCACCAGCAATGGCTGTAATGTCCAATCTCCCAGTGTAAAAGATGGGGATCACAAGAGAAGCAACAGAGAAAGAACAAAAAGACTGAAGAAGAAAAGAAACACAGAGATCAGGAAAGATAACAGCAGGTGGTGGATATCCGAAGAGGCAGAGGAAATTAAAGCCAAATGGTGAAAGTGACAGCAAGGAGGAGAGCAGGCCAGCAGGAGAGAAGAGAGAAGCCCCCGCTCCATGAATCTGTGGCATCTGACCCATCCTGCTTGAGAGCACATTGACCACAGGATGTCTGATCTGCACTGGATTCTGCCATTCCTCAGGGTGCCATGTTTTACCGCATAGCAATAACTTACAACTTTCGCTGGGTGCTTACATTGTTCCCCATGCTTTGTGCATTATCTCATTTAACCCTCTTAATAACCCCTTGAGGAATCATTCTCCCCATTATGATAGATGAAGTAACTATATTGCAGAGAGCCTGAGAAGCTCGCCCCAGGGCAGAAGCTTTGAGTGGAAAAGCTTGTGTGATTGGTAGAGTTCTAAGATTCGCAGCCCTTGGTGCACAAACCTGTAGAATCTTCTTTCTTTCAGTGTGGACAGAACCTGCAAAGATGATGGGATTTTGCCCTCTTTAGGGGATGTTATATAGCAAGGAGAAAGAGCTTTTTGCAGATATTAATAGTAAGTCATGTACCTAATCAGTTGATTTGGGGTTAGTTAATTAAAAGGGAGACTGTCTTGGGTGGGCCTGACCTAAATAGGTGAGCTCATTAAAAGAGGGCCCAGGCCTTCCCTAAAGAAAGAAAACGGAAGCAGGAGAGTCTTCTGCTGACCCTGAAGAACCAAACAGCCATGTTGTGAACAGCCAATGGAGGGGGCCATGTAGCAAGGACCTGAGAGTGGCCTTAAGGAGCTGAGAGTGGTTCCTGGAGCTGGCCAACAGCTAGCAAGGAAGTGAGGACCTCAGTCATCAGCCTCAGGAAAATGAATTCTTCCAACAACCACGTGAGTTGGGAAGAGGACCCTGAGCTCAAGAAAGAAACACCGTCCAGCTGACACTGTGACTTCAGCCTGTGAGACCCTGAGCAGAGGACCCAGTTAAGTCACGCCTGGACTTCGGGCCTACAGAAGCTGTGAGCTAGTGAGTGCCGGGTGCCGTTTTAAGCTGCTGGGTTCATGTCCATTTGTTCTGCAGCAATAGAAAGTGAATGCAGTAGGATCTGAACCTCCTGGTTCTGGCTGCTGAACTCACGTGCTTCACCCCGACTCTAGTCTACCTCTTCAGAGAAGTCCTTGCAAAGTCACCAAATCCTGGAACTTCAGGGTTGAATGGGAACCTTTGAGAGCATCCAGTCCAGTGCCTTAAGAGAAGCTTTCCTTCCCAGCAGGTGCCCATGGGGTGAGCAGGCTGGGGAGCTGGGAGTGTGGGAGCAGGAAGCTCTACCCTAGTGGAGCCCCACGCTCTCAGCTGCTTCTGCTCCTTGCTAAATTTTCTTTCTATTTTCTAGGCTGTTCCTTTGGAAAGTCTTCTTTGTGTTGCATTAAAGTCTGGCTCCCTTTAATTTCCAATGTTTGGCTCAGTCCAGCCATAGATGGTACACAGAAGAAATGGAACCCTTTCTTCACAGGACAACTTATCGCATCATTAAAGACAATTCTCATGTTTCATGGAATCTCTCTATTTTCTAGACAGAACATCTATATGCCCTCACAGGAGTTTCCAGTTCCTTCTCTCCTACTGAAATTCTGTTTGCCTATGTTTCTTTTAGAGTAAGTTCAGGAACTAAGCACAAAACTTTTGGTGTGGTCTGCTTCACATAAAATGCAACAAGCCTGGTATAAGCCACAGTCTAAATATTCTGTTTCCATCAATGCAGCATTAGACCACATTCGCTTTTTGGCAACCACAATGCAGTGTTGACTCATACCGCACGCAAAGTCAACCCGAACTTCTTTTTTTCACACATGTGGCTGCTAAGGTATGTCTCCACAATCATGTACTTGTGTGTGTTTATTTTAACCTGAATACAGGCTTATCATTCATCACCGTTATGTCTCACCAGGGATCTGGTGCACGTCTTGGATGATCCTGATTATGTCATCCAACAATCTTGCCCTTCTTTCTAGCATCATCTCCTCTCTCAATTTGATAAGTATGCCATAAATATCCTCATTGGAGTTATTGACAGAAGTTTGGAACTGGATGGGGCTGAGGTCAGAGCCCTCTGGCACCATACTGACCTATTCCCAGTGTTTGTGTCCTTTAAACAGTTACAAATCCAACTATTATTAATTGTATCATCTAGTGGCCATCATCCAACTCATAAAGGTACTGTCAGAAACATAATGAACTGTTGCCTGCCATCCAAGTACAAGGTCTTGAGTCCATTTCTCTGACCTCCCAAGCCAGGAGGTCACAGTAGCTCCTCCTGAATGCTCACAAACACTTTGTAACCTCTTTTCCAGGGTGTGCATCATACCCACCCATCTATAGTTTGTTCCTCCTTAGATAAACATTTCCCCCGAGACTCCATTCTCTCTCATCTTTTTTTTCTTAGACTCCTGTGGGAAAAGATAAAGACTACCTAAGGGATAATCGTGAACTGAACCTTGGGGTACCTAAGCGATCGTGGTAGGGCTCATCTTTATTTCAGAGGAGTCTCTCCTAGGTATCTTATCATAAGAAGTAGGGCTGGGCTCTGGTGCAAACATCCGGATGAGTTGTGGGGTGCAGTGAGAGGTGAGGTCTATGTGTGCTGATGGGGTCGTGGGAGAGATGAAGGGGTTAAATCTGAGTATGGTTCTGAGGTTTCCACGGGGCCAAGATGAAGCCAGTGTTTTTGATGGCATCTCCCTTTCTTTTGTCTGTCCTTTCTCTCCCAGCCATGCCTTACATTAAAGCAGGGAAGGGGAGAAATAAGACCTGCTTCGTAAAGTGGGGGGCATTATTCTTGACAGCACTGGGGACGGCCTCTGCTCCATGTGAGATCTTGGGGTAGATGACTCTCAGATCCACCCTAAAGGGAAGACTCTGTGATTCCACAATTCAGTGAGAGGTCATAAAGCCCATATGAGTGGGCTTGGTGGAGATGGTCCACAAGTGTAAATAAATCACAACTGTCCTGTCTTGGTTCATTTTTTCATATACTTTTCTGCTTTATTCACATTCATTTATACAAAATGAAATCTGCTGTGAGTCTTATAGGATTCCTATATTACCTGAAGACCAAGAGCTTCTATTCAATCATTGAAAAAGAAATATTTTAATTGTTGTGGTGAAGTTTGACAGTGTAGTGTTCACCTGTTGCTTTTATTGCCTAGTCTTCATTCATCATCTCTGATAACTACCCCAGTTTCTTGGGGGACAGGAGTCCTATTCTTCTGCTGTACCTTAATAGTCCTTGTATTTCTGGTGGAGTTCCCTCTGCACCTGCTTGGTAGGGGTACGAAGCTTGTACCTGGCCAATCAGAACATTAGATTCTCCCATGTTTGGTTTAAGCCGATGGGAGCCAAAGAGACTTTTGCTGGGGCTCCTAGAAAAGGGACCCTTGGTTTTTTTCATTGATCTTGGAGTTCTCAGGCTTTGAAATTCAAACTGTTTCAGCTCCCTTGCTCCCAGGACGGGAGACTCTGAAAGAGAATGGCACCAAGACAGAGGAAGTGGAAGTCAGAGATAGAACAAAACTGGATTGTGATGGCAGGAGGAGGCAGTGATTAAAAATCTAGACTCTGGAGCCAGACCACATGGGTTTGAATTGTGCTGCCATTTACTAATGTGGTCACTCTGGACGAGTTAGTCTCTGTGCCTCAGTTTCCTCATCTGTGAAGTGGGATTGTTATAATACCCACTCACAGTTGTAGTGAGGATCAGTGCATTATGTGAAATGCTGAGAACAGTAGCCAGCACTTGGTATGTACCACACAAGTGTTAGTCATCATTTGAGCCATACATACATCAATACATACCTAAAATGAGACCCACCTCTTGATTTGTTTTTCAAATTTAAGAACAATAAATTCTCTTTTGCATTAGGCAATTTAGGTTGTGTTTTTTGTCACTTAACCCAAGGAATCCTAACTAGTAGACTCAGTGAAATCGAATTCTTACTCAGTTTTAAATTTTGTCTTCCTTGATGACATTATGACAAAAAATAATCCAAAATTAGATATTCTTTTCCTGATTATTGTCCAATGGTGAGCATCATCTTGGAATAGGCTAATTCCCTTCTCCTTCCTGTAATCTTGGTTACATTTGTCTGAAATTTACTCTCCCACATTTGTTTAAAAAATACTGCATGCATAATTATCTAAGGAAACTCCGAACATTGCAATTAGATTTTCATAACAAGCACATACTTTATCCCCAATTTATGTAATATTTCAAAATGAGAATATCATAAAAAGATTTTTAAAATAAAATATAAATAATAAAAATAAATATATTAAATATAAATAAAAATTTTTAAAACACACCCTGAATGGGGTAGGTGGATAGTTGGCTGGAGCTATGGGTGAGAATGGGGAAGAAAATGTGGGAATCTACATTGGACTCAGCGACTACTTGGCTATATGTGGTCTTGGACAAGTTGATTCTTGGTTTCCTGGTCTATAAAACAGGCAGGATCAGGATGATAGCTGAGTTTCCTTCCTTTTTTTTTTTTT
>VBSM01002217.1:22089302-22105293 GCA_008086735.1 Cheirogaleus medius | reverse complement strand
CTCCCTGAGTGCTAGGATTGCAGGCGTGAGCCACCGTGCCTGGCCAAGACCTTTCTTAAGCACCTTAAATAATATGTTTCATTTTCTCTGTGGTTGAAATGATGGAAAAGAGGTTAGAAAAATGTAACTCTTAATGGGACTCATCTGCATTTTGTGATTACCTTAGAATCTGTAGTGTATATTTTCCTCTATTTTTTTCTGTATCTGAGGGGCTTTGTTTCATATTTTTATTTTTTTTATTTTTTTATTTTCTTCTGTCTTAGAAAATCCATGTGGTCTTCTCCCTGCATCCTCACTGTCCTTAATAATCAACACGGAGCATGGCCATTTAAGCTGAGAATGGCAGCAGAGGCCCTGGTTGGCTTTAATTAGCAGACAGCACACAGAGAGGAACAATAAGGAAGGGGCTAGAAAACAAATAGTAAACCAGAGAAAATGGAGACAAAGAAATGGAGACAAAGCAAATGAAGAGAATTAGCTCAGGGAGCTGGGAAGAGGGAGCCACCACGGTGTCATTCTTCGTTTTTCTTAGAGGGTGAAGCCAGGCCTGGCGTGCAGTGGGCAATCAGTGGGTTTGCGGGAGTGAGGAGGCCGGTGATGAATAGATGAGAGTGAGCATTTGGCTGCGTGCGGGCGCACTTCCTCCTGCCAACTCAACGAGCCTAGGGATGGCAGAGCAAGAGATTCACAAAAGAAAACTCAGGATGCCCGTGTTCTAGTGCAAAAAGCATTTTCCACTGCGGAGGCGCAAATATCTGAGGCATTGACGGAGGAACAATGTGACCTTCGAGAAAGCTGAGAAGTTGCCTACTAACCTGAACCAAGGCATCCGTGTTTGAAAACCGTGGTGCTTATTTGCAAGTAAGCATTCATTTCATGCCTCGCTATTTGGCTTTTAGGTTGGACTTAATTAAAAAAGCTGTAGCATCTTTGAGTCCAATTTCCTCTTTTCACATAGCATCTGTCCCTGACAGCTTGTGTGAGGCTTGGCCACTTGTTGAGGCCGAAGCTAGAGGAGGAAATGACAGGGGAGAGGCGAGGTGGACATACGCCTCTAGTTGGAGGTGGCACTCTCTAATTCCGCACGGCCCTGTCACGTGCTTAAGAGGCTTCTTGGTTTAAGCAAGGCAACAGATGTCTCCAAGAGGGGGATGTTGGCAGCGCCCCAAAGGCCAGCAGGACTGCGGGTTAAGCATGAGTGAGCCGACAGGAGAGGGAAGCACACATGCTTTTGCCCTCTGCTCAGAACTGGAAAACAGGCCAACATTGGAGAAGAGCAAATTCTAGAACTGACAGAGGGTGATGGCAGAGAGAAAATACTTTTTTGGAATAAGCATTATGGTGGGGGGTGGGGAACTTGACTATTTTCAAAGACAAATATGCCCCAGGGCTTTCTACATTCAAATAGATGGCACAAAAGATGAAAGTCAGTTCGGGGTTGACTTTGCATATTGAGGTGGCAGTGTTTTGCTTTGCAAAGCATAGCCACCTGTGTGTGCTTTTACCTGGAGGTGTGGTTTTAAGTTTTACCAAGAAAGAGAACTGAGCCTTTCTCCCCTTAGATCAGTCATTCTCAGTTATCAGGACAAGCCTATCAGTAAATCCAAACCAACCTGTATCTCATTTTGGAACAAGCAATTGAGTTTGTGGTAGGTAAACTCTTACAGATGGAGCATGCATGTAATCTGCTTTCCATTTGAAGTTTTCAGTGTTGCTTTTAAATTAGTTTGTTTGAAGTTCAAGGTATTAAAATTTGGTTCTTTGGGGACTTCATTCTTAATTTAAAGGAATCTTTGTAAATTGCTTGGGCCTTATATTCGACCTTGTTGCTGAAATTACCTGGAATTTCTCTAGCTAAGCACAAAGCTCATTTGAACAAGTACGCATTGCGTTCATGTTCTCTTTCTGGGCCTTTGCGCTTCTCCTCTCATGCCCCATTCTCTAACCCCCACAGATGTTCTGGCTATGTTTTGTCACTGAACAGCCCCTGTTGCTTTTATGCAAAGGAAGCCAGCATCGTGACACATCCCACCTGAAGCCTGTGTTTACCGCCCTGTTCCTCACGGTTCTGTGGGTATTGAATCTCTGCTGCTGTTCCCATTTTCTTCCATTTGATGTCTGAAGAATACAGTCAGCCTGATGGCTGAGCAGATTGTCACAGATCCAAGGAAGAAAGCCATCTCTGGGCCACATTAGGGCCTAAATACAGCAAATGTCTAGAAAGCCATGGTCAGGGGCCATTGAGGTGTTTTTGGCCAGGCTTGCATGTTACCATGAATAATGTTTAGTTAAGTTTTGCTGACACTTTTCCAATTACACAAGTAATAAGATGGTATTTATGGACAAATTAGAACAAAGTATAGAAGAGCAAAATGGATGACCTGCCTGCAAATCCTACACTTAGAAATAATCACATAAATCTTTTGATGTTTATGCTTCTAATTTCCTTTTATGTACATATATACTTGTAAATCTATACTTCTTTTTTTACAAAAATGTGGTCAGACTGCTCATATTAATTTTATTGCAAAATCTGCCATGAACATCTTTCCACATCTTTAAGTATTTGACATCATTTTTAATGTCTATGCATAGTTCAGTTGCATGGACGGAACTTATACTTTTTTAACCAGTCAACTATAGTTAGATGTTTAGATTGATTCCAGTTTTTCTTTCTGATAAACTATGCTGTGATGAACATTCATGAGGCTAAATCTTTTCACATCCTTGTTTCTTTCTTTTTTTTAATTTCAGCATATTATGGGGGTACAAATGTTTAGGTTACATATGTTGCCCTTGCCTCCCCTCCCCCTGAATCAGAGCTTCAAGCATGTCCATCCCCCAAATGGTGCACATCACACTCATTATGTATGTATATATCCATACCGATACCCTCCTCCCGCTTGTTTCTTTAGTATTAAATCCTAGAAGTTGAATTGCTTGATCCAAACTGCCATTATTCTTATATCTATGTTTTATGCCCTTTAGGATGGCACAGAACATCTGGGTGACAAAAGTCAGCAGCTCATGCTTCTCAAACAAAATCTGGGATAGGGAAAGAGGAGGAAGGAATTTCTGTTCTCTTCTCTTGGGGAAGTTTTGTGTATATTCTTCTCCGCTATAAATTTGAAGAGATAGACTGGGATCCTCATATATTTTGGTTGTTCCAAGCCTTAAAAATTAGATTAAATATGCTTAAAATAGGCCTCAAAGAGCCACCAGGAGTGGACGTTTTTTATAAGGACACTTTTACCATGATATGCAGAGGAGGAGAGACAGGGCAGGACCCCTGGTTCCTCTCTGTGTTGAATAGAGATGCATGTTTGTGATACACTGAGGAGAGTTACTGTAAAATGCAGACTAATAGTATTTCACTGGAGAATAGAAAATACTTAGGCAAGGCAGAGTGCTCCGAGACAACCTTTCAATCCATTTATCAAAAGAGCTTATAATGGAACTCTCATTTCCAGGGAGGTCAAACACTAATAAATATTGAGAAAAGAAAGTTAAAAGGACATCAAGTTAATATTTTACTATCCACTCTTTGATCTTGGAAAGCTTGAAATATTTTTCCGCACTAATTTTGTGATTTATTGATTCCTTCCTGCCAATTGGCTTATTGGAGCAGACACAGACGCCTTGCTTTTAGCTACAGCTTCCATCTCTATGATGCTCTGCGGTGCCAACAGATTTTTATGTATTCCCTGGCATCACTTATTGACATCGCCACAGTTCGGGAATAATCTTTGCTAGTTAAAAACTGGATCGTTGTTAGTAAAAGCAACTGAAATGCTATTGATTTTGGCTTAAATGCTGTAATAACATCTTTTGGTTTTGTTGTATTGGTTTTGAGGAAAAAAAAATAAAACACTCCGTATTTCATTGACTCTTCCACACTTGCCTGTATTCAAAATATATTCAGAATCTGATTATTTTTCCACTTCTTTTGCTGCCACCCCGGTTTTGGAAGAAAATAATCTCTATCCTGGATTGCAGTAAGGGGCAGGAGGGGAAGTAGTAGAGCAAGGAGTTCAATCTGTAACTGAGTGTGAACAATCAAGTGAGTTAACTCACTACCTTCGGACCAGCCTGCAGTAACCTCCTAACTGGCTGCTTTATTTCCATTCTTGACTCTCTTCAGTCTGTTGTGAACGCAGAAGCCGGAGGGAGCTTCCACCGTGTAAGCAGGTTGTGTGTCACTCAGAGCCACCCTCCTATCCCTTGCCCACCACACGCCCCACTCATGACATTTCACTGAGAAGACAGGGCTGTCAGGACAGGGTCTCCACGAGTTCCCGCCACTCGCCGCATCTGCCCATCCCAGTGCCCAGGTGCTCTGCCTTCCCTGCTTCTCCCGAAGAAGGTGTCCCTGCTGCTGCCCGAGCCGACCCCATTCACTAGACCCTCTTCCCTCCACCTGGGCCCCTCGCCCGGCGCTTCCCACAGTCGCCCCTTCTCTCTCCTGCATCATCAGTTGTTCCCTCACTGTAGGAATTCCCATAGCAGTATGCAAACAAGCTGTTACTTCTCCATTTAAAAAAACAGAGCAAAACAAAAACAACTTTTCTTGGCAGCATTCCCTTCCCCCATGACCACCCCATTTCTCTGCTCCCTTTACAGCAAAGCTCTGTCGTCAGTTCCTTTCCTCCCCTTCTTCCCTGAATTCACTGGGGCCAGGCTTTGCCCCCATCGCTCCTCCTACACGTGATACTCTTCGTATCAAGGGCAGTTAATGCCCTCCCCAGTATTGACTCCAAGGGCTATTCTCAGTCCTCACCTTGCTGGCCTCTCAGCGGCATTTGAGAATATTGATCACCTCCTCCACCTTGAAGCACACTCCTCTTGCTTCACAGATCACGCTCCACTCCTGTCCTGCCGCAGACTCCCAGTCCCTGTCATCTTTCTGTCCTCACATCTAACTCCTCTCCCTCACTCAGCTCCAGACACGCTGGCCTCCCTGCAACCTCTCAGCCCTGTTGGTGTGTCTCAGGGCCTTTGCACCTGCTATTCCTTCTGCCACGGGTGCTCTTCTCCTAGATATCTGCATGGCTTTCCATCCTGCTCTTCCCTTCAAGCATCTGCTCAAATGGCACAGGTGATACCTGCGTCCTTTCCCTATGCTTTCCCTCCGTGGCGGGTCTCATGGTCTGGCTCACCATTTTACTTGTTTATTTCATTTCTGTCAGTCTCTGCCCACTGGACTGTAAGCGCCATGAGGCTGAGAATTTTATCTGTTGTGTTCTCTGTCATATCCCCAGCGCTTCTAACAGTGCATGATAGGTGCTCAATAAGTATTTGTTGAGTGAGTGAATGACTATTCTTGACATTGTTATTAATATACTTGGAGAAATACTTCACTGGAACCCCTTAAGTCTTTCACTTTACAGGAGTTTAAAAGATTTATAGTTTTCTTATGTTTATATGACTTGGGAAAAACAAAGGTGTTTGGGGACAAAAGCAATAAATGTTTGGAAGGTGGAATGCCTTTCTTATGTCGCCAGCCTTTCTGTCTCCACGGAAACACTTCCTCAGAACTGTAAATTGGGAGTATATCCTTATAGTGTCTGTCTTGGAACCACAAGAAGGTGCCATTTTTGTGCCAAACTGAATGACAAGGGCAGGATCAGAGAGAAGCAGGTGAGATCTTAAGGCGGCACATTTGATTCAGAGGCATTGCAGGCAGGGGCCTGAGAGACTCTGCTACAAACGTAGCAAATCCCTCCTACCTGTCTTTGATGCCTCCTACCCAGGTGGGGAGCTCACAGGTCACCCCTTCATTTTCCTCAAGCATGTCAGCACATCGGGGGAGCATGTCAGCACATCGGGGGTGCACGGCACCATCCCCCCTCCCTGTCTTTTTGCAGGTATTTTTTTTTTTCTTTTCAAAAATCCCTTCTCTATTTCTGCTTGCTGAAATTCCATGCTTTAAGGCCCAGCACAAATGTAAACTTGCCTTTGAAGGCTTCCCAGACCCTTGCAGTCAGCATGGACTCTGCCTGTGGACTGTGCTCCGTGGTACGGTGAGCCCGAGCTCAGTCATCCTTCCTATCTATGGGGATTGGTTCCAGGCCCCCCGTGGATACCCAGATCCACAGATGCTCAAGACCCTGACATAAAGTGGCGTAGCATAGGTTACTTTAGTAACCTATGCATTCCCTCCTGTATACTTTGAATCATCTTCAGATTTCTTATCATACTGAATATAATGCAAATGCTATGTAGATCTATGTAAATTGTTGTTACACTTGTTATGCAGTATTGTTTAGGGAATGATGGACAAAGAAAAAAGTCTGTACCTGTTCAGTATAGATGCACCCATTGATTTTTTTTCCTGAATATTTTCAATCAATCTGTGGCTGATCAAATCCACGGATGTGGAACCCACAGATACAGAGGGCCAACTGTATTCCTCAATTTAGCTGTGAATGTACACACACACACACACACACACACACACACAAATTATAAGCTCATTGAGGGCAAGGATTGTATTATACTTTTCTGGTGTTTTCAGCGCCTAGAAAATGCCTTGGACGCTGA
Source organism: Cheirogaleus medius (assembly GCA_008086735.1). Classification (NCBI taxonomy): domain Eukaryota; kingdom Metazoa; phylum Chordata; class Mammalia; order Primates; family Cheirogaleidae; genus Cheirogaleus; species Cheirogaleus medius. The sequence goes on along the minus strand of VBSM01002217.1, from coordinate 22,098,753 downwards.
AGGCACTCTTTGTAATTAGAATTGTCACAAAATGGACACAAACTTTTTTTTTTAAATCAAATAAAAGATCATTTTTGTAAAGGCCCTCCTGCTGGTTATTTTCCTTTTTATCCTGCTTTGTGACAATGTGGCAGCTGCTACGTTTGGTTCAGACCTTATGAAGAGAAGCCCCTTGTGCACCCAAGCCTCCTACTTCTCGCTGGCAGCGACAGTGAGCTCCTCTGCCCGGTGCTGTCTGCGTGTCCCGGTGCCCTCGGGGCCGTGAGCTCACCTGATGCAGCTCCCCGTGTGCGGGCTGGTAGGGACAGTCCTGATCTAGTTTGGCAGAGCAGGACACAGGTGAAGCAACTCACATAAGATTATCTTTCAAGGCAGAACTGGATGTCAGCCTCTGGTTTTCTAAAATGTTAGTCTGGAGTTCTAGGTATGATATTGCTTCTATACCATGCCAGTTCTTTAGCAGAAACTACACAGGTATAAATCTCAGGACCCAAGAAGAATAGTTAAAACTGTGAGGCAATCCATTCGTGTTTATTGCGGCTTTTTCTGCCGATGTTCTCACCTGGTAGCAGAGACAAATCCCGGTGCTGTTTGGCAGTTGAACCTGCTTACCCACCTCTTTTCAGAACATTTATTAGTGAGACCAGGCAAACACTTTTGGGGGCTGTGAGTGAGCCCTTGATAAGCAGGTTACTGACTATGGTAGATCTGGCCTTGGTGGCATTACTGTCTCTGGCATTACTGTCTCTGCCAACAGAGGGGATTAGGCAAATGGGCAAAGGGCCTCCAGCCAGCTGGATCTTGTGGGAGGCCTCGCTGATGTCCCAGATGCTGGGCGTGGGGTCCCAGAGGAAGGAGAGTCGGCATGATCTTGGCAGCTGAGCTGTCCCTGGGCACCCCAGGCCAGAGATAGTCCATGTGGAAGAAATATGTGCTGTAGCTGAGAAGCCCTCAGCCGGGATTACTCCGAAAAGAGAAAGGTCTGCCCATGTGTAATCAGCTTTAAAGAAATTCTAGCTATCTCAAGTTTTATGAAGACATATTAAAATGCTGTATTTGTTAGGATTCCTGATGATGTTGGGTAAACGACTCCTAGTTTCTGAGTGCAGTGGAGTAAAACAATAGAGAGATGTTGGTCGCTCCAGAGGAGAGGAAAGGAACCTTCAAAGGAGCATTTACCTAACAGACTCTGCTACCTTCAGCCTACAGGGATTTGCATGCTATGGTGTTGGGTTTCTTCCCATTGTATGCTTTTAAAAGTATACAATGCCAGCAGGAGTGGTGGCTCATGCCTGTAATCCTAGCACTCTGGGATGCTGAGGCAGGAGGATTGCTTGAGCTCAGGAGTTCGAGACCAGCCTGAGCAAGAGTGAGACCCTGTCTCTACTAAAAATAGAAAAAATTAGCCAGGCGCAGTGGCGTGCACCTGTAGTCCCAACTACTTGGGGGGCTGAGGCAAGAGGATCACTTGAGCCCAGGAGTTTGAGTTTGCTGTGAGCTAGGCTGATGCCATGGTACTCTAGCCTGGGTGACAGTGTGAGATTCTGTCTCAAAAAAAAAAAAATAGTATTCAATGCCAACACAAAAACCAGTCCTTCTAAGGGCTTATGTGTATTCTATTGAAAAAGTGACGGGGAAAAGAGATAAAGTGCTCTAAAGCTATTTAGCAGACCCATGAGGCATAAGTAAAGCCAGATATTTAATAAACTTATTATAAATTGCCTTGCAGGGATGCAAAGTGATTCTATACAGGTAAATAGTCCTTGGGAAACTTTGCCACTAGCCTTAGTGGATGCACAAAGTTACCTAGATGACAGGATCCAGGGGAGATTTGCACTTGGGAGCTGGGCAAATCCAGGAGGATGCTCTGCTAATGGCTCCTCTGGATTAAGAAGGGAAATCTGTCCTAAAGAACGTTACCGGTATTGATCCATGGTGGTTTCTGTTGTCATAAGAGAGCACCTTCACTCTTCAGCTTCATCTGAAGTCTCGTTTGTCACGTGAGCTCGTGATGACCCACATACATCCGGACATTCCTGACCCCGTAGGCGGTGCTGTCTGGAGACCTTAGGAAAGGGCGTGCAGTCAGGCTGAGCTTCATTGTTGGGAGTGATGCATGTTCTCCTATTGCTTTCAGAAATTTTTGCTCACCTGATACAGCAGCACTGACTGCTTCTTGCTAGCTCTTTGCTTCACTGTGTTTACATGTCAGGTGAGGACGGGAATGTCACCTTTTTCAGGGGTCTGGAGATAATAGATAATAGATCTGGAAAACACAACATATATATGATGTATTATTATTATTATTGCACGTAACTCAAAACTCTGACTTCTTATAAGAGTAATACATTTATGAAATGAGTTTACTGATACTGCTTGATATCCCATGACAATTCCTGTATTTTCATTGAGCTTCTATTAGGCAGGAGGCCTGGGGGACTGAGATGGAAACACAACTAACTGGTTTATGGGGTAGAGAGTGACAAGCATTTTGAGAGACAAATAGATAACTCTCCCTGAGAGTGTAGATGAAAGTGTGAGTTCCCAAGGAGGAGGATCAGGATGACTTGGGGGATGAGGCAGTAAGGGGATGGCCTGTGGCGTGGGGACATTTGGAAGGGGAAAGGGATTCCAAGCAGAGAAATTTCATGGGGTGAAGACCTGGAGGCAGGAGCCCAGAGGAAACCCAGCAGGAGAAGATTTCTTCAGGACCCAGGGCACCGAGTACAAATGAGACTGGAAAGAAAGATTGGGGTCAGATTATGGAAGGTCTTGCATGTCCATCTGAGGAGTACGGATTTTACAACAGAGAGAAGCAGAGTGTAGGATGAGGGAGACTGGAGACCATAGACCGAACAAGAGGTGTTGATGTCTTTAGGACATTTCAGAGCAAATAGAGGTCAGGGTGAGACGAGGAATACCCTGAGCAAAGAAGAGACAGGAATTGGCCATTAGGAAACTGAGAAGCAAAGGTGAGCTGGTGAGAGGAGGTAGGGTCAGGTGGTTCACTAGGGCATGAAGTGTCTCCCTGGGACTTTGGCACCAGCTTCTGGATGGACAATCTTGGGAAGACGTTGCCCTTTTATATTCTTTCTCAATTTTGAGTGATACTAATTTCTACTTTTAATTTTGCTCGAAATAGCCAAAGATGCAGCATAATACTTTGAGCCAACAAAATAGTATGATGGGTTAAGTTGGTAAAGTTAAAAAAAAAAGTAGTTATTCATTTTTCAGACTTGAAGAGTTTCCTAGTTTCAAAAAACCAAACATGAAATTCTGCATTAATGAAACAGAGAATTAGCAGGTGATTATTTGAATAACAAAAGGAATCTTCTTCAAAAGCTTCTTTTTTTTTCAGGAATTCTTTAAACAGCAATTGCTCCTAGTCTTCACTCATTTAAAATGTGTTTTATTTGTAGATATTTGATGAAACATGGGAAGGAGCTTATCTCATAAAGCGTGATCTGCCTTAGAGCTACATATTACCATGTGCAATATTTTAAAAAATATTTATTTACATATGTATGAAGTAACCATGTCATAAGAATTCTAAGAAATTGAATAAGTATACTTTCATTTTCTGTTAGTCAAGTTTGAGAATTAAAACTGTAACTTTTTAATTAAACATATTAATGGCCACTTTATAACTTGCTAATTGCTTTGATTACTGTCATTTGTATAGTCTACAGAGTCCAGAAAGTCCTTTGTCATTTTTTCTTAAAAAGCTTGTGATAAGAAAAGCTTTTATAATGTCATTCCAGAAAACCCTAACAATGGCTTCCTTCATGAATCTTTAAAAGAGGTAAATTTAATTATTTATGTTTTTCTAACTGTTCCTAGTTTTCTTTTATAGAATGCCTTTTTTTATTTTTTTCTCTGAGATGGAGTATTGCTTTGTCACCTAGGCTGGAGTGCAGTGGTATGATCACAGCTTACTGCAGCCTCCAACTCCTGGGCTCAAGCGATCCTCCTGCCTCAGCCTCCTCAGCAGCTGGGACTACATCGTTCATTACTATGCCTGGCTAATTTAAAACAATTTTTAAGAAACAAGGTCTTGCTATATCACCCAGGCTGGTCTCACACTCTTGGCCTCAAGAAATCCTCCAACCTCAGCCTGCCACGTAGCTGGGATTATAGGCGTGAACCACCGCACCTGGGTTAGAATGCTTTTAAAAATTACTCTCTGCCACTCAAAAGAGTTGAAAGCAGGGACTCAAAGAAACAATTGTACACAAATGTACAATTCACAATTATTCACAATAGCCAAAAGGTGGAAAGAACCCATCATAGACAGATGAATGAATAAACAAAATGTGGTATGCATATATTAGTTTTTGGATTCACCTGGAATCTAGGTGCAGCACCAGGTAGAACACTTGCCCTGAGAGAGGGTCCCACATGCTCCTGTCCTTTCTGTGGTATCTTGCATTCAGGATGATCCAAGGCTGCCCAGGAAGCCTCTCATCCATCTCTTGAAAGGAGAACCCGGTACATTGAAAAGGGCTGCAGATCAGGACTCCGAGCTCTTGGGCTGAAGTCCATGTTCACGCCCTTGCTTAGCTAGGCAACCTTGGCAAGTTTCTTAAATTTTCTGTGCCTCATCTTGTCTCATCCCATCTGTGGTGTATGAATTACACTATTTTCCCTACTTGATGTCAAAGAATTGCACTAGAATAAGCACCCTCTTTGAGTTTTAATGTACATTACAGAAGGAAGTGACTGTCGTCATCATGGCTGTAGATTTCCCCCACCTTTCTCTTCAAGTAGGTCTATATTTGGGTTTTCGGTCTAGGAAACAAATTGGTAAAAGTCCCAACTCAAACATAGATTTCCATAATCTTTATTGAAACCATCTGGCAACCCTAGCTAGAACTGGAGCTGGTCACCTTGAGGGACAGGAAGTGACAGCCCTTGTATCCATCAATAGCACCGAAGTTTGTGAGATGCACTTCCTCTCGGGGAACAGGGTCAAAGCCAGAGGAACCCCGAGGAAGGACCTAAGCTGGGGGACTGCAAGCGTAAGTGCCTGTTCTATATTGGCCACTGTGGCTGTCGTTTTCTAAGACAGTGACCTCTAGAATTACAGTTTAGCAGAGAATATTTTTTTATTGTGGTAAAATATACACAACATAAGATTTGCCATTTTAACCATTTCTAAGCGTACAGTTCTACGTGCATTCACACTGTTGTGCAATCGTCACCATCATACATCTCCAGAACTTTTCCATCTTCCCAAACTGAAACTCCGTACCCATAACATAATAACTCTCCATTCTCCCTGCTCCCCCCCGACCCCCTGCCCCAAGCCCTTGGCAATGACCATTCTACTTTCTGTCTCTGAATTTGACCACCCTGCACCCCTCATGTGAGTGGACTTGTACAGTATTTGCCTTTTTGTGTTTGGCTTATTTCATTTGGCGTATGGCTTCAGGGTTGATCCATGGTGTAGCACATGTCAGAATTTCATTCCTCTCGCAAGCTGAGTCCTCTTCCATTATACCTACATGGAATATTATGCAGCTTAGAGTGCTCAGACCCCTGTCCCTCCCATCTTCTAGATCTGTCGAGGTCCCAGGGGCTGCACTCAGGACCTCACACTGGGGTCAACAGGCCGCCTGCGCCTTGCCGTCTGTGTTGGTGCTGCCATCTGCTTCCTGCGCCCAAGTCGTTCCTCCCCCTGATCGTTGCCGTGTTGACACATGTTCCCCACAGCAAGACAGCTTAAGGTCTGGTTCTCTTTGGATTGTTCCCATGATACTCTTGGTGCACATGGATCATTCTTCTTTCCAGAAGGAAACTTGGCAGGCTGCATTTATGTGCCACCTTTGGGGCACTTGGGACCATTTGTCTGTCCTTGTGCGGCACTGGGGTCCTAGGGCCCATCTGGGGCTCGGTCATTGGCCCAGGCACAGCACACACACATCTCCAGCCTGGCACCTCCCCGGCCTCCCTTGACTCTGCCAGGACAGGCAGGGGCGGTGCCCTCTGCACTCACATTCCCCAGTTCTATCTTGGGGTTCTATTATCCACTCCTCAGGGTCTGCCTGGAGGTTGAGGTTTGGTGGGGCTGGTTAGGACTCCTTCCCAGGGACTCCCCAGCCTCTAATACCCTTCCGCCACCCTTCTCTGGTTCTGCCAGCTTCCTCAGCCTGTAGGACTTTCTTCAGAGCTTCAGCCTACTTAATACCCATCCTTCCATATCAGGCTGGGGCCCAAGATTTTGAAACAGAAAATAATCCATGTGTTTGTTTTCTGCTTTTGTGCTGTGTCATCCCTTCTCCCTAAAGTAAAGAAAGCAGTAGTCCTGGCTGATTGAATAGGTCAGGGTCACTGTGGACAGGGACAAAATACAAAACAAACACACACAAAACCACTGGGGCTAGCACTTAAAAATATTCTCCTGACTCTAATGTTTCAGCTCCATGGTTTAGCGAAAGTACAGGAAGAAAGCAGAGGACATGAATTAGAGAAAGATCAGAGCCAACCCAATTTGCAGATGTCTAAAACCTGATCCTCTGCTAGCCCCAGGAGATTTATATGATGTGAGGCATAGTTGAGGGTGAAGAAACCAAAAATGACTGAGGGAGCAAAGAAAAAAATATATATTCAGAGAGGTTCAGCCAGGCTGGAATTGTAGAGAGAGATGATACCTCGTAACCGAAACACCATGAAACAATGTATAGTGTGATCAAGTGAACAAAACTGTCATAATTAATCTACTTTGGAAATCTAACATTTCATATTTTAGGGTGAAATGGAGTACTCTTATATAACACTATGTTAAGTGGAACTATTTTAATCTCAGTTTTCGCCGAGTACTCAATACATTAAATGTGCCATTTGAAAATTTGATGTGAGACCAGCTCGCAGGAGTGCAAAGATATGCACACAACCTGGCTTTGTGACTCTTAAGCCCTGGTCACATGGGCTATTGGGGCAAACTGTGTGCTGTCCTCTAAATCTTACCCTCTCCGGAAGGGGAGGGAAGGGTGCTGCCTCCCTTTCCCCCACGCCCAGAAAGATGGACTTCAACCAGACCTCTTGGAGGGTTTAAATAAATGTCATCTGCATTTCTGGGGACACGATACACTGGGACCTGACTCACTCTGAAAAATCTAAAGGGCAGGTTACTCTGAGATTGCCGCCTTGGAGCTGATTGGATATCTAGAAATTGTCAGGGCCAAGAACATGACTGCTTTCTATGAGCCAGATGTGGCCCAGGCCTCAAGGTCAGCCAGTATGGGATCCTGTCCTGGAGAGCCACTTGGGGGTGAAGTGACACTGCAAGGAGCATGAGCCTCCAGCTTCCCAGTGGCCAAGGCAGGAGCTCTAAGCAGCCAGCGTTTGCCTGCCTTGGGGATACCACAGGTCACTGGAGGTCCCCAGTGATTGTGGGGTGAGGGGTGGTTTCTCTGCGGAACCCATGAAAACTCCCCGGGAGAAGAGTACATATAAGGTTTCAAAGAGATATAAAATATCCTTACTCAGTACAGTTTATTTGAGCTGTTGCTATGTCAGGCAACCCCGTTAGGTAAGAGGGATAGAAATGGAAAAGAAAAACATCATTTACCTGCTGTTCATATTCTGCGTGCTTAAAATGATAAAATAGTTATTCGGCACCTAACATTCCAAAATGGATAGTCTCTTCTGTGATAAAGATAAATTTTGGTCTTTTAGTTTTTACACTTACCCTGATTTGTTACAAAGCTTGTGATTTGTAAGCAAATTTCCATTTGTTAAATCTTATAGGTATGATAAAATGGAAAGTTGAGTCAATAGCTGGATAATTTCTAGAGACCAAGTAATCAAAGCAATTGTAGAGTTAGCGATTTGCGTTGCGTCTTGCAGAATGAAAAGTCTGATGAAGTTTACTTGTGTAGAAAGCCACACTGGTTGCCCAGAAACTAATTCTTCAGGTCCAAATTTTATTCTTCTGAAAGAGAAAGGGCCTCCACATTAACTGTGAATCTTTCTTCCTTCCCTTCCCTTCCTCCTGCCTCCTTCTCCCCTCCTTCCTCCTCTTCTTCCTCCTCTTCCTCCTCCTCCTCTCCTTTTTCTTCTTCTTCCTCCCCCCACCCCCTTCCTCTCTCCCTCTCCTTTTCCCCACCCAAACTCACTAGACACAGACTTACTTGAATCTCTGTGCGTTAGACTTGTGTTCCATGTCTAGGGTGCTCTAGGTGGGCAAGTGCGTAATTATTATCAGGCAAGTATCTGAGAATGTTCCCAGTACTATGATTTGCTTTCTGTCCCATTGTACCTTAGGCCCCATTTAGGATTTGCTATGGAAGCTAGCATGTGATTATTCATTGATTTAGTCAATAGCACACAGTGTAAGTCAATAAATCATTAGTCCCTAAACTGGTTCTGTCTTAAGAAGCAGACTTGAAAGCATCATATTGCTTTATCGGTTTCCTGGGAGGGTGTTTCGAGCTTAAAAACTTGTAGTCAAGTCAAAAAAAAAGCTTGTAGTCAAGGTAAGCATTTGCTGGGACACTAACTATTGGCATCTCCTGAAAAGAGAAGTACTGGCTTTATGGAAAAGAAAGGAGGAATGTTCTGATTGCGTTGCTTGTTTAATAAATAATGAAGAGGATCCACGAAGTAGCCAACGTAGAAGAAGGGATGATGATGGGAAGCAACATCCTCTGTGACTTGTCACTGAAGAGTGCTGATTCAGAAGAAGGGGACACACTCAGAGAGGGAAGGATGTGGCAGGAAGGGGGGACCCTGGTGCTAAGAGAAGGCACAAGGTGAGGGATGCTCAATGAACTGCCACATCCTCGTGCTGTGACAAATTCACCCTCCAAGAACAAATGTCCAGGGAATCTTGTGTCCAAGGTGATTTTTCAAGTGTTTTGTTTATTACTTAAATGTTGTAACAGATCATGAAACCCAGTATGAACAATATATAAGAATTGCTACAAACTCCCTCCTGTCCCAGTAGCTTTGTTAGCGTCCTTGAGGGATGACATGCGACTGTAATCAGGCTGGCTCCCGTGGAATTTGTCTGGGTGGTTTGCATTCTGCAGCGCTGCCAGATTCCTGCCTTCTTACATAATAATGAGCATTTCCCTCCAGAGGTGTGAAGCATGTGTAATAATTACGCTTCTGTGTTTCAGATGTGGCTGGTAATGTCCAAGCCTCCTCAGTCTTAAGAATATGATTTGCTTGTGATGACATGTTTAAGGGGTCATCCCAATACTCCTGTTTTGGGGACAGCAGGAGGGAGACATGCCCAGATACAACCTATCAGTGTTACCTGTTTCCACCTTGGCTAAATCTTTGGACAGGACTTGGGGAACTAAGACTTGAGAAGTTCATTTGTCTGGAAATATAATGGCTCCCAATTCAGGATCCCTTCAGATGTTTTTAGGGGTCTATAACCTCCTTTATACTGGTGCCCTACCCCCGCATCCACTTTCCGCTGGTGACCTACGCGCCCATCATC
>VBSM01002217.1:22050392-22089202 GCA_008086735.1 Cheirogaleus medius | reverse complement strand
GGCTCCCCAATTCTGTAACTCATTCCACTGTTTCCCCCACCCCTACAAATACAGCCCATGTCTCAAAAAAAAAAACAAAAAAACCTCTTTTTGGTTTTAAACTCTTTTTGGTTTTAAAAACCTAGTAAAAATATCTAAATCTAATGGAATCATTATCTATAAGTAACTGCATAATAAATTCAATTTGTTTTGGAGATCCAATCTTTCAAAACATCCTGTTTGAAGGAAAAGAACAAAAGGGGTCTATGAGTTCCAAGGTTGGTAAGTATGGTTAGCCAACCTCGATTCACAGCTAATGACTTTCCTACTGTGGTGGGTGGAATAATGTGTCCCCCAAAGATGTCATCATTCTAATCCTTGGAACCAAGGGGGAATTAAGGTTTTGGATGATTTAAGGTTGCTCATCATCTGACCTTGATTGAGATGGGCAGATTATCCTGGATTACCTACATGGGCCCAATCACAAGAGTCCTTGTAAGTGACAGAGAGCAGGAGGAATGTTAGAGTCAGGGAGAGACTTGCAGGTGCTGTGCTGCTGGCTTTTGAAGAGAGAGGAAGGGACCAAGAGCGAAGAAGGTGGACAGTTTCTAGAAGCTAAAAAAGGCAAGAAAACAGATTCCTCTCTAGGGCCTCCAGAAGGAACCCAGCTCTGACACCACCTTCATTTTAGCCCAATGAGACCTGTTTTGAACTTCCGACCTCCAGAATTTAAGCCAATAAATGTGTGTTTTTTTAAGCCCCTAGGTTTGAGCTAATTCGTTACAGTGACACTAGGAAACGAATGCCGTTAGCTTTGTATCTTTCTGGATTTTGGTCAGTTTAAGTAAATGAGCTACAGGTATTTACTGGATATCTTGGTGTAAGAACAGCTGTGTCAGGGGAGCTGGAAACTATGGAGGAAGTAGAATAAATCAATTCCATACTGCTGTCTGCAGATCCCTGCATTCGCGCTCCCTCCTGCCGCCCCAGCCTGCCTGTGTCACCTCTCCTCTCTCCTGGCTCCCCTCCTCCAGGGGTCTTTCAATCATTCCTCACACTTCCTGCCTCGGGCCCTTGGCTCATGCTGTTTCTTCTGCCTCCAGTGCCCTTTCTGCAGGTTTTCCGACAATTGCCTTCTTCCCTCCCGTCTTTCAGACCTTAGCTTAACCCTTTCTCCTCTGTCAGGCTAGTCTAAGTGCAATCACTTACAACCCAAAATCTTAATGGTTTAAAACAGTAAAGTTTATTTGTCCCCTGGTCACAGCCCAGTGTTGCTGGGGTGTGTGTATTAGACATAGTGCGTTGGACTCCGCTGTGCCCCCCATGGCCATCAAGCCAGTCCAGCCGAGGACCCCTCCACCGCCTCGTGCCTTCTCAAAATCCTCGGCAAGATCTCTGCATCGACCTGGTGAGAACAAGGAACGTGCGCGGTGCTGTGTAGGCCAGGCCTGGAAGCGGGGAGCACCACGTGTGCCATGTCCCTCATGACCCCCACTAGATGTGTCTGACAGTGGGTGGATAGTGGCACTGTTCTGCTGCCTCCTCGGAGGTGCTTCTTCTAACCACCCTAAGCGGGTCTGTTCGACTCTCTGATGGTATCTTATTTCCTCCATAGCACTTTATGCTTAATGGTTTATTTGTCTCTTTGTTAATTGTGTTCCCTCCCAAGACCAGAGCTGCATGAGGACAGGGACTTGTCTGTTTTGCTCACGGCCATACGTACAACGCTGGCAACACCATGTCCTGCACAGAGTAGATTGCCAACCAGTGAGAGTTACTGTGTGATGAATGGATGAGTGAATGATCCAACAAGTGAATGGGTGGAAAACATAGGCCTTGTCTACAGGGTGTCCACTATTACAGCAAAAACAGAATAAATAGATCATGGTCTTTTACGATAATAAATTTCAAGAAGCAACCAAAAGCTTTTTTTTTTTTTAATTTTTTTAAAGAAATAATGGACTTTGGGCTAGGATTCAAAAAGTGTTTAAAGTGTCACTGCTCTTTTGGTTTTAGAATTTGAGTCCAGCCCTCCAGATGAGCAGCATGGGAGTAGCAGTCTCTTCTTATTTGAGTTGGTTAATTCTGCTCTTGTATTCCTGAGCAGGGAATACAAGATACCCTCAGATACCTTCAGATACCCTCCTGACTCTCCCCCCCCTTATCCACTCACAGAGGCCAAACCATTTGCCACACACACACACACACACACACACACTGCTTATCAGTATATTCCCAGTGGCCCGGTGGGAGGGGGCAGGCCATCCCAGAATACTGAGTTTTCTCATCTTGCTTCTCCTTTTCCTTTGCAATGTCATCGTCCTCCTGGCTTAGCATGAGCCGGTGGTTCCGTGGCAGTCTGAGAGGCAGAATGCCCACACCAAGGAAGTGGTGAAGAGGGAATAAGTGATGCTCAGTGGAATCCCAGTTGTGGAACTTTGGGGGTTTTGTTTGTGTTTTCTTCTATGGGTTCATTCAGATCAAGGTGCTGATGAGAGAAGATTCTGGCCTTGTCACCAAATGCACTTCCCCCTACTCCCCATGTTGAGTTCTAAGGAGGGTGCTGGGCTACCTGGCCATGCAGGCTGGGTGTTGCCTCATCTCCTGGAGATGGAGGTGGAAACCTTCTGGGCTCATGGGCCCTGCTCTGGCCTTGGATGGATCCCGATCGGCTGAGCTCTGGGAAAACTACAGGGTGAGGGGCCCAAGTACATGTTCCCTGGAATCACTGGCCAGACAGGATGCCCCTACCCCAACTGGGTCTTTCCCACCTTGCTCTGTTTCTCATGGGGCAGACACATGGCATTTCCTGTGTGGGGGGACCAAGGAGCTGTGGTTAGGGTAATGCTTGTGAAGAGTACCATAAACTATTAATATGTTATGTATTAACTTACCTTTCTTTCCTTCACTTCGACATCATCACACAGCTGAAACACATTAAAAGGAACACTAAAATCAAGGATGTGTGCAAAGATTTATCAATAGGAATGTTCAGTAATAGGAAAAAAAATGGGAGCAGCTGAAATATTCACATAAGAGAGTAGATAAAAATAAATTATGATACATCCATAGAGTGAAATACTTGAAAGCCATTAAAATTGATCATGTAGCAGAATATTAAATGACATGTAATCATGTTCACATTTAACTTTTAAAAATCAGGCTATAAAACTGTGAAACCGTAGGATACCATTTTTACAATTAAGAATATATAATATGCTTATATAAACAATGGAAACGATAAAGATCAAAATGGGGTGGTACAACCATTATGTACTCATAATAATTAAAAATTAAAATGCATAAACAACAAGAACAACAAAAAATGGGGTAGTTACTGTGGTAAATGGGATTATGAGTGATTTTTGTTTTATTCTTAGTGTCCAACAGTATTTTTCAAACTTTCCATAATGAACACACATTTCTTTTGAAAAGGGGCATAAAAATATAAAATGATATTTTACACATTAGATGACTATCTTAGTCCATTAGGTTGCTATAACAAAACACCATAGACTGGATGGCTTGTAAACAACAGAAATTTATTTCTCACAGCTCTGGAGGCTGGGAAGTCCAAGCTCAGGATGCCGTCAGATTTGGTGTCTTACAAAAGTTCATTTCCTGATTCATAAATCGGGTCTTCACACTGTGTCCTCACATGGTAAGAGAGGGATGGAACTCTCCAGGGGTACTTATAGGAGCACTAATCCCACTTGTGAGGGCTCTACCCTCATGACCTAATCACCTTCCAAAGGCCCTGTTCCCACTGCTATCACATTGGGGATTAGGATTTTGGGAGGACACAAATGCTTAGTTTATAACATTGACTAAATCCCCAAATAATTACTTATTTATAAAAAATAACTGTTGAAAGAAGACATGAAGAACAAAACAAGTCATTGACACATACACACAAAAGGCCTCATAACCTACTTTTCTGTCTGCATTCCCCTCATCACAGACCTTTTCTCTTTATTTCCCTCCCACCTCACGCTTAATAAGCTTCTGAGCCCTGTAGACTCAGCCACCTTAGCATCTCTTGTGTCCACTCCCTCCATTGTATTCTCACTGCCTTTGTCTCTGTCATCTTTTGATGGGACTTCCCACCTCCTGGTCTTGGCTCACACTGTTTGATTAGTGCTAGCCTGTCCCCCACCCACAACCTGGCAAGCGGGACCCATCTTGGGAGACTCAGCTCAAGGGCCACGTGTTCTCATGGAGTCTTTCCTGATTGCCCCACTTCTGTTCCCAGAATGGACCCTTCTTTATGCCTCACTCTTTGTTCTGAATCCTCTCATAGAACCTTTAAATCTCTCCTGCACATCTTGGCACTCGCTTTGTACCAGGTACTTTATACTTCCCTCATCTTAACTCCTACAACCCTTGCAACATCCCCGACTCCTGTAGGAGTTGTAGCCCCACTTTACAAATGAGGAAACTGAGGCACAGAGATGCTAAGCAACTTGCCAAGGCATCACAGGTAGGGACTGGAAGAGTCAGATTCAAATTCAGGCAGTGTGAATCCAGCATCTCTACACATAACATACGTATGTGCTGCTGCTTCCCATCAGTATCAGGTCTTTCACATGTTTCTGTCCCCACCACATTGTACAGGACAGACCGTGTCTTTTATCCGTATTTTTGTGGTGCTGAGCCCAGGGGCTGGCATATAGAAGTCTCATAATAAACACTGACTGAATGGCTATTTCTGCAACAGTATTTATTGAGCATCTGCCGTATGCCACGCATTGTTTTAAGCACCTGAAATACAGAGGTATCAAAACAGATCATGATTCCTGCCCTCAGTGGTTGGGGAGGGGGCGAGTTAGATTCTAGGGGAAATGTCAAGGGTGAGTTGGGGAAATGATTTGGGTGTTATTTAGATGACATTTTTACTCTTATATCCATACTTCACTAGATCGCCTTATATTTCTCTTCTTTTAAATTTTGGGTATAATTTGAGACAACTCCAGTACTAGAAATTAATACAAATTTGTCCTTCATTTGTCATACCAGAGCTCTGCAACTGATCAAATATAAGTGGTCTGTCAGTGGTCAAATCCTGTCTGCCTGATGCTCCTTGATGCTCTGAAACATCTTTTTTGAAACTGCAATGCGTAATCTTTCTCTCATTTCTTGATGCTCTTCTTTCTGGCTCATCTTTTCCACTTTGGTCTGCTTTTCTCTCCCTATTCTCTTGAGAAACCATCTCAATGCCTCTTGTTGCTTCCTACCACTTCTCTGCCTCCCTTTCTTCTTAATTTCCATTCCCCTGCACCTTGCCAAATATGTATTTTTAAACAGTTGATCAAAACTCATAAAGCACAATGTGATTTTTCTCTTTCAACCTGTAGGTAAAATAGAGAGGAATTAATCTGACCAAAATTTGTGTTGCCAAGTGCCATATATTTCATTTTGGGGCAGATAGAAGGAAGAGAAGCTAACTTTTTTTTAGAGGTCAGAGCAACCTCACAATGTAGATATTATTTCTGATTTATTAATAACAAAGCAGATTTTCAAAAGGATTAATTGTCTAAAGTCACAAAAGTAATAAAGAGCATGTAGAAGAACATGTTCCTCCACAACATGTTGCCACCCCCTTACATAGAGTGCAGCACTGAAAAATAATTCACTTCTCCCGCTTGAAGAATGCATTTTTCTGGGGTCTCATTTATTAAAATGAAATTGAGGTACTAAGAAACTCAGGCTATTCCCAAATAATGGCATTATTTTAAAACAAATGGAGTCTTACAGGAATAGAAATAACTTATTATACTTGCAAAATACCAGCTTAAAAATGTACCACCAGAATATGCTATTTCTTCACTCTTGTCCCCCATAGAGACACTCCAGTCTCCATGAATGGAAAGTACTCATTCCTTGAATCCTACATTCAATTCTAATGGCCATGGTGTGACCATAGAAAGCCTCTGCATTTATCAGTAGTTTTCCTGAATCTTGGGCAATCGTACAACTCAAATTTCCAGAACATTATCTTCTGCAGATTTTCTTTTGGTCAAACTCTGTACCAAAATTATGGATAGTATTCCTATATTCTTGTCAGTCCACTTGGTACTTTAACCCTTTGCAGTTGGAACTTCAGCCTCACTGAACCGGCTCACAAATCACCAATGACCTGCCCAATGCCAATTTCCCTCAGCCCTAGTCGTGCTCAGCCTTCCTGAGTTACATGGAAATGCTGGGTTAGTGCCTATGTTCAGGTCTCTTCCCAGGAAAACATGGTCATATTTTAAGGAAGATTGGAGGAGAAAGAGCCAAGGCACTGTGAAGCCAAACTGGGAGGATTCCCCTGAAATGGAGAGACCCTGGAATAGCAAGAACATCTTCACAAAGCAGGTGAAGCAGATGGTTTGCATAGTTGAGCTCCCAGAGGTATCAGCTCACTCTCAGAAAAATGCATATGCAGCCCTGGCCCTCACCTGAGGCCTCAGGGCTCCCTGCAGCCCTTTGCTGAGCTCTTTCCTGGCTGCTAAGGTGGGCCACATCACACTCTAGGCAAGCATCTCACTTAGAGAAATGCTGTCCTTAGAATTGCCGTAGTGTTTGGCCAAGCCAGTAAGCAAAGATTAAGCTTCCTAAATCCAAAAACATTGATTCCTGCAATGTTCCAGTTGGGAAAATTCTTCCAAGAAACTTTTATTGATACCTTGATTCTTGTTTCCTTCCTCTTCTCTGCTCTGGATCTTCATGTTTACAGCCTTTATCTCTTCTAGGGCAGTGATGAGGGTCTTAAGGTAGTTTACGGGGCATAATTCACTGTGAGTGTGAATAATTTTTTAAAAATTATACACAGTGCAAAAGCTCATAGACTCTGAGCATCCTGTCCAGGGAGTGCCAATCCCTATTTGATTATGGAGTCATTCTGCCCAGTGTATCCGTGGGATCCTACTTTTTAAAAATCTGCTGTCCTTAGTGCTTGTCAATACACACACACACACACACAAATGTTGCTATCAGCTTGGGACCATGTGATCCAGCAATTCCACTTCTGGGTATCTGTCCGAAAGAGTTAAAGGCAAAGTCTTGAAGAGAGATATTTGTACACCCATATTTATAGCAGTATTATTCACAATAGCCAAAAGGTAGAAATAATCCAAGTGTCACATGCTACAACATGGATGAACCTCGAGGACATTATGCTAAGTAAAATAAGCCAGTCAATAAATATAATACTGTATGATTCTACTTATATGAGATACCTCGAGTGGTCAAATTTACAGATATGGAAAGTAGAATGGTGGTTTTCAGGGGCTGGAGGAAGGAAAGAATGGAGAGTTGTTGTTTAACCAGTGTAGTTTTGCAATATAAAAAGAGTTCTAGAGGTTGGTTGCACAACAGTGTGAATGTACTACTGAACTATAGACTTAAGAATCTTTAAGATGGTACATTTTATGCTGTATTTTATCACAATTAAAAATAATTTAAAATTTTAAAAAATATTTTAACCCGGAAGAGGAATTGGAAAGTTACATCACCAAGTCCAACAAAAAAATTCATTGTCAACATGTATTTCCCAGTGATTACTATTAATATATACAATATACCTGTGCTGAGAGCCAAGAAAGATAATAAAGGTAAATGCGAATGGTTTGTGTCCTAACCATGTTGATATGGTCTGGAAGGTGAGACCTGGGCAAAATACTAATTCGCTTAAAATTTCAAGAAGTGAAACTTCATGTAGGAGAGAGGCAGAGCATTCAAGGTGACCACTTAAGGGGAACTGAGAAGAGTAAGTAGGAATCCAAAGCAAAACAGAAAGAATTTTTAAAATTACCTTCGTTTTCATGGAAAGGTGAATAATGGAGACTGTATTGCCCTTTATTTTTCTGGCGTCTTATAAACTGTTCTGGAATGGAATAAGGCCAGGCATCCCCTTCATAAGGTGACACTTGATTAAATCAACATTGCAGGTTTATGTGGGCAAGAGAATTCCAAGTGCCACCAAATCCCTCAGTACTAATTCCAATGTAAAACACTAGCATCCTCAAGATAAAAGAGTTAACCTTATTTAATTTAGTATTCAATTATGAAAATATTATACAATGTGAATTCTTATGAAATTATGATTTTTACCATACTTCTGGGAATCAAAGCCATATATTCATTTCTATTTGAGGAACTATCTCAAAAACAAGTAAATGAGTTTTACCTGACGCTATGTATGCTGCTTATACGAGGATCTTCCCCTAGTCTACTTTGTGTGTTACTTTGCGATGGTTATCTCCTAGAGAGAATATGTCAGAATTGCCTGGCAAATCCTACTTATTTTGATCTGCTCCATCGTTCTCAGCTTTGGCAGATTAGCACAAAGATCGCAATTTTCCCCATATGATCCTAGGAAGCAGATTGCTGAGTCATGAGTCCTAGCTTCAGGTTGAAGAGGAAAATAATTCCTTCAGGGAGTGATGTGTCAGTATAGTCTGCAGAATTAAACTGATAAGAGAGGACATTGCATTAGGAGGTTACAATAATAGGATCACCTTAAATTAAGCTCCCTGAATGAATAAAATAAACCTATTACTCTGAGGTTCGCCCCAGCCTTGTAAAATGCCTGGCACATCAGAAGTTCTGGAAAAATGTCAAATAGAGGATATAGAAAGTGGGCTGTTCTGATAATGCAGTGATATGTTTGAGGATTATCATATATAATTCATTTTTTTTCATTCAACAAATATTCTTGACCTCTCACTTTATGATGGACGCTGTTCTAAGTGATAAAACAGTGAAGAAAAGAAAAAAAAAATCTCTGTCCTTGAGAATTTTACCTGCTAATGGAGAAGACAGATGATTTTTAAAAATTGTGAAAATGCTAAGAGAAAAGACAAAGCAGGAAGGGGCTCTGAAGTGTTGTGATGTGTGCTGAAATTTAGATAGGGTAGGCCATACATTAATTATGAAATTTCGAAGAATTAGAACACACAAATAGATTACTATTAAATTACCATTTAATATCATTCGATCAGTAGCGCACAAAGCCTGTTTGTGGGGATGTGAATCAAACTGGGTTCTAGGCTTTGTTTGGCACTAATTCATTGGGCAAGTTATTCTCTCCTCTGGGCTCAGCACACAGCTGTCAAATGGGCAAGTTGGACCACATGAATTCCAAATCTCTTTCAGCTCTAAAATTCTGTGAGCTTTAATGTTTCTTTGAGGATCTCAAAGACCCTTCAAGATCTTGCAATTCCCCATAGTTGTCCATATGAAAGCCAATTCCTATTAAGCACATTTTATTTGAGCTTCCTGGTCATTTAGATTCTGTATAAATAGGAATTTTTGTCATCTATATAATGCATAATAAAATAAGGTCCTATAAGTTGCTTATCGGTTACAAAACTGCCATACTTTGTAATGGTTTTCTTCTATAATTTCAGGTAAGGCAATTTGATTCTCTTCACTGGAGATAAATACAGAGAGAGAGCAATTTATATGAGTTGATTATAGTGTGCTTTACTACAAGTTAGTAGTAAAAAAAAGCCTGGTTAGAATCATGTGTTCACTATGACACCTATTTTCTGACACAATTCAGTACCATGCAAGTTCCTGAGAAATTGTCAGAGGAAATGCAATTATCCAAACAGCTGACATTACATAGTGTATACCAGCCTACATGTTATGGATCCGTGACATCTGTATATGAAAAGCCAGTTTCCAGGCAGATTCAAATGTAGCCAGATCCACTGCCCCCAATGCGATATCTGACTTTACTGAGTTCATACAAAGAAATGTGATTTTTTTTTTTCACAACATTGGGATTATACTTTTAACTTGCCAAAGCAAATAGCTGAGCTTTCATGAGTATGGAGTTCATCCACATAGCTTGGGTATAGTCTCCTCTTTTCCAGGGGTGGGGTAGGTAGAGGAAGAATCACATGGTCCCTGGAACTCTGTAAGCAATTATATGCTCTGCTGATAAAAAAGTGTTTTGTTGCTATTAAAAGGGGTGTAGGTAGCCTGAAAATAGGTTTCGATTTGGTCATTGTACTAGAGTTCTGGGAAAACAGACTGTTCTTTTGAATTTCTGAACAATAATAATTTGTTTAAGACATTTGCACAATCGTGATAAGCAACACATCTTGATAAGAAAGCCTTGCATTGGCAGAGCAACTGAAGAAGGATCTCTACACGGATAATGAGCACGGTTATGTTTAAATTAAATTAAGTGGGCACCAAGGGATAGAAGTAGATAGGGAAGGAGGAAGTAATTGAAGCAGCAAACAGTCCGAGGCATAGAAATGGAAATGTGTGTAAACTCTGCAAACTTAAAAAGTCATTTGGTGCCATAAACTATTTTATTAATTTCTCTGGAGTTTGCATAGGTGCAAGTCATATGATTTAATGAAATGCCCGTGGGATTAAATCAACATATGCATCAAAATCGAGGCAGAAATCTTTTTGTGTTTGGGCACTTTGGGACCAAGGGGTATTTCCTAGATGCTTGATATTCAAAGTGTGGTCCACAGCCCAGCAGCATTCAGCAACCTGGGAACGTCATAGAAATGCAGAACCCCAGGCCCCATTCCAGACCTACTGCATCAAACTCTGCATTTCACAGCCTCCAGGGGGTATCCATACACACAGTGACATTTAAGAAGCCCTAGACTTACTACAACAGTTCTGTCATTCATTGATTCATCAGACATTTTTTGGAGCTCTTTTCATATGCCAGATATGAAGCTAGACAACTGAAGGGAGAAATAGTTAGAAACATGAGTAAGACGTGGTCCCCGCATTCGAGGAACATGTAACCGGAGTGAGGCATATGAGATATTTTAAAAGTTAGAGTTAATAGGATTCGTGCTCGACTATGGGATGCCAGGCTGGAGAGTATGGATGCTGCCCCAGTGTCAGCCCTGAGCACATGAGTGTTGGTGCTGTGTTTACAGAAGACTAGGGGTAAGAGAGAAAGTGTCTAGCCTTGAAATGTTGGGTTTTGAGGCAGCCATGGAATTTTTCAGGTGGAAATGTCTAGTAGGTGGTTGGGTCGGAGAACGAAAGTAAGCAAACTGTGGCTACGTAGAGAAAATCCTGCTGTCTGTTTTGTTTTTTTGCAAATAAAGTTTTATTGGAACACAGCCAGACTCGTTGGTTGACATATCGTCTCTGGCTACTTTCACACAATCAGGGCAGAGTTGAGTAGGGACAAGAGAGAATGTGGGGCCTACAAATCCTAACATATTTTCTCTCCAGCCCTTTCTCTCCCAAACTATAAGAAGTTGGCTGACTCCTGTCCCAGATCATTGCGAGGAGGTCTGGGAGGGAGACAGCCATGGAATTCATAGTGGCTAAGTGGGTGGATGAGCCCGTCCTGGGAGGATGTGCAGTGAGAAGACACAAGGCCAAGGTTAGAGCCCTAAGACACGTTGGTTTGTCATTTGTTTTTCTGATAACTGTTGCAGCACTTACTTAATTTTTTTTTTTTACCTTGGCACTTGCAAATTTATTAAGCCAAGAAACTTGCACTAGTTCAGCGAACTACTCTGTATATCATTTATAATCCTAATAATTTAGCAGATTCTGTGTGGTAACAAATAACTGTTACCTCTAAATGAAAACGGCAAGTAACATTATGTTTTGAACCTAATGAAGAATCTCATTTTCTGCCGAAATAGAAAGGAAAAATTTCATTTCCTCATAAATCTGGTTTAGCCTTACTCTCGAGGCTGGCAGGGCTGTGCAGAGGTGCCCACAGCTCCTGTAATTCTCCTGTCCCCTTAGTACAGGTCCCAGAGCAGTGTTGACCACAAGCTGACTTGTTCCCAATGCTTTGCCCCATTGGGAAGTGGCCACTTGCCCCAGACACATGACAGAGGCTAAGACAGAGGGGAGCTCAGAAGGGAAATGATGCTCCTGTAGCAGGAAATAGTTTAATGCATAAAAATGGAACTGCATATGTGAAATCCGCACATTTAAAACCCATTCGGTACCATAAACTCTTATGTACTTCTCAGGAGTTATATGGAGGTCTTTTTGCATAAAAGGTTTTGATGGAATCATCATAAAAGAAAAGGATTCGGGCATCACTTCTTAGTTTATCTCTGTGGGAAAAATGACCCAGATAGTATTAAGTACTGGGCTTCCAGGTGAGGTTGAGTGGGTCTCTATATGTTGAGGGGAGAAAGAGGAGAAAAAGGTTGCAGGTGGGCGTCGTGATCGGTATAGAAATTCAACTATCACCTTATTTTTACACTAGGATGACGGTGTCCTTTGTATTTTCTGGTGCCAGGCCTGGTGGCTTCCCAGACATCCTCTAATTTAACATCGCGTGGGCACAATGGAGCTGCCAAAACTGTTGATTTAGATTTGATGCAAGGTCCTTACATTCTGAGAGAGTCCAGTAGCTCTTTTGATAAACCTAAAAGGTAACAGTAGGTTAGCATGAGGTTGCACAGGCCAGATTAGAGTCACCCAGTCTGCCTCCATTTCCACAAAGCTACTTTGTTTCCAGCATCTCTCTCTGCTCCCTAGGAGTGCCCCGAGCTGTCTGTTCAAATGTTGCAGTGTTGGGATTCTCTCACAGGGCCAGGACTCATCTGGGCGTTTGTTTACTCCGGAACCAAGTGGCACCAACCCCTCCATCACATCTCGCTTTTTCAGGGTGAATGAGCCAGTGTTGCAATGCGCAGTTCCTTTGTGCGAACTCCCCTCCCCCACCTCGCTGGCCCCTGGCTTTTGGTTACTTCTGCATTTCTGTGACTCTCCAGTCGAGAAAAATGCGTGCAAAGTGGGGGATGGCTGAGTACGATGGTGATCATCAATATTTAGTGAGGAGCTGCGCTGAGCACTTCACAGACATCAGCTCACTGAATCCTCCCGGTGCTCCCTGGGGGGTCGGCGAGTAGATTTCTCTATTAAAGAGGTAGCAACAGAGGTTAGGGGAGTTCAATAGTTTGCTCGATGTGTCAAAAGCAGAAAGTAACATAACTGGATTAGGACCACATCTGTATGTCAGACCAGAGCAGAGGTCTTAACCACCATGCCAAGTGACGGCATGAGCTTTACACACTGGAGAATTGGGTCCCAGAGCCACCAAATGGTGGCTTCTGGTTTTTGCATTCGCTGCCTCAAGGGAACATATCCATCTGTCACCCCCTCTACCACAGGGATTAGACACACTGCCAACCAGGGGTGACAGAACCCTGCAGTTCTGAATATCAAGGGCATCCTTGCAAAGGTTTGCCAAGGTGGCTTTTTGCTGGCATCCCTGCAGATTTGTGATTGCACATTTTCTACAACTTTATTATAAAAAATTCTCTTTATAGAAAGAGAGAAAGCCAAGTAAATAGTAAGGCAACATCAAATCCAACAGAGCAACTTCTAGGATACAGCATCTTTCCTCGCTAACCCCTAACAGACAGTCGGACTCCAGTGGTTAATTGGAATAGTGATATTAATGACTGTTGCCAAATCTTAACTTGTTATGAAACTGTCGTGTCACTCCTAGATGCCATGTCCCTTGGGTTCTGTCTTTCCTGAGAGCTCTCTTTCTCTTTCTCCCAGTGTTCTGATTCTCTCATTTCAGGCCGAGGGAAAACCTTCTTCTGCCAGGTCACCTGGTCCTCTCTCACCAGCCTCCTGACGTGCACCTTTTTCCATTCACCGAGCATCCTGTTCGTGGCGGTGAATCTGCTGCAAGCATCGAGTCCACGCCGGTCCGACTTTACTTATTCTCAAACACCAGAATCTAAATCACCTAAAATTAGATCCAAATGCTGGGAGCAATTAGGTAAATTTCTCCCTCATGGGACATTCTAAAGTGGCTTCTTTTAAAACTTCCTTTAGAATGAAATCGCTTTAAAACCTCACCATCTCTTCTAAAAACAGCCTAGGGAAGATCTTTACAGATTGTTTTTGGTTCTGGTTGCAAAGCTTCCTTGGGGAAAACAGTTGAAATTTTTTTCAGAAATTAGATTTCCGGGTTATCTGTGCATTTCATTTACGCATACTTTCCTAACATTGTCCCTCTGGTGTGGACAACCCAGGATCTTACTGCAGGTGAATAGAGAGAGTTTGATTGCAGCCACCATGCTAAGGGCTTGCTGTGCTCAGCATCTATGGACAGTGCAGTGATAATGGAAACTAACACGGGATGCACATACCAGAGGCCAGACACTCATAGATGAACTGATCTGTTCCTCACAGCTGTCCTTTGAGGGAGGGTATAACTCCTATCATCCTCATTTTATAGATGGGAAAACCAGACACAGAGCAATTGACTCACTTGCCCAAAGTCACACAGCTCCTGGGTGGTAGAGCTAGGATTTGAACTCAAGTAGTCTAGTTTTAGAGACTGTGCTCAAATGCGCTCTTTCATACCTTCCAAACACACAGACAAGGAAGGTTTAAGCCTTCCTTTACGGATCTTATGGATTGGTCAGAGAGGCGTTTGCCAATCTCATTTAAGGCATACTGTGTTAAATGCCACAATAGAAACATGTTGAGTGCTTTTAAGCCCTGGATATTTTCATGTGATATTAAAAGCCATTTTGAATCTGTTTTCCATCCCAGAGAATTATCAACCGCTCAGATAATTGAGGAAAATGAGGTAAAGTGAGCTGAAGGGCCGACCCAAGCCAGCTTTGCCTTGTCAGTCACCACTATTAATAATAGAGGTCAAATGGCTTTTGTCACACTGTTTCCTAAGAGCTCTGCTTGCCTCCACCAGAGAGTCCCTGCCTTCCCTGAAACTGAGAGTTCCAGCTCAGTCCTTGATTACTGTTGCTTTCAAGAGCTCTGTAGCAAGGCCAGTGTCCTGCAGGAAGTTGGAATGTGGCCCTTGCCCACTGCAGTGGAGATTGGTAAAGAACCGAAGACAACCCCCACATCCCTGTGGGGATAAATAGCCTTTGCCAAATCTCCCAAGCTTCTCTGGCTACAGAATGGGCAAAATGAAACTTGCTTTCTCCTCCTCCTCCTCCTTACCTAGTGGGAGTACTATGAAGATAAAAAGCAATAATTGGTGTGAAAATGCCCTGAGCGCCATAGATGAAAGCTCTCTGTAATCCCAACATGTCATTAGATGGGCTTTATGGGGATTGCAATACGGTTCTGTGGCTTATAGAAGTAGCTCTTTCAGCTGGTGGTGTGAAGTCCTAGGTCCTGATCCAGAAAGGGCTTATATATTGAACATATAGTCAAGTGAACGCTATGCAAGTAAGAGACAGCCTAGAGTTAGAGATAGACATACCGCCATTTGGGAAACCCTGTCTAGCCATGCTTGAAAGCCTCCTGTGATGGGGAGCTCCCTACCTCCTGCCGCAGCCACTGAGACTGTTAGAAAGTGTCTACTTGGCAGTCCAATGGATGTGCAGAACACATCCACACGTCTGGCCCTTCAGATCCTGCTAGGTTGTGTCTCCTCGACACTGTCAATGATTATTTTTAAAGATGCTTGGCAAAAAAGTTACACTTACCTCTCTTACATTAAAATTTTATTGAATTTGGCTATCTAGGTCTTTTTAAATTCATATATTTTGCCATCTAATTTATTATCTACCTTTCCCAGGTGGTAATCCAAGCTTCTGGGTATTTATTCAGAAATGGTAAAAGGGCCTCCTTCCTATAAACATAGTAGAGTTTAGTGTGATCTACTGTTCATGGACAGTTTTGATAAGGACGCTCTCTCTTTTGGTCAAATATTGCCTGGGATAAGGCCAATGAATATTTTTCTATCGACTAATTTGAACCCTTTGTAATTAATTGTCAGTCATAAAGTGATTCATTTACCTGTGTGTGCTGCGTTTCGTAACTGTGTCTAAAATGTTTTGCTGAAGTCCTTCTGTCTGCTTCATTTTCTCTGATCTCCCAGTTTTGTGACTTTATCCTGGAAAGAAGTGTCTGGCATTAGGATGACTTGAGTTGTGCTTAGTGAGACTGGGTTGGCTCCTAAGGTACCGCCATTCTCAGTTCCCTTCATCGTCTATCCCATTCATCATTTCTGGGGTCAATTTCTAGCTCAATCACCTATATTTTAGAGAATTCTCCTTTTTTCCCTTTAAAAAAATATCGACATTTGCCTAATTCCTTGATTCCAATCCCACTCCCATAGATCACCTCTGCCAGCAGGTTGGCCATCTCATTTGAACATTTCCTGAGCTCAGGGTGCAGTTTGTCCAGGTGTGAGATTTGAATCCATTTAGAGCAGTTAGACTTTCTCGTCCTATCCCATTCAGCAAGCCTTGGGTTCTGTTTTCTCTTTGTAACCTTTGTTTTGTCCTTTGTGATCCAAAGACTGTGCTGCTTGGCAAGGATCCAGTGGCACCTGGAAAAGGAATTGTGCCCTCTTTTTGACATCAGCATCACACCGTGGATGCCAGCCAGTTGACTCGGGCCTTCTTTGATGTTCTAGGTTCTGAGCCTCAGGAAATTCTTTTAAATGCTACTTTCAGTCCTTAAGTGACCCTTATTACAATGTGAATACCTCTGAGAAGGGTTGTACTTTGAAACATAAAATAACCAGTGAAGTGCTGACATCTTTGCAAAACATACCTTCAGACTCAGACTATGCAACTGCAGGGGTCGGGGTGGGTTTTACCTTCCCAGGACACTGTATCTGGTACCACTCAATAGAGAAGAGCCAAAGTCTGCTTTGTTTTGGGGCAGTGCTCCATGCTGGAGCACTGTTTGCAGGAACTAAAAGGAGAAGAGGTGTAGTAGCAGAAAGGACCTTAAATGAGGAGTTAGGAAAGCTGCCAGGGTCACTTGTAAGTAGGCTCTGAGACCTCTGTTTCCTTCTCTATAAAATGAGAATGTTGGATCAACTTTAAATCATCTGTAAGGTCATTCCCAGCAGGTGATTCTGATACTTTATCCTAATCTTATCCCATCTTTACCACTATAGCTGGCTCTGTGTCCCATATGCAAGTCACATCATCTCTTTGGGTCCGTCTTAGTTTTCTTGATTTTAAAGAGAGAAGAATGACCTGTTCTTTGGTTTTCTAATGAGCAGGGCTCTGCAGAAGCCTGGGGAGAAGCAGGGTGGGGGTGTGGAGGAGCCACAGCCTGTCCTCCCCCCTCCCTGTCCAACCAGCACAACTCAATACTTACCTCTTGATCTTCTGCTTGGGCTTTCATTGTTGCTTTGTCTTGTTTGGTTTGGTTTGTTTTTGCCTACTCGTGGACTGTATCTTAATACATGACCATGTAGTAATTTTGTAATAGTATAAATGACTCTGAGGGTCCCATCTAGCTCCTTGAGAGCAGGGATCAAGACTTGTCATTATGTCTTCATTACTCTTCACAGAACTTCAAGTATAGTAGGTGTTCAACAAGTGCTTGTTGGATAAATATGTAATGAAAATAATGATATTTATTAATGAGCTCTTATTCCAGTCCAGGCTTTCAGTGCTTAAATGGGTTACCTCAATTAACCTTTAAATTAAACCTATAGGGTAGATACTATTTTATTCCATTTTACAGATACAGCAATAGAAGTACTGTGTCTTGAGTTACATGGGGACAACCTGATATATATAAGAAGCAAGGCTCTTGATCACCTTGTTACACGGCCTCATTGCTGCCTCTAGAACATACTGACTAAGGGCAGGGGATAAGGAAGCTGGAAAGCCGGGGGAGTGTCAGTCTGAAGATAATGCAGGAGAGAGAGAGGGATGATCCCCAAGGCGTACAGAAAGGGCTTTGATGTGAAGTGCAAAGTTGGTTCCATAGAAGTCAGCCCCACAGCTCACCAGCCTCAGTACCCCTTGGGTACTTTTTAAGAATGCAGATTCTCAGGCTCCATCCCAAACTTCTTGAATCAGAAAAGTTAGAGGTGAGGTCTAGGAGTGTGTGTTTTCCTAAGCCCTCCAGGGGAGTCTCATGTGTGCTGACATTGGAGAACCACTGCTGTGGACCAATTCCAGTGACTTTAGTTTTGCCTGTGAACAATGGTGAAGCTTCTGGTTTTCTCACTGTTTGAATATAAGTTTTAAATTTACACTCATATCTAATCCTTTGATATTTTAAGGATGAGTCCAAACAAGATGTTTGCTTGGCCTGAGAGACTCTGAGTATCAGATTTCTTCTTTCTACCTTCTGTTTAGTCTGTAACCTGAGGCCTATCACTTAACTCCTGATTCTTTGCCTGTAAAATGTGGTTAATGACGCCGTGCTCCCATATTGGGACAGCCGGAGAAATGTGTAATTAGTGGTCGTGAAGCATCTGGAGCCCAGAGCGCCGTATAAATGTTGTAGGCTAATAACCCATTTATGGCCTGAAATGCCGCCTACCACTTGACACATTTAAAATTTCTTCCCTGAATCGTAAAGTTTAAAGTTAATTTAACAGTTTGGTATTTTGCACTTACATTTTTATTCTTTTTGTCGCCTGAATTTTTTTCGTTGTGCTTCCTTCCATCTTCCAGAGAAAGCGGGTAAGAAAAGAAAAGGCTTTAAAAAAATCAAGACCTCCAGAGAAAAATAGCCTCTCCAAAAGCCAAGCATAATTTTTGATTGTCAGGCACGGATTCTACAGAAGTTTCGAATAGAAAGGTGAGAGATAGTCCATAGGCACAGAGGTAGTTAGCGACTCTGTTAAGGCTGGTTCTTTGAGATTCTAAGTGGCGAATCTTTAAAGAGAGTTCATCTTGAGTAACATCTTCATTTCTGCTCAGCCTTGTAACAATGACCTTCCTTCTATTGGAAATCTGAGAAGTCTGAATAGTATTTTTTATATGGTCATTATTTATTCAACTTAGGCAAACACTTCCTTTTTTAGGCAAGACTGCTCATCCTATGTATACACTCATTTTGGATTAGATTTACAGGCTAGTTCGTTTTACTCTAGTTAGAAGTCTTTTTTTTTTTCTTTTTTCTCCCCTTAATCTCCAACAGGTGAATGGCCAAAAAAGACTCAGATGAAGCCACAGCAAAAGCATTTCTCTTGAGAGTTGAAATAGGGCTGAATTTATGTGGAAAATACAAATGTGGATAAATTAACCAAAGATATGTGTATAAAGGAGGCTTTTATACCAATTCTGTGGCATGAAGAAAAAATTTAAAAATGCTCAATAATCCTAGTTTTTATTTTATGTATTATAACTTTAATATTGCAGCATAATCACTGGGCAGGAAAAAACCTCCACTCTTTTTTTTTTTTTTTTTTTTTTTTTTACCATTTCCTGACATTTAAAATTACACACTATTGCTGAATTGAAAAAAAAGAAAAGAAAAGAAAAAAAGAACAGCAGAATAGGGTTTATCCAGACCCTGACTCAACACACTCGTTTATAAATGGAGTCTCAAGTAAACAGGCTTGTTTCTCCTTGTGCCTTATGCTAGAGGTCAAATGCTTACAATAGCCAAAAATAACAAGTTGAGGCGTGTTTTCATAATTGGAAATATAAAAGAAATCGCACCATCTGCTAATAAAAAGAAAAGTTTTACAATAAAGCTAACAACTGCTGTCATTTCTGAAGAAACATCTCTAAATTCTTCAGAAGATAGTAATGGTGCTTACGATTGCTAAAAATCATTCAGGGTTCCATTCACCGATTACGACTTACCTAGGAATTCATGCTTGTACCTAGAAGAGCTATGTGGAATCCTTTTATTAATAGTAGTTGGTCTAACTTTACAACTGTCTGGGGTTATTCATAGCAGACTGAAAAGTATTTCCTTTTTAAGTCCAAATAAGTCGAAATGAATTGGACAAAAGATAGACTATAAGGGAAAAAGGAGGAAGAAAAAGAGACTCTCCTCGCCTACTTTGCAGATCCTTGGCTGAA
Organism: Cheirogaleus medius; assembly: GCA_008086735.1. NCBI lineage: Eukaryota > Metazoa > Chordata > Mammalia > Primates > Cheirogaleidae > Cheirogaleus > Cheirogaleus medius. Next base: position 22,069,481 of record VBSM01002217.1, on the reverse strand, counting down.
CCCAAGAATGGCTTCTGATTCCACCGAGCTTAGCGGCAACTTGCTAAGAACTACAGTGAAATGAAATAGTTTAATATGTCTGGTAAATCATGAGAGTTGACAGCAAACAAAAGGGAAGAGCTTAACTCTTCCTCATCTTCCACACTGGCGTTGAGCCTTCAGATAAGTCCAAAAACAAAAATGATAAGCTTTTCATAATACAACATGGTCCAGCCAGAGATTTCTCTCTCTCTCTCTCTCTCTTTTTTTTTTGAATCAGCTATCTTCTCTGGGCCTGTCTTTTCCTATCAGGTGTCAATTATTTGTTTGCAACATTTCTGAAATTGCTCTAAGAAGATCAGTAGAGAAGTGGCGAGGAAAGAGAATGTATTACAATTTCACTGCCCTCACTCCTCTGAAGACCGACTGTTCCACAATTCTGTGTACTCCATGCCAGCTGGGAAATAGTTAATGTCGAGTGTGTATGTGATCTGCAGAAACATATCAAGAAATAAGTGTATTTAGTCATTGTTTGGATGATCCTAGCTCATTTTAATATTACACTGTTTAGTCGTTTAGTCAGCAGACCTCTACAATAAAGAAAACATGTTTGATTGAATTAGGTAATTTAATGTTTCCTCTTGTAATTCTTAGAACAGGAACTGTTGCTTTTCAAAAAAGAGATGTTTTTCTTGAGAAACCTGGATGGCAATTTTCTGTGGTTTCTCACCTTTTTTGAACTCCCAGAGCTCTCACTGTCTGGACGATTCATTTCTCACCTTTCAGTGTCTACTTTCATGTGCTGTTAATTCTCTTTTTATGCCCTAATCTGAACCAGACTTGAAACTCCTTGAAGGTAACAATTCCCTATTTCTTTACTTCTCAAAGCACCTAAATCAGCGGCTTGTCAGACTGTGGTAACAAGATTTTAGTATTTCATCACATTTAATGACCTAACGGATTTCTTATTAAAATAGTGATCTCCACCTCAGCCAATTTTAATATCATAAAGTCATTTTGCAATGGATTATGTTTGCCAGTCTCTTTTCTGAAATGACCCTGGCCTCATTCAGCACAGTGGTTTGTCGCACAGCACTTCAGTATTGGGCTCTGGATGTATAAGGTGGTTGGGATATTACACCTAATACGTCCTATTTGAACCAATGTTACTACATTGAATGACCATCAACCCAACTGGGAGTTGTTGTTACCACTCTGAGACCCTTCCACAGTTGAAAAACATAAGAAAGAGAGAGTATCCCTCTTAGGTGGATATTTATTTATTTGTTTCAAAATATTACAGGGGTACAAATGTTTTCAGTTATGTGGATCACTTTTGTAATACTTGAGTTGGGCTATAAGTGTGCCCAACACCCAGATAGTGCTCACTGTACCCGTTAGGTAGGGTTTCACCCATCCCCTCCTGCCCCCTCCCCCTACTTGATTTCCAGGGAGTTTTACTCTACTCTGTGCACATTGTGTGCTCATCTGATTAGTCTCAATTTAATAACAAGTACATGTGGTGTTTGTTTTCCATTCTTTAGGATATTTATTTATTTTATTGCAATTGGTAAAGAATTGATGAGGATGGCCTTTCTGAAACGTATTTGTGGAATTTAATTTTGGCCACAGATTGACCTTTCGGAGACAAATTCATGTTCTTGGATGTTGTGTGTTTAAGTGTGTGTGTTTTAGAAAAAAACAAAGGAATCATTTAGCATCTAGAACATATCATTGAAATTCTTAGAAATCCCATAATTGTAGATTTGTGGCATGTGTATTATAGGAAGAAAAGAAAAACAACCCCCTACACTTTGAGGCGTTGCTTATCCTCAGAATACATCACAGAAAAGTAAAGGGGAGAATGTTGGTGGTATTGTTATTGTTTTATTTTTAGAAAAAGCAGGAACTGAGATGAGAGTCTCTTTACATACATTGAGTCAATTTAGAGGTGTATAGTTATAGCATGGGAAGTCTATTACAGATGTGAAATTATGCAGTATGTAGCAAGGATAAATGTTTATTCATATTCTAAATTTAACCTACCAACATTTAAATGTTGCATTTGGAAGTAAATTTGCTGTTTTGGCTTGTGGGCCTGAAATTCTCCCTATACCACCATGTGGAACAGAGACAGAGCTATGGAAAATGTGGAAGGATATCCAAGCTTCCTCTCCTTTTGGGCAACATATTTGACTCCAGTTTATAAAAAGTGAGTCAAAATCACTACAAAAATTAAATTACCTTAGTCATATTCAAGTATCGTTTTAGCCTTTGCTACGGTCTAGGGGGTGGCAGAGGACACCTGTTGAGGTCCCACAGAGGATGGAAGGCACACTCAGCTGGGATGTTGAAGAGAAGTTAACAAAGGGTCTGTTGACAGAGGTGTCAGGAGGTTGAGAGAACCAGCAGATTCTGAAGCATCCAAGGGTTTCCAACAATGGGAAGCCATTCCCATCCCTGGGCCTGAAGGGACAACAGGAGGAAATCGTGTTATTGGAGCCCGGGGACAACTAGAGCCACAGGAGAGGAGCTGAGACAGTGGGTTCATGGAGGGTCACATCTGCTGCCTGAATTGCAGCCCCAGAGCAGGGAGAGAGCAGAGAAACCAACACCCCCCCCCCCCACCAGCACTGAGGAGACCCCTGGGAGAAGCAGAGATGATTTCGTCAGAGTCAGTGCTTCCCTTCAACATCTGGGGATTTACTAACCATGGTTCTCTGCTGGACTGACTGGGAGATGTGAGTGCAAGGGGTGGTTAAAAGAAGGGAAGTGAAATGTCCCCCTAAGAAATAGAATTTGGGTGAAGGTTTGGCTTGGATGATCTGACAAAAAAAAGGACTAATATTATAATATGACTTAAATCCATAAAAAAGAGAAAATCGACATCCACATGGAGTAGTGGTTAAGAACTCTTGCAGTGGAGCGAGATTGTCCAAGTTCAACCCAGGTTTGGCCCTTCACCAGCTGGGCTATCTGGGGCAATTTCCTCTGAAGCTCTGTTTGCTCCTTTTTAAAGTAGGGAAAATGATCCTGCTTATTACCCCGTGAGGTTCTTGGGAGGCTGAAATGAAAAGATGATGGTAACGTGCTTGGCCTGAGACAGCGCCCTCAGTAAATGCAGCTGCTAGCAGCTAATGCAGATGGTCCTCGACTTACAATTTTTCGACTTTACAACGGTGTAAGAGCTGTAGGCATCCAATAGAAATCATACATACTTAGAACTTTGAATTTTGACCTTTTTCTAGGCTAGCGATATGCCCTATGATACTCCCTTGTGATGCTGGGCGGGGGCCTGGAGTCGCAGCTCCCAGTTGCTGACACCATCACGGGGTAAACACCCGTATTCTGCAGTGTGATGTGCTGCCAAACGATTTTTGGATGTGGTATTTTGTGTTTTTGCATCCCATCATGTCTACAAAACGCCCATCTGTGTACAGTATTCAACACTTTATTACAAAATAGGCTTTGCGTGAGATGATTTTACCCAACTGTAGGCTAATGTTAGTGTTCTGAGCATGATTAAGGTGGGCTAAGCTAAGTTGTGGTGTTCTAAATGCATTTGGATTTAATGACATTTTCAACTTAGGATGGGTTTGTCGGGACATAGCCCCATGGTAAGTTGAGGAACATCTGTACAAACTAGAATGGAAGGCTCCATCGTAGCTTGTGGTCCTGTCTCAGAAGATGCCTGTCTCTCTGCACGGGGAGACCCAATGTGGGTAAGGATGAGGGCATGAGACAGTTATGTTATTGAAAGGAAACATTGGCTGCAGGTGGCTGAGAAGCACCCATTCTCCCCTTCCTTCTTACAGCCAAGGGAGAGTCTTGCTTCTCTCTCTGTTGTTGGTAGCCTGTGGGGCTAGGAAGTAGGAAGCAGAGAAACTGATGGAGGAAGGAAGGGTGCTAGGTCCTACAAGAACGGGGCTGGGCTGGAGATATGCAGAGAAGCACTAGAACAGGGAAAGCCCATCCTAGTTCTGGGTCCTCATTTTTGGTGGCTGTCCCACACAAGGCATCAGTAGAGTGCCACCAGGCCCTGCCCTACCGTTTGCTGAGCCCACAACCTCCATAGCTTCCTGCCAGGTCTGCTGTTAAAAGGAATCTCAGGGCCCTGCTCAGAATCTTGTTCTCAGAAAATGACCAGTTGCCACAGTGAGTAGGAGAGACACATGCAGCTAAGAGCAGATCAGGAAGAAATTGGGGTCTCTAGAGGAAAAAAAAAGGATCCAAAAAAGTACTACGGATGAAGTTGAGTGCTTTAAGTTAGCCCATTCTATTTGTATAGTTTTAAAAATAAAAACTGGAAGCAGGTTGGAGGAACATAATGCACTAACAGACTTGGGAATTAGGGGCAGAATTCTGCTCTAAATTCATGAAGTCATGGCACAGTTTCCTGTTGAACATGGTCTGTTCCTACCACTCGCAGGGTCCTGGCTAATTTCTTCTCCAGCAGCCCGAGATTTCTTTCTGGCTTTTCAATTTACGCCCCACCCTCACCGCAACCCACCCACAAGCCAGCGGCTGCCAGAGGCAGCGTCTTTGCAGCAGTGAGCTCTGGATTTTCGGCTGTAATGGGCTAGAGTCAGGGGCGAGATGAGTGTGTGTGAGCTAGTGAGAAGGGGGTAGATGATGATAAAAAATACACTGTGCTGCACATGGGGTCCAGCAGTCCTTGACATTTCGAAGATTACCTGGCCTGCGACAATCAGTAGATTCGACCACCCTGCTATAAGAAAAGATTAAAATGCAGCTCAAAAGCCAAATGATAAATAAGTTCAATCTCGTAGTGACTATTTCACCACACAAGGTGGGTGTAGAAAATTTTGGCAGATAGAGTCATGGCAATCACAGGACATCCCAAAGCCACAATGGTGAGACATTAGAAACATTCTTCTTGTAATTTGGAAAGAAATGGTTTCAGAAAATGTCCATCAGATTTCGTGCCTGTCACATCTCTGTCCCCTAAGTGTAAGGATGATGAAGGTCAAAGGACTAGCATGGAGTGGGAAAGCCAGAGGCAGAAATACCCCTGTCTGTGTGGACAGGAAGCCGTTAGGGGTGTATCTGTACACGTCGCGTTTGCATTGTTTCCAAGGCATTGTTGACTTCAGGAATGAGTCATTTACTAAGTGTGAGAGATGAAGTTATCTTAATAATCGGATACTTTTTGAATGGGTTGAGTTCAATAGTTTTGAAAATATTGGTGACATAAAATACATTTAGAAAGCATCTGAAATTCTACAGTCAACATTTCAGTGACAGTCGAGAGCAGAGTATGCCGTCCTTCCGGAACCATTTATTTAGTGCAGTGGTGCTCACAGGAAGGGAACAGTGTGTAGTCACGCGTTTGTTCTCTCACACTGTGGTGGGCACGAGAGGAAAGCCTATTACAATACAACAGATTAATTCTGAAAACAGAACCCATTCCTAAAAAGCCAAAGGTTGCATATGCAAACCTACAAACAGCTCTTGCAGAAGGCTGAGCCTCTTGCTCTCACACGTTATTACTAGTTGGGTATAAGTGGTATGTTAGTGCCCAGAGAGGAACACCCACTTCCTGCCGGAGGGGACAAAGCCCTGGACATGGGAAGCTCTCAGTAAGTGCTTCTTCAGCAGACACAAACCATGAAGATAAAGGACCTTTCCCTGTGTTATTTCGGGACCCCAAATGTAGTCATTTCTGGCTGCTTTCTTTACTGTTTCGTTTTCCAATTTTTGAGTTTTGAGAGGCAGATGCTAGCCACACCAGCTAGTAGTCTGTGTTAGAGCCTGCGCATGTCAGGTAAGGCGCCTGCAGGTCCTGGCTAGGGAGGAGACTTGCAATAAGCTCGATCGTTCTTTTCCTTTTTCATCAGATCCACCAGCTTGTGATTGACTAGTCCCGCCGACATCATGAACAGCAGAGACGGTATGCCTCAGGTGAACCTCGCACTGAAGGTGCAGGACTGATGGCCGGGGCAGACATTCCTAAGGAGAATCTAACTTACTTTTTCCTCCACTGTGATGGTGGTCCCCCAGTTGATCAAGCAAGCAAGCATGTATTGAGAACCGGGTGTGTGCCAGCACCTGGCTCTGTTTGGGGAGGTGCTGAAGAGAGCAAAGCTCCAGAGGAGAGCTGAGGTTTTGGGGACATGCTGACAGCTTCACTAGGGTGGCTTTCCACTGGGATTCACATCTCGTCTGCATTCCACCAGAAGCCAGAGGACACACACTGGGAGTAATCGCACTGGGGGTTCTGCTACTTGCCCACAAGAGAAGGTGAGCCAGCAGGTCCCTCCTGAAGCATCTCTTGGGACCCTCTCCTTGCCCCTTGACAGATGGCAAACCCTCCCACCGAAAGGGTTCCTGGCCTTCCTATGTTGCCTATGCAACATTGTAGAGAAAGAAGGTATTTATTAAGGCACAGGCTCCTAATGGAAAGGGTTAACTAGCCTTTGTGAAAAAACACTCCTTCATCAAAAATGCTTAATATACAAACCAAAAAGTCTCCTTCCTTCCCAGAATGCTTGATGTGAAAACAGCATCCCAACCCTTTTACATCCGCCTTCCTCTCCCTCCCTGTAACATACAGCCTGGCAAACTCCTACTCATCCCTCACCACCCTGCTCCAATATGGTCTCCTCTGTGACTTCCCCTGCCCCCATCATCTTCCCACTCACCCCCGCCAGGGGCCTGCCTCCTGCCTTTGGGTACCCAGTGCCCTTGCACACATCCCTCCATAGACTCTCTTCGACTTGATTCCCTCCAGCAATGGAAGTTGCTTCAGGTAAAGGACTTTGTCATCTGTGTGTACCCGGTGCTTACCTTGGGACCAGGAACAGGGTGATGGGTAAATGTCTGCTACATGGACAAACTGGGAAATGAACAAGTGATCTTTTATAAAGGCACAGGTGTGTAAATACACGCTTCCTTCTTATGACAGAGCCGCCGAAAATAGATAAACAGAGGTTACCAGTACAAACAGCCGCAGACAGGAGCTAACTCTTAAGGAAAGGTTTGTTTTAATATTTGGTTTCAGATTCTGGTCGTGGAAGCAGGAACTTTCACATACTGCGATTAGGAAAACAAATGTTCCACTGTGCAAACAGCAAGAGGATATGACTCTGCCGCCAGCACGTGGTACAGCTGTCCCCAGCCCTGTGCAGACAGGCAGCGCTAAGATAGCAGCAGGGGACCAGGAGGGGGGGGGTCTATTCTTCTTGCTCTGCTGTGTAATGTGAATACTTTCTCTTGCGGAAATCCTTGGACCACTTGTTGTTTGCCTTACTCTTCACCCTTAATCGCAGGCCTGCCAGTGCCGCCGCCCACCCTGCTGCGGGGTGACAGGAAGGCTTTCCTTCCTGCACACATTCGTGCAGGCATTTGGCATGAGAGTGATAAATACTGGCGACTACGAAGTTGAACGTGGAGCTTGAAGTTAGCATCTTGCAGGTGGCCAGGGACTGCTCAGGCTGGCGAGCCCTTACTCTCGTGGCTGCTTCCTGTACATCACAGCCGCGCTTCCTGCGCCGTGTTGTTGCCCTGCGGTGTGGTCGATGAGGTGTCTGAAGTGTCGCTAGTGCGTGCGTTTGTGATCTTTCGAAATATTTCCCCCGTAAGAAGTTATTTTTAAAGCCAGTGATAAGAAACCACAGAGCACCGAGACCCAGGAGAAAAGTAAAACCCGAGGGTGAGTCTTGGGAGGCTTCAAGTATCAGAGCCAGCTAGAAAACCTGACTGGGCCCATCTGTTTTTACTTGTCTCATAGTAACAGGTAAGGTTTAGGCTGGTAATAGATGAAGACAGACTTAATATACTCCTAGAAAGGCCCCAGGAACTGCTTTAACTTCATGAAGTAAATGTACTTAATTCTCATGATAAAATGTGATAGGTCAGCTTTCCCAAAGTGACTATTGAGTGGACATTGTGTTGGCCATAATTTATTCTTATGGGATGTAAATGAGTTGGCCAACTTTAGGCAAGGTACAGTCCTCCTTTGGCCTCAGCATCTGTATCTGTAAAATGAGATACTACTATCCACCTGACAGTGCTGTTTGGAAATCCAGTGTGATCATATATGTGAAGTCCTGGGACATGGCAGGGCCCAGTATGAACGACATGATTTTATAATGAGAAAAGCATGGCTTTCAGAGTTGGACAGAACTAGATTTGAATATTCAGCTATACTACTTATTAATTCTGTGACTCTGGGCAGCCTCACTATTTCTCAGTTTACTCACCTGTACAATGGGACTAATAATACCTGTTTTACAAGCTTATTATGAGTATTAAATAAGACACTGCATGTGAAACAGCAAAAGGTTAAAATATCTAGATCTATATGATATATCCTCAAAATTATCTTTCAGAAAAGGGAAGTTATCTTAAGTTTTATTTTATACCAAGTCTCTCATACTATTGGATTACTCAATTACTTTATTTTGAACCCCCAACTACTTACTGGAAAAGACACACTATCCCTGAAATTACCTTAATCAGTGATCGTTTTGGCCCCTTGTAGAGGTCACTTAATGGAATCATTAAAAATAAAAGAAACCTCGGGTGTATTTACAAGTGTTGAATATAACTGTAAACAACCTTTTAAAAAGTTTTTCTTTCTTTTTTTAAAAAATTCAAATAATATAAAAGGATATACAGTGAAAACTAAATCTCCCTACTGCTCCTGACCTTCAGCCACCCAGATCTCCTCCACGGACAGACACAACCTCAGCCCCTGGCAGTTTCTTCCTGAGCTGTTTTGTGTACTGCATGCTGGGATATTCCTCATTTTTATTTTTATTTACTTACTTATTTTTTTTTTTTTTTTTTGAGGCAAGGTCTCATTCTGTTCCTAGGGCTGGAGAACAGTGGCCGGATCATAGCTCACTGTAACCTTGAACTTCTGGGCTCAAGTGATCCTCCTGCCTCAGCCTCCCTAGTAGGTAGGACTATAGGTACATGCCGCCAAGCCAAGCTAATTTTTTTTTAAAAAAAATTTGTAGAGACAGGGTCTCACTATATTGCTGAGGCTGGTCTTAAACTCCTGGACTTGAGGGATCCTCCCGCCTCAGCCTCCAAAAGTGCTGAGATTATAGGCATGAGCCACCACACCCAGCCTGTTCCTCATTTTTAAAATTTAACATCTTGGAGAGCTTTCTGTTATCAGCCACCTCATTCCTTTTAGTCTCTTTATACTATTCCACAGCAGATTTTTAAAGATCACTTTAAAAAGCAATATAGCAAGTGGCTATGCTGTAGTGACCACCTATAAGATGATTAAAAACCAGATGTTCTCATATTATGTAACTGTGTGGTTATCGCTGGATACAGTGTCCAGTGGCAGCATTGTACAGGGACTTACACACTCTTTTCTGTCAAAAGGCTAAGCTGGGTGCAGTGGCTCATGCCTGTAATCCTAGCACTCTGGGAGGCCCAGGTGGGTGGATTGCTTGAGCTCAGAAGTTCAAGGCCAGCATGGGCAATATAGCAAGACCCCATCTCTAAAAAAAATAATAAAAATTAGCTGGGTGTTGTGGTACATGCCTGTAGTCCCAGCTACTCAGGAGGCTGAGGCAGGAGGATCACTCGAGCCCAGGAGTTTGAGATTGCTGTGAGTTATGCTGACACCACTGTACTCTAGCCGGAGTGACAGAGTGAGACTCTGTCTCAAAAAATAAAATTAAAAAAAAAGGCTAAGGAACAAGCAAGCATGATGTACTTTAGGAAAAATGTCTTAGATCAGCAGTCCCCAACCTTTTTGGTACTAGGGACTGGTTTCATGGAAGACAATTTTTCCACAGACCAGGGGAGGGGGGATGGTTTCAGGATGATTCAAGTGCATGACATCTATTGTGCAGTCAAACCTCTGTGCTAATGATAATCTGTATTTGCAGCTGCTCCCCAGCACTAGCATCACCGCCTCAGCTCCACCTCAGATCATCAGGCATTAGATTCTCATAAAGAGCCGCGACCTGGATCCCTCGCATGCGCAGTTTACAGTAGGGTTCCCGCTCTCATGAGAATCTAATGCTGCCGCTGGTCTGACAGGAGGCGGAGCCTATGTGGTGACGCTAGGGATGGGAAGTGGCTGTAAACACAGATGAAGCTTCACTCACTGGCTGTCTGCCTCCTGCTGTGTGGCCTGGACTGGTACCTGTCCACGGCCCAGGGATTAGGGACCACAGTCTCAAATGATGAAAAATCATCTAAGACTCAAAGATACACACAGACAATTTAAATAAATGGCCAGTCACAGTGGCTCATGCCTGTAATCCCAGCACTTTGGGAGGCCAAGATGGGAGGATAGCTTGAGGCCAGGAGTTTGGGACTAGCCTGGTCAACACAGCGAGACCCTATCTCTACAAAAAGTAGAAAACTTAGCTGGGTGTGGTGGTCCATGACTGTAGTCCCAGCTATTCGGGAGGCTGAGGCAGGAGGATTGCTTGAGCCCAGGAGTTTGAGGTTGCAGTGAGCTATGATGACACCATTGTACTCTAGCCCAGGCAACAGAGCAAGACCCTATCTCAAAAAAAATTTAAAAAATAGTAAAATAAAGTTGTTCTACAAAATGTGACGTGATGAAACAATACTTCTAAATTTGTATATTATCTTAATATGTATATATAACAGAATTAATGGATTCAATTATACATACATGTATGAATTAAGTATTATGAGTAGATATCTGATATTTTGTTTATATTACTAAAAATTTATATATTCAAAAACCATTTTAGGGCAGATCTTCTCATTAGGAAAATGTAGGCTGCCTTCTGCTGGGGGATACTCAGGGGGACCTTACTATTTAGCAGTCCTACTCTGAACAAACAGAAATCAAACATTACAAAGCAGGCATTGGCTAAGGTGGCACTTTCGTTATTAAGGGCAGGCAGGAAGGCTGATGGCCAGGTGTGCCTACTAACCACTGAGCCCCAGAATTAAGCAGGCTTACCTGTTTGCCAGGTGCTGCGGAGCTAGACCACCAGGAAGACAACCCTCCACCACCAGGACAGTGCCACCAAAGGTGGCACCAAGCCAAGAGACAAATTGCTTCCATCTCCCCAGGGACACAGTATAAGTGAACTCCCAGGGAGAGGCCAGGAGTTCACTTACTGTGTTTCATGCACAGGCCAGGAGCGGGGAAGGTTTCTTTCCCGCGAACACTGTGTATTTTGGCATAAAGCGTATACTCATTTGGACTAATTCTCACCACATACATGGGGCGAGTAGGTTATTCCGTGGCACAGGAAGGGTCCACTTGTTCGCTTAAGGTGGGGAGGGTGGCTTCCCCAGAGCTGATGGCTCCGGCTGGCTGCCTCTGCAGCTCCAGGTCATGTGGAACGGCTCTGATCAGAGGGTCCCAGCGAGGGGAGAAGGCAGCTGCTCCAGGACTGAGAATTTAAGGAGTCAGGGAGCTTTCTGCCCAGAGAGCACTTACAGGGCAGCTAGCCCAATCCCTGTCTCCACGGATGAGAAAACTGAGGCCTGTCTGGGTTGAGGTTGAGGGAATAGCCAAAAATCACTCAGTAAACTGGGGATGGAGCTGGGACCAAACACTTACTGCTGTGTCCCAAGCTTTGCCTGGCTTATGGACGAGAGCACAGTTTTCTGCTCTTGCCTGGGACCCCACCACTACAATCCTCTCCGTCACGTGTAGAAGTGCAGCCAGTGACCCTCTGACAGTCAAGTCCCACTGCAGCTGGTTCTGTCTTCAGCCTGTAAGACAAATGATGATTTGGCAGGCGCAGGCCGAGGTGAGTGCCGCTGACATGCCCGTGCTTGATATGAATGACTGCAATTACAATAACCGCACCGATTGTTGTGGCTGGTGCCAGTGGTGAGGAAGGATTGTGCTAAATCAGAGAGCCCATTTGTTGCCAGGCCAGTATCGAGCTGACAAGCCAGGCTTAGGCATGGGCTGAATATCTCTATTGAGAATGGAATCTGGGCATGAGTCACACACAGCACCTGATACGTAGGGGGCCCTTGAGGAAGAACAGGCAGGGTGGTAGGTAGGGAGGGAGGGAAGGAGGGATGTATGGGAAGGGATGTAGGGATCAAGGGAAGTATGGAGGCAGGGAGGGAAGGAGGAAGGAACAAAAAGAGGGAGGGAGAAAAGAAGGATGGGAGGGAGAGGGAAGGAAGGATTTTAATTAGAGAAATTTCATTTTACTTGTTCAAAAAGATGGCAGCAAGTTGAATAATGTGATCAGTTTTCCTGCATCTCTAGTGCCGTTTTCTACAATGCTCAAACCATGTTATGTCATTGAAGCAGACCACAAATAAGAAAGAACTGAAAATTTCATGTTAGCTTCTGCACCACGGATTCCCCTATGGGACTAAGGTCATAGGGAGAAAAATCAGCAGGCTTTGAAGCCAAGCCGATCTGGATTTGATTTCTGCTTTTTCACTAACCACATGACATGGGGAAATGACTTAATCTCTTTCAGTTTCTTCATCTCCAAGAGATAAAAGTACATACCTTATAGGACTTTTGCCAAATGCTTCCTTAGCACCCTAGACTTTGTCTATCATAATACCTTTTTTTCATAGTCTGTCGTAATCACTTGTTTAAGGTTTGTTTGCTTTCACTGCTGGACTGAAGGCACGTTGAAAGCAGGGCCTGGGTCTGCCTTGCTTTCAGCTATTTATGTATCTTTTTCATGTAGCACAGTGCCTGGCACATGAGTACTTGCTGAAACGATGGATGGGTAGAGGGGTGGGTGGGTGGATGGACGGTTGGATGAATGGTTAGATGCATGGATGAATGGATGGGTTGGTGGGTGGGTGGATGAATGGTTAGATGGATGGATGGATGGATGGATGGATGGAGGGAGGGAGAGATGATTCAGGAAAGGTGAAAAGATTCGAGATAATATATGTAAGGGGACTACCCCAGAATCTAGAATATACCAGGCACTTAAAAGTTCCTTTCCACTTTTGGTGGAAGACCCCACCTCCTCTTCTATCTCTGTGCTTCAGAACTATTTAACTCTAAATATAATACAGGCCCCCCCAAAACTTTCTTTCCTTGCCAGTTGCAATATTGCCAGGGCCATGATTGCTTTCCTGAGAATTTGTTCTAGCACTGCCACAACCAGCACATATCTGAAGAGACACAAATGCCCACAGTGAACCCAAGATGCGTAGGAAAATATTATAATAGGAGAAAACGGTGGCTCTTTAAATGGCAGGAGTGAAAAGCTAGCTGAAGGTACATCTAAATTGTCTCCTTCTCTAAGAACTAACCTCTTCAGGAAGGGACTGACTAAAAGAATAACTATCAAGAAACAATTGAGTAAAATAATCTCTCTTTTCTCTCCATTCCAGCAGCACTTTAGATCTAATCTTGCTTTATGACGCGGCACTTTCTCCTTGTGTTATGCTGACATGTACACGTGGCTGGGGGCTGGATTCCCAGCAGGTGGTCTGTTAGTGCTTGTTGAATGAATAAGTTGATGTCTTATTTCATTTCTTAATTGATTCCTGTGGTTAGATTCTGCATCTCACCTCTATATCTGCACCCATATCTAGTGCAATATTTTGTGCCAAGTAGGCCATAAGCTGTAGGTAAATATTTGTTGGATGAATAAATGAATGCACTAAAGGGCTCCTGGAGGAAATCCAGGAAGACATTCCTCTGATGAAGAGAATTTGTAAGAAGGCAGGAGATGCTGGAAGGGAGGATGTCTGGGGAGGAGAGACAGGTCTCTAGGCCGAACATAAGCAGTGGGGGTGAGGCCATCTCTCAAGAGACAGCAGAGCAGGAAGAGTGTGAATGGTGAAGGAGGAACTGACCCACTAGGAGAGCAGCTCCAGCATGCTAGGAGAAAGCTGCATTTTATAGGCACCTAGAACCAGTGAGTGGGGGGGCGGCGACCAGGACGTGGTAAGGGGTTGGGCCAAGGTGGTGGTGATGATGCTAACCAAACTGGAGTTACTTTCACCCCTGTGGACCCTTGGTGTCCCTTTATCGCTACTGTTTGCCTCCATCTCACTACCGAACCTCTTGCTTACAAGCTCTGTTTGCTCAATTTCCACTCACCCGTCATCCCACTTGACTGTGGCTTCTGCCCACGCTGCCCTGGGAGGTCATCAGAAACCCCCTTGCTGCAGTGATGGGCTGTCCCCATGCTGAATTCACTGGAACAGCTTCTGCTGCTGCAAACCACTTCCCCCTTCATAAATGTCTCTCACTTCTCCTTTCATGTCGTCCCGTTTCATGGTTTCTCTGTCGCTCTGGTGTCTGCCCCTTCCCCACTTCTCCTCATCCCTTCAACGTGGGGGCTCCCCTGGTGCTCTGTCGAGGCCTCTTCCCTGATCAGGACATTCTGACATTCACCCTGTGTCCTGCCGTCTACTTCGGTGGCCACGGTCGCCGTCTGTATGCTGGGGCTTCCCTTCTGGGCGCTCCAGCCCAGGTCTCTTTTCTGAACCCTGTGCCTCTTAGAGATGTTCATTTGGCGTCCCACAGCCGTCCCTTTCCAGCAGGGACAGGCTGAGAGCATCACCGTCTGCCAGGCCCACTTGTCCTCTGGTCTAGCCACGTCTATGAATGGCATCAGTCCAGGTGCTGAGGCCAAAAACCATCCGTCTTCCTCTGCCCAAGCCAAAAGTCATGTTTCTGTCTTTTCTTCCCTGTGCACGTCGCCTTCATCACCAAGTCCTGCAGATTCTCTCTTCTCAACGTCTTTCATATCTGTCCTATTGTCTCTACCTCCACTGCCACCTTTTGAGTTCAGATCACTAGTGTCACCTTCCCAGGTTACCGGCCAGTCCTTGACTGGTCTCCCTGCCTCCACCTTCCCTCTCTCCCATCTTCTCTTCCTCCAGCCCAGTTTCACTCTGCAACTGGAGTGATCGTTCTAAAATGCACACTGGACCCTGTGTGCTCCCTGCTTACATTTTCCCTTCCCTCTAGGACAAGAAAGCCCTGCGCATGATTTTAAAACTCTTAATTATCTGGCCCCTACTTGCTTCTTTAATTTCATCCCTGGCCACTCAGGAACACCCCCTCCCCCACCTACCCACCCACTCAGCCACACAGACACGCCAGAGCCTGTTTCAGCCAGCAGGCTGAGCCACTTCCAGCTCTCGGTGCCACATCCTGGCTTGCCTCTGGTCCTGGCAGGCCACACCTCAGGCCGTGTCTCCTCCTCCAAGAGCCCATTTGTCCCCAGAGGCACTCCTCACATCTGGCTGCTGTAGTGGGTGTCTGGGTAACAGAGTGCCTCTTTGACTAAGTCACTCATTCTTCACTCTCATTTTGGGAACCTTACGCCTTGCTGTTAGGTTCTCCTCCTCTGGGTCTGCTCCTGAAGGAGCCCTGGACAGGGCTACTCGAGGCCGGAGGCGACTGGCCACGGCATGGGGAAGAGCCTAACTGTCCCCTTCATCCAGCCTTCCGAAGGTCAGGAGGCTCCGCCATTGACACCCCTCTCAGACATGCTCTTATTGTGTGACCATTGCCTCCTTGTTTGGTTCCGTCAACAGAATGCAAGTTTTGAGTTCCATCTGTCTTCCACTTATCCAATCCTTTGAGCACTTACGATGTCCTGGAATACAGCAGGCAGGGCCGTTCCAGTTTACCATTTGTGCCCACCTGAGGGGACTAGTGAGGGCTGAACGTAGCCCAGGCTCAGGGCTGTGTCACCCAGAGGAAGTGTCTTCTCCACAAACAGGCACTGCCCACTTGCCAGGCTGGGCACCTGCTGGGAGAGACACCTTTAGCTAATTCATAAAAAGCACCCAATAGGCTAAGGGTGACCCACACATCAGAAAACAAGACAAATGAGGTTCTTGCTCACACCTTGTGATCCGTCTAGCACGAGGAGACAAAATATAAACAAAGAAGTATATGACCACACAGTAAAGCATTTCAACTAGTGAAAAGGCTTGCAAAGAATGAGAAAGAGTATCTGGGAAACCACTTTGGATCGGCTGGTCCGGGAAGACCTCTCTGAGGAGCTGAGATCTGATGATAAGGAAGCCGACCAGGCACAGATCAGAGGGAAAGAAGAAAAAAAAGAGGCCAGAATGGTTGAGGTCTCAGGGGCAAATGAAGAGACAAATGAGATGACCAGGGAGAGGTGGCCAGGGGCCAGATCACACAGAGCTCCCTGCCTTGTTCACTGTGGCGAGCACTAGGCCTGGCTCGTTGTGTTTATTTAATAAATACCTGCTGAGTGGGAGCATCTCACCGTGCCTCTGTGTACAGAATAAGTGGCCCAGGACAGAAGCTCTGTGTGTCCTTGGGGCCCTCCAGTGACCACAGACTCCAGCCCAAGGCCCTCAATGGCTTCATCTTCTTCAGAAAAATCTCTGCCTAGCCTTGTCCCTGGGGCCCAGGCTGAGGGACCAGTGGCGGTTCCTGGAGTTTGTCTTATTAACTATTCTCTGCAGGTAGGACTCAATCAGTTACAGAAACCCCCAGTACGAGACCCGCACTTGGCTGCACAGCACGCCTTCCTCCCTTCCCCAAGCACAGTTTCCCAAGAGAATACATGTGTGTCTGATTTCTCAAGGGAATGCAGGGAACCTGTGCAGGTGACGAGCATTAGCAAGCAAGCTCTCTAACAGCCTTCATATCTCGGCGTTTTGCAGCAGTTAGGATGATCTCCAGGTACTCTCGCGGCTCAGGCCTGGCTCCACTTGGCTGTGATGGCCGGACAAAGCCCATGCCACCAGCTGCACACTCTGGCCCCTCCCGAAATTCTGAAAACCCAAGGTTGGGCATAATGTGTGCATCGATGACATATGGCAGCATGTGCACAGATACAACATACCCCTCCTGCTGTTGTTCTTTGCTTTCATTTGGATCCCAACCCGTTCTGGGCCCGTTAAGCTAATCACCCAACAAATTCTGAACTGTCATCTCATTGTGGGGCTGTTCCGTGCCTGATTGGAAAACCTGTTTTCACCCAATTTCCCTGGAAAAAGCCCACCACAACCCATTTGCAAATGTGTGCATCCATAAATCAACAGTGACAGCAGAGACGTGGCTTTTCTGGGAGAGAGGATGGCAGAGGGAGGGACGCTATCCTTCCACCCTGTATTTTCCAAATGACTCTCCCATGCAATACAGGCAGCTTTGTGTGAAATGTTCTAAAGGGTAGGTCATCTTCAACTTCCTTGGTAGATCATTCTCCACGTTGGTGAATCTTTCACTCCTCTCATTTTCCAAAGCCTCTGCATGTGTTTTTGTGTTAGTCTAGTCACCCTCCACTGAGCCATGAGAAGGAATCTGGCGCCTCCTTCCTGTTTACAGGTGTTTCCTCTTCAGTTGTCACTTACCCAAGTGAGCACATGTGTTCTTTAATTTTTCTTCATTAATCATTCTCCAAATTCCTTTACACTTGCTCCTCAGGTGATTCCATCAAATCAACACATTTCTGGAGCTAAACATGCCTGGAAGAATACAGTGTTCCAGCTGCAGCCACCCAAATGTGTGAGATGCGTGTATTTTCACCGCACCCCGAGCCATATGTTTCCACAGGTTCACTTCCAGGAGTGTTCTCTGCCTCCGTTTGCTACCGTGCAAATGCATACTCAGTCTCATCTGCACGATTTCTAAGTGAATCTTAAAGGCATCAAAAATTAAGATGTATATTGACGACAGCCAGTGAGTAAGGGTGCAAGGAAATAGACATTCTTGTACACATTGTCGAGAGTTCCGACTGACACAACTTTTTTACAAGCCCATTTTAACAATAACTTTTAAAATAAAAAATACACGAGCTGGGTGCGGTGGCCCACACCTGTAACCCTAGCAATCTGGGAGGCTGAAGCAGGAGGATCACTTGAAGTCAGGTGTTTGAAACCAGCCTGAGCAAGAGGGAGACCCTGTCTCTACTAAAAATAGAAAAATTAACCAGGTGTGGTGGTGCACACCTGTAGTCCCAGCTACTCTGGAGGCTGAGGCAGGAGGATCACTTGAGCCCAGGAATTTGAGGTTGCAGTGAGCTATGATGATGTCATTGCACTCTGACTGGGGCAACAGAGCAAGACTGTCTTAAATAAATAAATAGATAGATACACTTCACCCGGCTGCTCAACTTCCCTGAATCCATACTGCACATATAACATATCAGTGCAGCATTGTCTATAGTACCCCCAAATTGGAAATAGCCTAAGTGTCCATCAGTTGGAAATTATTACATAATGAATTAAATGCATTTTGGAATACTCGTGCAGTGGAAGACCAAGCAGCAGTTAAAAAACGAAAATAACACAGATCTATGTATAGTGACGTGGAAAGAAATATCATTAAATTCAAAAAGCAAATTGCAGAACGGTGTGTACGGTATGAGATCATTTTTGGAAATTTTTATTCTAGCTATTTACAGAACAAAATCTGAAAGAATTCACTCGAATTTCTTAATGGTGCTATTTTTCTGAGGTAGGGGACTTTCTGTAATATATATTTTTAAATTATTGGACTTTTTCTGTTTTCAACAATAAGAATGTATTACTTTAAAGTCTAGTAAAAACAGTAGAGATATTCCTTTATTTTTGCTGTGCTCTTGATCTAGAAAGATGAGTTTTATGACGCATGGTCTCTGTCGTCCCTGTCATCTCCTCCATCTGTCTTAGATGTTGAGGAGCTTTCTATGGGAATATCCCAGAATTCTTTGTCTTCTCCCACAGACCAGAACAGCAGCGCCATCTTTTTAGGGTTTAGTTACTTTAGCACATAAGGTTTTTCTTAAGGTTGCTTTCCAGTTTTAACCTGCACCTCTGCCCCTTAGTTTTTCTTTTTTTTTTTTTGTCTTTAATATGTTCAAATTCTTTATGGATTATTTCATTTGAGTGGTCTTATTACCTATTTTTATAAGGCTTTGATCATTTTCTAAGCATCTATATCTTTTTTCCATTTCCCTCCTCTTTAATGAGAGAAGAGAACCTATTTCCCAGCCTGGTTAGAATGACTCGTGAATGTTTATTTCACAGAATTTTCAAAAGAGGGCCAAAGGAATTGAGCATGGCCTTTTGCTACAGAAGCAACAATTTCTTTTGTCTCATTCTTAGTACTTCCTGCCCTAATACTATACATGCTGCATGTGTTATTATAAGATTATTTTTATTGGCCGGGCGCGGTGGCTCACGCCTGTAATCCTAGCACTCTGGGAG
>VBSM01002217.1:21961573-22050292 GCA_008086735.1 Cheirogaleus medius | reverse complement strand
AAAAAAAAAAAAAGATTATTTTTATTGGGTCTTTTAATATCTACTTTATTTTCAAGGTGATGATTTATTTAGGCAATGTGTTTTTAAAAAAACCTGTCACTCCTATAAATTTATTTCCCATTCTTTTTAATTTGTATGCAAGCACTATATAGAGAAAATTATAAAATGCAAGTAAGCAAAAGAAGAAAAATTAGAAATTACCTATATTTTCACTATCACGTAGAGCAAATTTTAATAATTGGGTTTATAGCCTTCTAGATAATTTCTATGCACATAAATATTTACCATTTCTTTAAAATGAGATTATATTTAATAAATTATTTCTTTAATACTTAACAATATCGTGTGAATATTTTCCTGTCATTAAAGTAAATAATAACAGCAAGCATAGAGTTTACTATATGCCAGGCACCTAAACATTTTATTTTATTTTTTTCTCACAATTTATTTTGTGTCCATCCTTCATTTACTTTTTTTTTGCACCCTTTATTTGGAGTAGTCTCTCTCTCTCTCTCATTCTTTTAATCTCTTCAAGCTTTCTCTTGTACATGGCTGTAATGAAATGAACGATAGTTGTTATTTTTTTCTTTACAGACTAAGCATTATGCAAATTAACCTAGGCAGTGCTTGCAAAAATGCTATATGTTGGGTGGTATTATTCGCATTTTATAGATTAAGAAACTGAAGCACAGACAGGTTAGATAATTTGCCTAGGGTCACACAGCTAGTAAGTGGCAGAACTAGGTTCTGCACAATCTAGCTCCAGAGGCGGTGCTCTTGACCACAAAGCCGTAACTCAAACTATGATGATTATTCCACTACTCCTTTCTGTACTTTTAGGTTCACTATCATACACAGAACAACAATGAATACCTTGATCATATAAATGTCTTTGTACACGTGTTCCATTACTACCTTAGGCTGGATTACCATGAATAGAATTGCTGAGCCAAAGGGTTGACACATTTTTAAAGGTTGGGTACATATTAGTCGAAGTTTTTAAGCGATATGTTTTCTAAGCCTCTCTGAGCCTTATAATTCATCATCCCTTCCTAAAAATGTGTAACTGTCTTCTGGGTTCAATGATAGATTTTAAAAATATGGAGCTTCTTGTTCTACTTCCTCTACCTTCCTTCTGCATTATATCCATTGCTCTAAAATATTTAACAAAATAGTACATTTTCAAAAAGCATTATGCCTTATGTTGTCAGTGTATCTATCACCCTGCATCCCTCAAACTTTAACTATTAGCTGGGGTATGTGCAGAGATGGAATACTGCTCCACCATTTGACTTACTAGCATATTTTTTCATAATACTAATATTTTTTTCTTTTCTCTATTTTATTTTTTTCTTTTAAGCTTCACAAAAATTGAAATAACAACTCTAATATATGTTAATTTTATTTTCTTGATTTCAATATATGCAAATTCAAGGGGACTGCCTGGCAAGAATGAGTGATGTGTTAGAGATCAGGAAGTCGAACCTCCTACCTCTGCCTCTAATTTGTTTTATGACCTTGAGGAAGTCACTTAATCATTCTGAATTTCATTTTCCTTATTTGCCAAATGATGAATGTGAACTAAGTGACCTTGAAAACCTATTCCAGGATGTTTTAAAAAGTGTCAGGTTATCCAAGAGTAAAGGTGATCTTTGGAAAGTATTGTCTGACATTGGGGCAAATAGTATATGTGTTGGTGGGGTGGGGTTGGGGGCCACTAAAGATTTATTTCAATATATTAAAAATATTTTGTGCTTTGTCACTTGACCAAGGCCTCCTAACAGTGTGCTTTAGTGGTTTGTAAAACATATCTTCTAAGGCCAAGGTAATTATAGTTGTTCCACTGAAGCATGACAAATGGCCTCTCACTTTGAATTCTTTTATGGGAAAGAAAAATCTTCCATGACAACAGCACTGGAACTTAATTACAGGCTCCACATTTGGGGACAAGAATCAAGACAGTCACTGGCTGCAGTTGAGAGAGAAGACAAGAGCGAGGGCCCACCTGGGAAGAATCAGGACAGGGTGACTTACCAATAACAATAACACAACAGCATCAGTGGAGCCGCACTGAGAACTTGCTGTTTGCTGGGCATTGTCCTGAGAACTTCGTACACATCCACTATCTTGTTTAATTCCCACAGGGCCCCTAAAAGATAGGGTATGAGGTAGATACTTTTATTTTTTCTGTTTTACAAAGATGAATATTGGGAGGCTCTTAATAGAAGCTAGATAATCTACTCTTGAGTTATTTGGCTAATAGTTGTCAGGGGTAGGAATTGAACCCTGAGAATTCATTCATTTATGCAACACAAATTTTTCTTTTGTTTCGTATGAATGCCTGTTATTAACATATGTCAGGCACCCTGGTGATGCCAAAGTGAACGAGGCAAAATTCCTGCTTTTATGGAGTTTGGCTACTCATGGACGAGGCCAGTCAAAACAAAGCAACACGTCAATAATAATGTCAGGTGGTAATAAGTGCTATGAAGAAAAATAAGCTCTCTGTTAGGAAAGTGACTGGAGTAGGGAGAAGGATACTTTATACTAGGCTGGCAGGGAAAGCCCCCAAGAGGTGACATCGGGAGGTGACATCCAGCTCAGCCCTACATGCTGGAGCAGGTGAGCCACGCCGAGTCCTGTTGGAGAGCATTTTCCATGGAGAGTCCGTAAGAGCAAAGGTCCAGGGGTTCGAAAGAGCCTGGCTTGTTCTAGAAACAGAGAGAAAACCAGTGTGGTTGGATAATAAGTGAAAAATGGCAAGATGTGTGCAGTGGCGTCAGAGAGGCAGGCAGGCTTCCCATGACGCAGGGCTGCAGGCCAAAGCAGGACGCTCAGATTTTATTCCACATGCAGAGGGGAGACACTGGGGAATTTTATGCACAGGGGTGGTATGATTTCCTGTCTCTATAGGAGGCTTTCTTCACCTCTACGTTATGTTGCCACCAAGGAGTGACTGGAGAGGGATAAATTGTTCATGTAGCCTGCAGGGCAGCCTAAACCAAGGTGAAGTTAAGGGCCAGTATTTCAGATGAAACAAAGTTCTACGTTTTTTCACAGAACAAGACTAAAACGGGCAGTGAAAAGTCATCTAATCTAAAAGTCTAACTTTAGGAAAGAAGACCTTAGTGGATCCAAGTTGAGCATCTGGGCTATATTTAAAGACCTGCATAAAGGAGACTAACTCCTCTGTCTCGGGGCCTTCCCTGCATAGGGAGGAAGCAGTGCTCTGGGTTCCGAACACTCTTCACCACTTCTAGGTCTACGGGCTGTGCTTGCTTCAAAGAATCAATCTCATCCAAAACAAGAAGACGTTATAGCTTTGGGTAGTTGGCATCTCAGGGATTTACGTTTCTATGCAATCTATACTCTGTGAGTGGGTGTATGTGTGTCGATCTTTATTTATCTTTGAAAAAGTATTTTTGAAGATGTCAACATTTTAACCTAATGGGCCTGGATTTTCTGATGAAGTGACATCGTATGGATGCTTCTAGAATTTTATTGTGTACTCGGCGACTTGATTTATTTTCTTTGAATGTTCTTTATAAACAAACACTCATACTAACCCATTAAAATTGGTTTATGTCACATATATAGGATGAAATTAATTGCTTGTTTAGGTTAAAAGCTCACTAGTCTAAGATATTGTTCTCTTACTTTGACAAAAATATTGAGTTAGTGATCGCATTTATTCATCAAGCTATGTTTGAATAACAACATAAGCCATGACTAATACGTTGTGTTTGTGTGTGTGCCTTTATGCCTGACCATTCTTATGTAGGTTCCTGATAATTCAGGCCTAACAACATAGATTCATTTGTATGAAATGACCTTTGGAAGGCGTTTAGTTGAAAGCTGTGGTACGGAGGGCCCCAGAGAACAAGATAATTGTGAAAGAATTTCAGTTAAGCTATACAGTGTAATTGAGTAGGATTTGGGAAAGTTTATCACTCTTGATTTAGTTTTTATTTGTAAATAGCATATTTGTTTCTTGGGGGAAAACGCTCTCAAACTATCTTACGGCATGAGGTCAGAAAAGAATAACAGAACTGGAACATCAAGACAAGGGCAGTCTAAGGACAGACTGTGTGTTGCCCTGGGCGTGCAGAATGAGAAAAATAAAGAGTTTCCTTATCTAAAGGGGCTAAACTAGAGAACTTAAAGGTTTCCCCACAACCCCCTGTCCCCTAGATCAACCTTCTGTGTTTTGGGGAAAAGGATTTTTCCCCCTGGCTAATTAAGCTAGAGCATATTTTCCCAAGGCCTGATAGCTATGAGCTCAGGAGGACTCTAACGGCTGTATCAGAATTATAAATTCAGCTGTTGGCAGTAGGAAGGTTGAGTCAACTGAACAAGCAGATTTTCTCCTATTGTCTGTTTCCTGGATTGATGAATAACAATTTCATCCTCTCCATTTTGCTGTAACTCTTTCACTCTGACACTTCTGATTGCTGAGAGGTTTCTGGAAATTTTTTAAGCCACACGCTGGAGTTAATTCCAGGAGATAATGCGATTCCAATTGAATCATCAGTGTCTCTGCTGTCAGACCCAGTACTTTAGGAGTTCAGTTGGTTGAGTTGAGCAACTCTACAGATTTAATATTACACACTTGCCAATGCGCGTCTTGCCCTCAAGTCTTAATAAATGGGCTAAAGGTCTGATTGGAAATTGTGAGATAAATTATATGTTTTTTATGCCAAGTTAAATAAATA
Organism: Cheirogaleus medius; assembly: GCA_008086735.1. Taxonomy (NCBI): domain Eukaryota; kingdom Metazoa; phylum Chordata; class Mammalia; order Primates; family Cheirogaleidae; genus Cheirogaleus; species Cheirogaleus medius. The sequence continues at coordinate 22,045,580 of VBSM01002217.1, read as the reverse complement.
CTGCTTGAAAGGGTTTCTAGAGGGTACAATCAAGTTAATTGCTTTAAAAATCTTTTTTGATTTACTGGGCGCTATGAAAAGTGTTAAGCAATTGCTTCTGTCACAGTGAGCGATCTGAGGACAGTGGCGCTGGGTCCACAAGGTTTCGGTGAATGTCCCCTCCCTCCTGCCCAGAAACGCCTCCCAAATGAGCAGAGAGCTCCCCAAGACAGGAATGCAAGTGCTGCTGACAGTGTTGCTCCCCCAGAGAAGACCCATGTTGACAATTTGACGTTCAGGCTGACAGACCAATCTGTTTCTTTTTTTTTCTAGATGCTGAAGAATACCAGCCTCCGATATGGAAATCGTACCGTGAGTACCTGAAATGAAAATCTCCTCAGAAGTCCCCAGCAGACCCGCCTTTTGGAACAATTCTTGCCCTTGGGGTAGTGGTGCCACATCACAGCACTGCAAACCCAAATCTTTCTTCTTGCACGAGGGAGAGATGTTAGTTAGAGAGGACTAGCTCAGCCCCTCTCTCCTGCCTCGTCCCCCCAAGAACCGGCTGCCTGCCGGTCTCCTCAGGAAGGCTTGGAAAAGGGAGGTGTCCATTCTGACTCTCCGCCTTTCAGTTTGGGGCTTTGCTTTTATTTTACTGTTTTGCACAGTTGGTCGGCAAGAGCGAATGTGTTGATTCCCGTGATGTATGTACTTGGCCTATCATTCTAAGTAAGGCTGTAATATCATATGACCATTAAGTGCTGAAAAATTAACAGATTAGCAAAGAATAATGTTTGGTCACCAAGGGTGACGACTCCCTAGAAACAGAGATCATGTCTGATCAGCACTCGGCTCCCCTCACAAATCGCCTCAAACCTGTCTTCTCTGTCCCTAGTAGCATATGGCTGACTCAGCGGTTTTCCAGTGAGAGAAGGAAGGACTGTGGCAGGAGGGACCCACTGTGTCAACGCCCAGGGGACACAGGTTGGGTTCAGGCTCCCCTGCTAGGCAGCAGTAATAAGAACCATCATTACTGTCGTGGTCACTGCTGCCCATTGAGAACCTGCCCCGTGCCAGCCGCTGCACTGAGCGACTGAGTCTCAGGTTCTCACCACAGCCCTCTCAGATGGGTACTATTATTGTCTCCACTTCGCAAAGAAGGAAACCACAGCTCACCAAGCCTAAGTAACTTGGCGAAGGTTTCGCAAAAAGCGGTGAGGTGGCATTCAGAGTGGAACCCAGATGCAAGCCTGACCCACAGCCTGCAAGTCTCCAAGACCCTTCTCCTTCTATTTAAAACTTTATATATCCATGTATACACACACACACATATACGCAGAAACACACACACACACACCTCTCTATGTACGTATTTGTTATAAAAGCAGTACAAAGCTACATAAAAGACAAACATTGGGGGAATATACAAAACTGAGAGTGAAAGTTTCCCAGCCCCCACCCCACATTCCAGCCCCCTCCGGGTTCCACTCCTTCCCAATATCAGACTTCTGTCCAGTTGTTTAAAAACCCATGCTTAGTATTCAGGCATTTTTGTTGTTGTTGTTGTGTTGTTTTATAAAGATGGCTTTAAGCTTCACTGGGTGTCCTTCAACTTGTTTCACTGCACGAACGTCTTGTTTTTATCTTTCCTCGTCAGCACACACAGAGGGACTTCTTCTTCATGGCATGAGTCTGTTCTTCCATCTGTGAAATAAAGGGGTCGTGCTGGGTCTCTAAGGGCCCTTCCAATCTAGTGCTCTGCATCCACTTCTTCTATTTTAAAAGGCAGAGCTAATGACTTAGTAATTGGATGGTTTTTTTGTGTTTGTTTGTTTCCTAATGGAGTGTGAAGTGCTCTGACAGTAAATCAACAAAATATCTGTAGTGAGAGGTATTGGGTGTTCCCTGGCTCACTATGTCTTGCATGCACACTGCTGTGCACACGGCCTTGCATACATTAACTACCTAATAAATATTTGTTGAGCAAATGCCACCGCAGAGAATTTTGCTGAAGTGAAAAGGTGATATTGGCTCAAATTCATTTGGCCTTTTTCTAAGAGACCTTGTGCCACCCACTATATCTCTCAAAAGCACTTCTATATCCTGAGAAAGCTAGAAAAGCATTGCTAATTACATGTCACAATATCAGTTTTACCTTCGTGTGTTGGTTTTAAGTTTGATTTTTGGGTCTAACCAAGTTGTGGTTTTTTTATTTGCTCTAGAATCATAAAATTTTACTTGCAAAAGGGATAGTTGAAGTCATTTTAATACAAACCTAATAGCATATATGAAGTTCCTCATTATTCCACCCAACTAATAGTCATCTAGGCCCTACTTCACAAATTCTTTGATTTGGGGTGTTGGGCCACTTGGAAATCTACATATACCTCCAATATGATTATCAAGCTCATGCGACCCCATCTTATTCCCAGTACTGTCATCCATTCATTTAATCTTTGAGCAGATGCTTTGTCAATGTCAGGGGATATTAGGAATCTACAATGAATAAAATGTGGTTTATACTTTCCTCCAATTTATAGTCTAGTAAGGGAGATAGATATAAAACAATAAACTTAAAATGCAAATCGATTGTAGTAACAAAATTTCTACTCCCCTACTTCCTGGGATTAGAGAAGACTTTATAGATGTTAAATTTGCACATAGGTCTTGAAAAATGACTAGGAGAAGGAATCTGAAGGCATTACAGACCTTTATGTGATACTTTTAAATCCAGATATGCTAAAACTATAGCATTTCCCTGAAAATTCAACAAAGCTATCAGAATATTGAATTTTTTTTTTTAGATAATCTATTGGTAAATCGATTCTGAACCTCAGGAATCACTAAGCCCTTCTCTTTGAAGTGCTCACAAATCATCCTTTGAGAGATTAATTTAAATACTGATGTTAAGCTTATTAGCATATCATTTATGGAATCTATATTCTTCTATCACACATTTTTTAACTCTGGAAATTATTTGGTACTATCAAAGCTCTCATATATTTATGCATGCAGTATATTTTTGCCATAGTTTAGGACTTGGTTTAAAAATTTATGATTTGCAATGATTTGAAATGTATATAGCTATCTCTTTGACTATTGTTGACCGTAAGTTTGATTTATTTAATGTCAAATTCTTGTTATGAAGCATTAGTCCCAATTTTGACATTATTCCTAAAAGAATATTAGTCTTCTTCTAATGATTCATTATAAGAAACTGTTTCTAAGTTTTAATGCTAATTGCAATGCTCTGGGCTGCAAGTAACAGAATGCTTTACTCAATCACATTGGTTAACGTAAGCAAAAAGTCCAGAGGCACTGGCTTCAAGCTTGACTTATTCCAGAAACTCAGATGACATTACCAGAACCCAGAGCCAAGAATCCTGTCTTGGCTCCACTTTCCTGGGTTTGGCTCTACTCTTAGAATGTTCTTTCTTTGTGATCCTCAGATAGCTACCAACAATACCAGGGCTATCATTTTGTCATTCAAGAGTAACAGGTAGAGAGACAGTCTACCTTCCTGACACCTCAAACAAAGTCTCAGCACGGTTTCTCAGCCCTGATTGATCTGAATTACCCGTTGCTGAGTCCGTCCCTGTGGTCAGAGAGTTGGGATGTGCTAACTGCCCTGAATCAATCAGGACCCGCCACTGGAACTCAGGGAAGGATCAATCTCATATAACCCACATGCCTGGAAAATTTGGATTAATGTTGGGATGGGAAAGATGGAAATGGATGCTGGAATGGCAACCACAGATATCTGACTTAGAAATTCAGAAAAGTAAGGAACCTTAGAAATCAGCTCTCTCAATATTTTATGAAGTATGGTGTTAATTAATTTATTTCTTCATTCAACAAATACATAGTTAAGTCTCTGCCTTAAGCCAGGCACTGTGCTTGGAGTTGTGGGGCCACGGGACGGATAAGATTGGGTGTCGACTGAAGAGACCATGATGACACAGGATGCCCGTTAAGTTCCTGCCTACTCTGTTTCTCTCCTTTTCTTGGAAGCTAAGGCCATGACTTACTGAACTGTTTCCATAACAGAATATTTGTCACAAAAGTATCATACATCTGCAGGTCATCCTGAACTCTCAGACCAAACCCCAAAACATTGATGAAGCCACTGAGAAAGCTTTCATTTCAATGCCCTAAAAGAAAAGCTACTTTCAAGTTCACTTACAAAATAAGTAAATAAAGCTACATTCTAGATGTTAAGCCAGAACTGTATGAACTCTATGCCCCAAGCAGACAAGTTCAAAAGCCAAACCACCACGGGTACACTCTGAAAGATTTTTATTTTTAGGAGGCCAAGGGTCCAGTCGCTCAGCAGCAGGTGCTGTGGCTGACAGCTCTCCTGGGAGATTCTTCTGGGCAGCAGGTCGGGCTGTCAAAGCTTAGGCCTGTTTTCCTTAATAGGAGTTTAGAACCTCAAAACCCTGATCTGTCGACCCCCTGGATCAGAATCACCTGGGGAGAATATTTACAATCATTATTCCTCAGCCCTGCCCCACATCTATGAATCAGAAAAGTGGGAAGGATCTGCAATTTACCAAACCCCACAAGTTTTACTTATGCATGCTTAGGCCTGAGACCTCCTGGTGTGAGGCTGTACAACCTTCTGGGGGTTTTGCACAGTGCTCTTAGACAGGAGAAGAAGGAAGGCCCCATTAAGACTTGACATTCTGTTTGCAAGGCAGGCTGGAGGGTGGGGTTAGGCCAAGGACATCTGAAGCACCTACAATTCCCTGCTCACACTGTGAGTTTTTTCTGTGAAAATTGGGAAGATCTAGGCAGTGAGCAGGGTGGTACTGGCTCAGGGACAAGGCCAAGTGGCTAGATTCAGCTCCTGGCCCGGGTTTCAGCATCACCCAGGCGTGGGCGTCATCCACAGGCAGCAGGTTGATTCTGTTCCCAGAGGAGGGTGAGTCAGGTTTTCTCACTGAGGAAAAAGTAGAACGTTCTCTCAGTGAGCTCTCGATTTCCCAATCTGCTTTGCGTTTCTTGGGAGCTGGGATCTCCACCTCCATCTGCCCAAGGGCGTGCCGCCCCTGCCAAACAGCTCACGCCAGCGCTGAGAATTCTCTCGTGTGCTGTACAGCACAGGGCTGGGAAGTGCCTGGAACATATTTGGGACATTGCTTAGATGCAGATTCCATCCTTTCACCTCTAGACTCACAGACGACCCAAGAAGTGACACAGATGATTGCATTTTGCTTGTGAAGTGTGTTATTAAACAAAGGAAATTCAAGAAGCTATAATTTCAGATTATATGATTCATTTCAGTTATATATAGTAAACGTGCCTTGGAGATTTTTCCTGTGCATGTTTCTTCTGTTACAGGTAACCTTGAAAATGATGAGCAGGCTCTCATTGGAGGCTAAGATAGGAGACCGGGCCTTATTTTTACGTGGTGGCCATTGTGTTTGATCACCAGCTCGTTATCTTTACAGACAGATACACAATGCAGATGGCAAACAGGCTTCTGTATCTGTTTGCCAACTTCTGTTGTTTGGAACAGCGTAGAGCAGGTCTTGTGGATTCTGAGACCTGCGCATTGAGGAAGAAATGATGATGATGTCTGCTGCTGAGGGACCAGAAAGGAGAGATGGTGTCCCTGTCGTGTGTGGTCTGCAGGGGGCCTTCTCCCTTCCCTCTTCCAAGTTGCTCCCTGGCTAGGACTGTTCTAGTTGGTTATAAGATTGGTGCTTACTGCATTTTTCTTGGGTCTCTAAAGGTCACAGCTATGCAATTTAGCCTTTTGACATAGGGGAGGAACAGTCCAGAAATGTTCTGTGGCCTGCATTCTCTGTTTCTGTTAATGGCATCTCAATCTCTCAGTCACTCAGGGTCCTTCCTTTCACTCAATCTGTAAGCAATTCTTGTTAATTCTCTTCTGGATTTTTGAGGCAGTGAACTCACCTTCTCATCTGCATTTCCACCATTGGTGTCTTAACTCACACTTTCACCATCTCTCTTATGTATGAGTAAAATACCGTCTCACTCCCTTCCTTGCCTCTGACATTCCCCTGGACGATGGGCCTCCTCCTGGATGTACATTAAAGTCTCTTGAAGATCTTCAAAAAGAACAGATTTGGGACCTCCTGGCCGGACTGGCAGAGTGGGCATCGCCAGGGATGGCGTCTGGGAATTTGTATTTCGTAACAGCTCCTGGGAGAGTCTAAGGTGAGCAGCTCCCCATGGGGCCTGTGTTAGGGAACTGCTGGCTGAGGCTGAAAAACACAGGCTCTGGGGTTTGGAAATCTAGGCTCTGAGTCTTGATTTCATCTATTATCTTTGTGACCTTGAGCATCTCCAAAGCTGGCAGGCATCTCCACTACCTTATCAGTGAGGGGACAGTAATGGTGACCTCGGAAGCTTGTTGGGCAGATTAAATGAGAAGGTGCACATCTGGCACATAGCAAATGCCCAGAAAATGGCAGCCTTTATTCTTCTGAATAGCCTTCTCCTTATCACCTCTATTTCGAAACAGACTACATCATGTCGCTTTCTGCTCAGAATACGTCACTGCCTCCACATTGCAGACAGCAGGACATCCACACTCCTTAGCGTGCCAGCCGAGGTCCAGCTCCGCGTGGCCTTCTCTCTCCCCCACGCCCTGGCTCCACCGCTGCTCTGGCCTCTCGCTGACCAGTCAGCACATCATTTCCTTCCCTGCTGTTGCCCTGTCCTCCACCTGGAACCCCCCTTCTTCCTGCAGACGCCCCAAGAATCTTTCAGGGAGAAGTCCCTGCCTCTCCTCTTGGGAAGCCATCCTGACCACCTGAGTACATTGAATGGCGTCCTCCTCTTCCCCTCATTAAAGCACTTGGCCCGACTTGGTTTTGTTTTTCCACGCACATCTCCCTCACTGGATCAGAGGCTCCTCACAGGCACGGTTTGTGACCCATGGGCCATTAGATATAGTCTGTTCATTCACCAAATATGCATTAAGCATCCGCTATGAGCCAAGCACTATTCTAAGTGCCGAGGATACTGCAGTGGACAGAACAAAGTTCCTGCCCTCGAAGAGCTTAGGTTTTAGTCAAGGAAGATAGTACACAAAATGAAGAAATACAGTATTTATAGTTTTGGTTGTTTTTGTTTTTTGAGACAGGGTCTTTCTCTGTCAACCAGACTGGAGTGCAGTGGCATGATCAGACCTCACTACAGCCTTGAACTCTTGGGCTCAAGGGATCCTCCTGCCTCAGCCTCCTGAGTAGCTGGGACTATAGGCATGCACCACCATGCCCAGATAATGTTTTATTTTTTATAGATAGGAGGGTCTCACTATGTTGCCCAAGCTGGTCTCGAACTCCTGGCCTCAAGAGATCCTCCTGTCTTGGCCTCCTAGAGTGGTGGAATTACAGGCATGAGCCCAGCCACTTTTTATTTATTAATGGTGTTAATGGTAATGCTGTGAAGAAACATGAAATGAAATAAGGGAGCAGAGTGATGGGCTGGAATTTCACACAGGCAAGTCAGGGAAGGCCTCCTTGACAAGGTGAGAAGGAAGCAGAGACCTGAGTGAAGGGTGAGAGTGAGCCATGTGGATGTCTCAGGAAAGAGCAATCCAGGTGGGAGGCACAGTAAGTGCAAAGGCCCTGAGGCATAGGAAAAATAAACCAGGGCTTTGGAATCAAAAGGATACATTTTAGCTGGATGCCCTCTCTGCACTTATTTTCTCGTCTAATAAATGATAATGATACAGTTATTTTTTCTGTATTCTTATGACAATTCAGTGAAATGTTGTTCCTGACACACGGCAGGCACTTAGTATGCTGCTATCTTCTCCTCTTCCTGCCTCTCCATTCATCCCCAAAGCCTCCACCTAGCGCCGCCTGTGGGATCCTGCGTACAGCAGATGCTCACATATTTGCTATGAATTACAAAGGAGCACTTAGCTAAACATGCTTTCCTTGCCACCTTCATTAAAAAACGGTGCTCACAAAAGCCACTCCAGCCATGTCCCCCACATATCACTGTTGGCCTCAAGAGGCAGTAACAATGGGAAGGAAAGAGAGGACAGGATTCTCCATATGTGAATTCTGCAATTCCTCTTAGATCTGACCCTCTGTGCTTCTAGGAGATGGCCCCTTTGTTTCCCTTTGCACTCGTTACTCCTAACAGTAATATCCTGCTAAAAAGCAGTTTGGCAGCATTGGGGCTGATTGGAAAGGAATCAAGGAACTCTACGCAGCCTCCCTGGTGATTAGAGAGGGCACAAGCCAGTGGAATGCCCACCACTGTTCCTGCATTTTTGATTGGCCAGCCCTTCCTCATGGTTCCTCTTTTACAAGAAGCCTTCTTGAACTCTAGCTCCTATAGCCTTGTTTTCTTATTTTGATTAAGCAATACATACGTATGATTCAAAAGTCAAAACAATAAAATAAGGTATACACGGAGGAGTCTCTTCCCCACTCCTGTCCTTGTCTTGCTTTTCAACCCCTAAATGTAGTTGCTTTTGTTGCTTCCTTATCCCTTCCAGAATTTCTTTACATAGATATAAACAAAGATGGATTTACGTAATTATTTTATTCCCTTTCTTTTTTAAAATTAAAAAAATTTAAAATCTATTTTTATTTGTATGTATTCATGGGGTACAAGTGCAGTTTCTGCTACATTGATATATTGCATTGTCCTGTCTGTATGTGTGTGTGGGTAAGCATGTGCATCTTCACCTTGCTCTTGTTACTGAACAGAATATCTTGACCATCATCCCATGCCCGTGTATAGAGAGCTTTCTCAATCTTTCTCATAGGAACATGGTATCTACTGGAAGATGTACCATTGTACATTTAACTATGCCCTTCTGATGGACATTGGTAACCCACGGTCTTGAATAGATGATACCTTGTCTGCTTTTGTATTTACTGCACTATTTCATAAAAATATTTCTAACTTCTGAATCTCCCCTCAAAGCTGATAAGATTCTTGAAAATAGAGGTGATTTTATTTGTATTTATATCCATAGCACCTCAACAAATACTGGGGATATAAGACTTAGCGAAAACAAACACAATCTCTTCCCTCAAGATGGAACTTACAAGATGCGGGGAGAGAGATAATTGTTTCTAGAACCCACACCAATAAATACAGAATTACAAGTGTGATAAGTTATAAAAGGAAAGTACAGGGAATTATAAGAGCAGAGACTAGGGTGATATCTTTGGGTCTGGTGTGAGAGATGTCAAGAAAGACTCCTCTGCAAAGTTGATATTTGAACTGAGATCATGATGATGAGAGCAGATAACAAGAGGTCAAGGGGGAGGAGAGGAGGATACCACAGACAGAAGGAATAGCATATGCAAAGGTCCTGAGGTTGAAGGGAGCACTGTGCATTTAGGGAAAGAGGAAGAAACCAACTTGACTGAGAAGAGAGCACTATACATGGTGAGGTTGTAGAAGTAGACAGCGGCAAGACCATGCTGGGAAGTGTCACCATGTTAGGGGTTTTGATCTTCATCTGAGTGTAGTGGGAGGCCATGGAAGGGGAGTGACATGACCTGACTGACATTTTAAAACATCACTCTGGCCCCCAGGTGGTGAACAGGCTGCAGAGTGGTAAGAGTGTAGAGCTGAAGTAGGGATTGTTGATAGTGATGGAGAGGAGAGGACAGACTTGAGAGACTTTTACAAAGCGGAATTGACGGGTCTGTTGACAGACTGGCCGTATGATGTGTGATGAACAACTTCTAGGATGCCGGCTGAAGAAATAGGGTGGATAATGGCTCCTTCACTGATATCAGGATTCCTGAAAGAGGCCCAGATTTGGAGGAAAACATCCTGAGTCCAACTTTTGACATGTTGAAGTTGAGGTCCTTTTGAGGAACTCAGGAGGAATCTCTAGAAGGTTTGGCTGCTGAGCAGAGATGCAGGAGCCTTTCGTGTGTAGGGGGTGGAGGAGATTCCTTATGGAGAAGACAGAGAATGAGACCTGAAGAGGGTTTAGGATAAGCCTTGGGCATCTGGACAGGTAGAGAAGGAGGAGTCAGCAACAGGCAGGGGAAAGGACAGCCAGGATAAAAGCAAGAAAACCAGGAGAGTGTGGTGCCGTGGAAGCCAACGGAAATAGGTAGCACAAGCTGAATAATATGTGCCACCTGGTTGATGATCTCGTATGCAAGGCAGCTCCCCTTTCCACCACCAGGTCTCATTTCCATGCATTGGTCCATTAGGATCTGCAGGCTCTTTCTCCATAGAGAGGGAGGTGTTTAGAAGCTTTCTTTTTATCTGTCTGTCATTTTTGGTGTCCTTCTGAGCTAAAGGGCTGCGTTGAACTGTGATTTCCTTTCATATATGGGTACAGTTGTCCTTAAGTGTCACATGCATCATCATTAGTGTAGGCAACCTACGCTTAGAGATGTGGCACATTTCATCATCCACAGGAGGGTTTGATAGTTTCTTCCCTGTGCTAAAACTGGGTAGTCAGCCCTTAATTAGGTAAGAAAATAACCACGTTGTGCCGAAGGCACTGGGGAGCCATAATTACAAAATATATTCCATCATTTTTATCTCTGTTTCCATCTGACTATCTGCCCTTCAATTAAAATCTCCCTTTTATTTTTAGACCTAAGAATAAATCAGAAAGTTTTGCTTGTCTTATTACATTTTCTAGAAATACTTTATATGAATCTAGTTTTTAACTTTTTGTAGGTTTATTCCATCTAAAACTAATTTTTCCTTCTTCAGGATTCTGAAGATAACATCAACTTGGTTTGTTTTCAGCCTCTATTTTCATAGAAGTAGAACCCAAAGGTACCTGCATAGGGTACCTTTTGCTTCAAAGAAAAATAACCAGACTAGCTGAGCAGCAGAAAAAAAATCACTCCTGATGGTCTGAAAAATCACAAATAATAGTCTGAGAAATTATATACAATGACCTGCTTTCTTCTAAGCCCGAGCCTGTAAGTCTGTCTTTAAAGCAGGTTGAGAGAGGATTATTATTATTATTTAAGAGGTGAAAGGGCCCAGGAGAGAGGAATGATAATGGGTGGGAAGTCACTGAATGGATGAGAATTTAAATTGATAGGCAGGGCAAAAATGGCAGGGGGGAAAAAAGAGAAAGAAATGGCTTGGTATTTCATTTACTCACAGAATCAGTTGTGTCTTTGCACGTAACTAACATTTCAGAGAATGATACTCCTCTTCTAATGCCAGTTCTTTCCCTGGAACGTCAAGAGACATCAGCATTTAAATTCAGGAATCCTATTATATGATCTTACTGCTCAGGTATTCATAAGTAGAATTTCTTCTTTAAAATAGTCAAAAGAATTTTAGCCATATCTAGTCTTCCAAGAAAGCCATGAAATGAACAGTGCCAGTAACAATTATGAAACTAAATTGGCCTTATAAGAATTAAAAAAATCAATTTTGCCAATTTATCATCATGATGACTAATTTCCATATAAATGACCTGACTTTATCCAGTATCAAAAATGTGTCTGTATCTTGTTTTTCATATTAATGTTTGCAGTTCTTGAGATGTACTTAGGTGGAAATATTTGAAGGCATGTTGGTGTGCATTGCAGTATTCTAATTCTAATTATTTCTTTTTCTTTTTTGGCAGTATATCAGTTACAGCAAGAGGCACCTCGTCCCAAGAGGATCATTTGTCCTCGGGAGGTCAGTACTCAGCTATTTCCAATACACCTTGTTAAATATGATGAATTGTCAGCACTATGTTGATACGGAGGGATTTCAGGTTTCCTGGGAGTTGAGTTCTTTTAACATTTGTTAGAGTGTCAATGAATTTAACATCTTCATAATCTATATTTTGAAATCAGACATTATTTAAAAAACACTAACTAACTAGGAATCAGACATCTCACATTTTTAACCATTGCAGAAGCAAATTAAACTTCCTTTGTAAACCCCCCAAAACATGTATTCTGGTTGTTTTCTTTGTTAATGCCATTTTTATTCTTTTAGCATTTTTTATTATGAAATGTTTCCAGCAGAGAAAGTACAGAGAACAATAAATGTCTGGGTACTTTCAATAACCATATTTAGCAAATCTTTATGTGTTGTCATATTTTCTTGACATTTTAAAATAATAAAGGCTTACAAGAAAAGTGACTATGTTTTTATTCTTGGAGATAGCTTAAAAAATATATCAGCTCATAAAAATGCTTACTGGCCCACAGAACATTCCCTAGCCCTCCTTCACTAATCAGTTCTCTGATCACGTGGAGTGCCAACAAGATTTGAAAGGCAGTATGAAGGCTCTATTTTCTATTTTTATCCTGACCAGTTTCTTTAACAGCAAAATTAATATCCTTCAAACCAAAGACCCAAAGGTCTTTGCTTATTTTTGTTATTATTACTTTGATTAAATATAGAGTAGCAGATAGCTTTTAAAGGGCCATGTATGCCTTATCAAAGGGTAAAGTCTCCAATTCTAGCACTCTTGTGATTCATCCTTGAATGTCAGTACTTTCTGGATCTGGTTTGAACCTGTTTCAAAGACTTAGGTACATACATACCCATACTTAGCGCTAACTTATCATGGTTTAATAAGGTTTTATACATAAAATTTTACTTTTGATGAAGGACAATGAAATTCATTAAATAATCTTGATTTTAGTACAGGGTAGACTTTCTCATCCTAGGAATGTGGCTGGAGAGGAGGAAATATCTGATGCTTAAGAAAAAAATCTAGGATGAGTCCCATTTATGTGGTACTCTGATCTTGTCCTATCACTAACTTGCAGCCAATATATTCAAATGATATATTCAATAATATATTACTTGATATTCAGTGATCAAATTCAATAACATTCAATATTATTCAAATATGAGAAAAATAGAATAAATATAAATTTTTGCATGAGATGCATACATAAGTGTGTTCTCAGTGAGAATTAAGAAACACGTTGCTAAAAAGGCCTTCACTTCTACCTTTCATTTAGAAAATTTTCATATTTTCTCCATCAGAAAAATTATTACCATTTTTAGAGGGGTAGAGGCATTTAAATATCTCAATATCTGTAAAATTAGAATACAACTAAGGACTCTACCTAGGGTTGTTAGTAAAAAGGCACCAGGCAAGCCTGGGCACCAGTCCTTGGGACCAAAGGGGATCTAAGTAGCCATTCATTTGTCCTTGTAGTCAGTAAATACGTGTGGATTGCTGCTCTGTCTCAGCTCTGGTCTAGGGGCTGGGAACACAGCAAAGAACTTGACCATTGGCATTTTGAGTGTCATAATAAAAGAGAACAAAACTATGATGTAATTAAATATATGTTTAAGATTTTACCTCTGTGTGTGTATGTGTGTGTGCAAAAGAGGGGAGAGAGAGAGAGAGAGGGGGGAATTATCTCTTTGTTTCTCAAAATCTTTGGAACCATGACAATTGTCCTTTAAGTCAGGTGGAATGTTAGCAGTAGAGATAGGTGTATTTAGACCATCATCATGGAAATTCTTCCTAGGGTGGATAGGTGGATTTAGACTATCTTCATGGAAATTCTTCCTAGGGTTCCACTGAAACTCTTCAGACCTCCAGCGGGTGAGAGTCCCTCACATATTTATTTAATGTTGCACAGCCGTCACCATTTGCTGTGACTAACGAATATGGTGCATGTGTTGCTTTTCTTCCCCTCTTGTCTGTCTGGTAAACCAAGCTATTCACCTTCCAACCTTTGCCCATTTGATTCATTCATAGGCGATAGCTGGTGGATGCTTGATCCGTAAGTAGCTTGCCTCTAGGACTTCCATATCCCATTTTTGCCATGAAGCCCAACATGACATGGAGATTCATCAGCTCCATTTGCTCAGCAGGCAGCACGGGGCCCATCCAGCCAGGCAGGTGTTGGCTGATAATGGGTCGAGTTTACTGGAAGAGCAGGTGCTGCTCAGAGGAGTGCCAGCAGGGGTGGCTTCCGTTCCCTTTGTCCTCCATTGTGAAGTTAACAGCAAATAGTTCCTGCCCGAAGTGCTGGGCTTCTCAGGACCTGGTTTCCTGTGGGCGAAAGTGCTGCCTTCTCTCAGAAGATGGTGAAACTATGGCTCCTACTACAGATGGCATTTAGTTAAATGTCTCTTTGCCTTGGAACACGCTTGCATGCTTAGGGGACATGCCTAATGAAGACAGAAAGCCTTTCCGTGTGAGTGTGTGGCCAGAGAGACTGAAGCTTTATTAACACATTTGCATAAAGCCATAAAGGCTATTTCTTTTGAACAATGAGTTATAATTTTTTCTGTATACATTTTTTTGTTTCATCTTACCCCTTAGCTAACTATTAAATGCCCATGCCTTCCCTTTATATACAGCTCTGCAGTCCTCCTACCCACCTCTTCTCTGGTCCCTGGCTGGGTGGCTCCAATATACTCAATCTTTCTTGTTTCCCTGATGATTAATACCTTCCTGAGTATGGGCCTCTCTCAGGTTAGGATCCTCCAGTTCAACGTGATAAACACCCACATTAGAGCACCAAGCGATGTGTGCAATTACAGGGACATGCAACACTGTCACTCCAGGGGGCCACAGATGCAGGCCAGCCTGACTTAATACATGGTGCCTATCAACAGATACCGACCACCTAATGGACTTTTCTGGGGAGCTAGGTGAGTCAAGGGTATAGACTGATTCAGCAGGCAAAATCCAACAAGCTTAGAAAATACAGGAAGGCAGGGAGCTCAGCTGCGGAGTCAGCTTGGACTTGTTCTCACTTCTTGCTCTACCACTTTCTAGCTTCCTGACTTAGAGCCAACCACTTACTCTCTCAGGGAGATTAAGGCCTAACCCAAGGGTGAACATTTACTTTGCAGCGTTGCTATAAAGGGCATATATGTGTCAAGGGTCTAGTATGGTGCCTGGCATATAATAGGTACTCAATTAATGTTCATAATTCATGGTGGATTCCGAAATCTGGAAAGAGCAGGCTCTGAGACAGTGATTAGAGACAGAGCAATGACAGTGTTCTTCTAATGTAGGAGCAAAAAGGCAGCAACTACAAACAAAGCAAGATGCCCAGGTCAGGAATTAAGCCACTAGGAAAAAAGATACTGAGGATAAGAAACAGAAGGTACAAGCAGCTGAACCATGGCTCCGGCTCCAGTGAAGCCAGGCAGGGTCAGCTCTGAAATAACAGCTCATTGCTTTCTGGGGATTCATCGCTGCAAATTAATATTTATTGAGCAGCCGCGGCACCTGGCACTCTGCTGGCATTTCCTGACTGCTCCTTGCCAAGAGGTTCAAAACATCTTCCAAGATACAGAATTCTCACTTGCTCTTTCCGTCAATTATCAATCAGTCACTTCATAAGCATTTATTAATTACCAAGTGTGTGCCTGGGTGGTCTGCCAGGAACTGTGTAGGATATGGACTCCCAAATTTGTTTCTCCAGCTAAGACCTCTGTCCATCTGTCCACCTGACCTCTTCAGATAGATGTCTCACAGGCCAACGCTGGCCCAACGTTCAAAACAGAACTGGGACCCACTCCATTAAATGGCACCTAACTTCAGAAAACCTGGACTTCTCTGTTTCCCACCCTCACCCCTTTCTCCTCCATTCTTAGCAAGAATCCATTTTAACTCCAAATATATGTTGCCTTTGCCCACTTTACTCCATCTCCGTGGCTTTTGTGTGGTTTGGGCCGTCATCACTTCTTGCCTGGATATTACCGCAGATCAGGAGCCTGCTGCCTGGTAGCCCTGCTTCCGCTCTTGACACCCTCCCTGCAGCCTGTGTGTATACACATAAACACACGCACACCCCATTCACCAGACAGGAGCCCAAATCATCATTATTAAATATAAATCAGACCTTTCCATAGCTTCCCATTACTCTTAGAATAAAAGTAAACTTCTTGCTGTGCCTGTGAGCCACGGTGCGCCTCCTGCATTTGTCACTCCTCTGTCTGTACCTTTCTTCTCAGAGTGCGTTGCCTTTCAGCCCCACTAGCCTCTGTTGCCATCCATCGAACAAATCTCACTGTCGCTACTGCAGGGCCTTTGCACTTGCCCTTTGCCTGGAATTCTCATACTCAGGTTCTCTGCATGTCCAGTTTTCAGATCAAATGTTACATAATAATAACAGGCCATCCCCGAACCCCATGAAAATTAGCACCTCCCCAACCTGTTTATTGTGTCTGTAGTACTTAATACACTCTCTAATATACTTACTTAACACATTTGTTTAATTGTTGCTTGTATATATCTCTCCAGGAGAATACAAGCTCTGGAGATATCATCAGTTGTAATCATAGGTATATCCCTAGCTTTGAGCATGCCAACCAACAGTGGATAATCAGTAAATATACATCAAAATGATGAAAAAAAGGATAGAGATCGCTAACGTAAGGAATTTGGAATTCTCAAACTATTACTAATAGCATATCAGATTTACTCAATGCTGTTATTAGGGTAGTGAGTTGGACTTTTGGCAGTTGTTAAGGTACTTACTTAAACATAGACTAATATTTTTTCCTGGAATAGTCCAAGTTTTTTTCTGGCCTTTCCAAAATGCCGAAATGGCAAGATTTACTTGCATGACTCATTTAAAGTCAAGTTCCACTAGAATTACCTAAAGGATGCACCAAATAAGCAGAAATTCTTTTGTAACTGTAAATGATTTGGTGTCATTTGTCTTTTTTTGAAATTGCTGTAGTGAATATGGGATTATGAAAAGCAATTTCAAAAAAGAGAAATAAAATTACATACTATTATTTCAAATTGTTCTCCATTTTATGTAGCTTCATTTCCTTCTCCCTTGCCATAGAATAATCTATTTTGGAAAACTATTTTTTTTAATGCAAAAGTGGATTGTAGAGGTTTCTAGCACTCGTGATTAGAATCAGCTTTTTTTCTTGATTGTCAGAGGCTGGACCAAGTACAGATCACGGTGGCCAATCTTAAATTGCAGTAGTATCTCGCTAGCTTATTTTTCCTTGCAGTGAATTGTATTCATTTTTTTAAAAACGCTTGAAATATCTCTCTCCCCTTTTTATGCATTTTTCTAGTTTTTAGTGTTCCTAAATATCTACCCATTTCACGTTTTCCAGCTTTATTTATAAAAACTGTTCTTTTAAGCCTACAAAAGCATTCCATTTCTTCATGATGCTTTTTAAAATTTTATTAATCATTCCTAGACTTCACAGTCTTGTAGCTTTAGGGCATTTATCTTGTCTTAGGCATGTCTGGAAGATCTTAACAAGCCACATTGATTGACCATATCATTCTCAACTAGCTCAATACATTTTGAATCATGGATTTTAAGTGAACTCAGAGGGGTTTTCTACTATTCCACATTTCTCCCTCTTTTCTTCTTTTATTTATTGAAATAAATGTTTTAAAACAAAGTGCATTTGGGGGAATGTGAAAACTCTATACTGATTCAAGCCATCCAGACAAGGTATGTGTCTAAAGTAATGAGATTGATTCTACAAGCCACAAACAAAAATCGATCTCATTACCTTTTAATTGGCTTTATGTGTAGTAATCAGAAGGCCATTTATTCCCTGACAGAAAATATTTCTGTTCTTTTAATCCTAGACTTTCTCCACTTGTCTCTTTTCTTAGCCTTAATGTTGACACAGCCAAGAATAAAGGACTTTTTCCCATCATTACTCTTCCAGGCTTTCATCTCACTCACTGATGCAGCCAGCCTTTTTTCTTGATGCAATTTTGTTCTTAACAAAATTTGCTTTGGTTTTAGACTTGCTATTGTATAAGGAGAAAAGCTTCTAGTAAAACCAATGTTAGAAAAAAAATGTTTGACATATGAGTTTTTTTAACCCTTAAAGATAGAACCAAACGTTTTGTGCTTTTTTTTAAAAAAATAAAAACTTTCTTTTCTTATCATGTATTGTGATCTACCAAAATGCACACTGCCCCCCCCCAAAAAAGTCACTCTCTTTGGATACTTTGAACTTGTTCTCATATAATACAGACCCTGCAAGTGTGCACCTAGAACATATTTAGACGTTTCCAAGGTGAAATCATGAGCAGCAGGTAAGGGCTTTGGAGGCCAAGCTGCGGTCGCGTTCAGAGGCTCAGAGCCAAGGGAAGCAGGTAGAGAGAGCCTAGAGCGCCACCAAGGAACAGCACACGTACCAAAGCACAAATTGAGGCAAAAGTGGAATAAGGACAAGGAAGAGGGGATTAAATTGTCACTGGTACTAGGCAAAGTTTCCTGAGAAGACTCTTTAATCTCTCCAAGTATTTTTTATTTCTTAAAAGCTAACTTGAAAACGTGTATTCCCTTATAGAATCACTAGAGTTGGAATAGTATGTCGTATATTTCATTGTTTTAGGGAAAAAAGTAACTGATAGCGTCGTGTATGACAACATGTGCTCTGTCACCCTTGCCTAGCCTGTGACAGCCACAAGCCAAGATACCATTACTCATTGACGGGGGGTGGGAGTGGGGTGACCCACACTGAGACACAATGGTTATGAGGGGGTTCTGGCTTTTGTTAGGCCAACCTCACACATCCAAATAGGAAGCAGATATCACACCTCTACAGAGATCGATGGCTATAGAGAGCAGCCCATGCTTAGTCTGCTCTGTGACTCAGAGGTCAGGCCCAATAAAACTGTGGGTGTGGCCAGGGTTATCCGGGAAAAGGGGTAGGTGCATAGTGCCAGTGCTCTAGTGAGGGTTTAAAGACATGTTTCACATTTTGCTCACCTGGTTAAACTGTAACTAGGAAGTAATGCTGATAAAGACAGGTTGCACTTTGCCCCAGGTGAGCCCTGTCTCATGTGGGAGTGTGGCCTGGCTAACCAAGCGCTGAGACACTTGAAACAGATTTCTAACCTCGACTCTACTTTCCAGCAGAAAAATGTGGATGGTGCAATCTCAGACAGCCCCAATTTGAATATGCCTATCCCAAGTGATATTGCCTACTTATTTATTTGTCGTCAGTCTTTTAATTATAATGAAAGCTAACGTACAAGGAGTACTTACTGTGCCCTGAGCACTGGGTTGAGATTTTCCCTGTGTAATGCCTCACAGCCATCCCATGTGGGTTGTCAGTCCTCTCGTTTGATGTGGCGGGAAGTCAGACAAGCAGCACAGGAGGGGCAAAGGTGAGATTCCAGCCCAAATAGGCCAAATCCAGGCCTGGGCTTCTACTCCAGTGATTCTCAAAGTGTGGTCCCAGGACCAGCAGCAAGGGCGTCACCTGGGAACTTGTCAGAAATGAAGATTCTCTGGCTCCCCCCAGACCTCCTGAATTGGAAGCTCTGGAGTTGGATCCAGCAATCTGCGCTTTAACAAGCTCTGCAGGGAGTCCTGATGCTCCCTCAAGTGGACCACTGTCCTAACGACTGCTCTTGTTTCTCTTCGCTTCCTATTTCATACTCCGCCCCTATTCCCCAAGGATAGAAGAATCAATCTGCCCTTGCCTCCTGACAATGCTCACTGTTTGCCCAGCACTGTGTTAGGCTGTTCACGGATTTCTTTGTAGATGCTAAGTCATCCAGAGCCTTCTTTATTTTTTCTAGATGTACTTCCTCCTAGATGTTATTTTCCACCCTTTAAAATTATTTTATCTTTCGTCTTTGCTGTGTCTAACTTTCCCACACTCTCTTATGTTGCAGAGACCAGATATGAATCCTTCTTGTAAGGTGTGATGAGGGCGTGGTTTAGCCTGATCTCCTCCTTCTACCCTCCCAGTTTGCTGATATTGTACTTCTAATGTTATATTTGTATTAATAATTAACAAAACAGTTCGATTCACTTCTAACAAGGTGTTTCATACTCATGTCCATTCATATTCGGTATATATTTAATGCTATTATGAATTCTAGCTCTTTTGGGATGTCTTGGATGTTTTGCTTATCTGTCACTATGCACAAATTCTTGTTAGCTTTCCTCCTCCTTTTAATGGACATCTGCAGTAATGAAAGTACTAAATCCATTGTCATTATGTCAGGAATACTTTAAATTGAATTTCTATTTTCCTAGGTGCTAGGTCCTTCACTCAGTCGATCATCTGTGTGTTCAATGAGCATTTCTCAATTCAGGATTTTAGGTGACTAATTTGTGAATTAAAGCCAGTCCAGAGCTGGCACTCTCCCAGCCCCACCTCCTTGCCTCAGTCTACCACGTCCCTGTTGTCTCCAGGCTGAGGCTGACCGAGCCATTGGTGACCTATCACCTTTGGCTGCATCCTTTAATAAATCATAATCTCACTTGACATTAGCTCTAAGTACACCATGTCTCCCTGTCCCGTTGGACAGAATAGCAAGCTTCACTTCAGCGATGGTATCTTTTTCTTCCTCCTTATTTACATGGCCAGTGTCATCTCCCCATCTACTGTGGAAAGAAATTAAATAGCCTTGGCACAGCCTGACAAAGACATGTTGGTTGCCATCCAGCACCTTGTGTCCTTTTAGGTAATTACACATCGATTGTTTGATGAATTGTTCTTGTATTTCCCTGGGTATGTCTATCAAGTCTGTAATTGCGTGACTCTGGTTGTCCCTTTGCTCTGTTGTGGTCCTCAGAGTTCCATGGCTTCTCCAAAGACTATGCTTAGTGATGCTTCATCAACACCTTTCAACTCAAGGATGCAAATCGGCCTCCTTAGTGTTTCAGTAGTCTGTTGTTTAAAAATATAATTCAACCATTTTCTGCCTCAGTTCATTGTGATTTTTTAAGTTGGTGTCAGTATGCCATAGCTTAAAAATTAATGATTCTCTCCTCCTAGTGCAGTGAGAGATGAAAGGGCATGAACACAAAGAGATGATTTGACCCACTGTTCAATAAAAAGCCTTTGAGGCATTGGCAAGCTCTGTGTTTGGAGCTAACTGTAAGATGTTCTGAAACTGATTTTTGAAAACGGGCTCTCACATTTCTTTGTCTAGCCATAGGCATTGGTAAATTACAGTCTGCCAACTGTTTTTATAAATAAAGTTTTATTAGAACACAGCAATGCTCATTCTGTTATATCTTGTCTATGGCTACTTTCATGCTACCATGGCAGGCTTGAGTACCTGAGACAGAGATTATATGATCCTCAAAGGCTAAAATATTTACTATTTAGCCCTTGCCAGAAAAAGTTTGCCAACTCCTGATCTTGCACTAAAACTTTGAAGAATGAGTTAATACATGTAAAGCACTTAGAATAGTCCCTGGCATTTATTTGTCAGAAGCATTGGTCTTTATTTCTACTGTATCCCAAGTAATATATAAATGTTAGTAAATAAAGGGAATTTCAGCCCTGGAATTTAGGAGGAATTTGATTTCAAGCCATTCTTTTTTTTTTTTTTTTTTTTAGAGACGGGGTCTCGCTCTTGGTCAGGCTGGTTTCGAACTCCTGACCTTGAGCTATCCACCCGCCTCGGCCTCCCAGAGTGCTAGGATTACAGGCGTGAGCCACCGCGCCCGGCCTTGATTTCAAGCCATTCTGAGAGATGATTTGGCCTTCATATTTAACACATGTAAATTGATGAAAGAGGCCAAGGCAGTTACTAGAAGCAGATGTTCTTAGACCTGCTTTCTCATGTCAACTTTCTCCCCATCGAGAAAAGATGGCCCAGGGCTCCATAAGCAAGAAGTTAAAGGCATGTGTGGAATCTGTTTATTTGGTAACAACATCTGAACATGTGAACTAAACCCACTTTCTTTAATTTCAGGAACAAAGCTGGTGTTACCCTCCTATTAAAAATCTATATGTTATGGAAGTCTGATTAATAATAATTTGCATGCTGAAGCATTTGGGGGAAGAGTGTTATGTCTGCAACTGACTCTGAAATACATTTTTAAAAAGTTGGATTGATGAATGGATAGAGGAGAAAAAATACATATGCCATAAAGCAAGTATAGTAAAACTATTATACAATCTAGGTGATGCGTATATGGGTTTTTGCTGTAAAAGTCTTTCAACTTTTCTGTATGCATGAAAATTTTCATTATAAAATGTCAAGAAGAAAAAAACGAAGACTGCAAGAAAAACAATGGCAGGATGTGCTCTGGTCCAGGGAACAAAGACACTCTCTTGGGTGCACAGCCCTGACAGGCAGGAGGGTGTCTCCACATCAGAGTTGTGGGAAGCACTATAGCCATGCTCAAGAAATTTTTAGCATGCAATAGAGAATTTTTCAGAGAAAGAATAGTTGAAAGCAAGGACAAACATTAATAAGGCACTTTCACTCTTTTATTTATTACCATGTTGGGAATTATTTTGGGGGGAGTGCCTGTTTCAGAAAGGCTAAATTAGGTAATTTTTTAAAGTAATAGAGAACAGGCTTCTGGATTTTATGGCATCTTTACAATATAGAGAAATGAGTACTGGACCCAAAATCAGGGACTGGGTTTTAACCCTGAATCTGCTGCTAGCCCGTGTGGGGCTATGAGCAAATTAGTTAACCACACTGAACTGCAGCTTTCTTTTTCATAAGAAGGTGGCAAAGACATATATGCACCTTCCTGGTGGAAGAATTTATGCATTATATGATAAAAGCATTCTGAAAGTCACTAAGATCTCACTGGATGATGTCTCAATGGAGGCAATGTCACACCTAAGGGGGAGAAAAGTAGTTCTTGAGGGGCACACATGCAAAAAAACTTACTCTTTTTATGTAGAAAGCACAAATATACATACAGAACACAAAAAGGTATACAGTCCATCCTTAGTATTAAAATTTTATTGTGGGGAGGTGATTATGGAGAAAACATGTCTAAAAAGGTTCCATAGGGGACTATAATGCAAAAAAGGTTGAGAACACTTCACTAGACAAGCCTTTAATTTCTACCATCTCCCAGCCTCTGTCCTTTTTTTATTTAGGTAGATTAATTTCATCCATCACTTTGAACATTTAATACTCTTACACTCTAGGAGAGGGAGGAAAAAGTAACTTCTGAGAGAAGAATAAGAATGATGGACGTTTTGCCTTTTCCAAAGTACATATAGTACCACTTAACCCAAATACCATTAAGCTTTGACAGAAAGAATTTACTAACAAGAGTGAGGAATTAAATGAGTATACTCACCCAATCTTTTTCCACCTAGAAATTTAACAGCAACATTAGATTTCCCTTGATTTGATTCGATTCTATTGGGTACTTCAAGCTCTTTGAGCTTAAGAGGTATGTGGAGAATTTAAAGTAGAGTTTGGAGGAGAATAATGAAGATGAATTAAGGATTGGAAAATGGGATCTATTAAAAAAGGTCAAAAGAAAAAGGATTATTTAGTTTGAGGAAGAACAGGCAATCCAGTGGCATAGAGATGGGTTTTAATAATGAAAGCCTTATTCTTTACAGAATATTCTCAGATTCTCATCTGTACTGAAGACCAAAAAAAAAAAAAAAAAAAAGGGGGAAGATACATAGTTTGAAGCAAGAGGGATATGAGGTTAGATATTAAGATTAAATTTCTGTCCATGATTAAATCCTGCATTTTGATTCTCCTTTATAGGATTTCTTATTTTAAAGTAAAGTTCCTATCTGTAAGATCAGAAGTTTGGACAAGCCAACCCATCATGTCTGATTCCCCCATCCTGGTGGGAGGCAAGCCGGCCAGCCCAGCCAATAAGGCCTCCATGGAATTTGACTTGATGGAAGAAAACATTCATTTTACCTGGACCTGTGTCTCCAGGATGGCAGAGGATGAGTTCAAAACTCTAGCCAAGAGAGTGCCAGGTCAGAGCCAGAGCAGTATGCCTAATTGGGTTGCCCAAACAAAGAGAGCCTCAGGTGGGTTTTGGGAGCCAACACTTGGAGCTGAAGAATCATATGGTGCCAGGGAAGATGTAGCAAAGAGTGGGTTAAAGTGAACTGCTTGGAAGAAGATCTGGAGAGATGAGTGCCACCCATGCCTTGGCTTTGGGGTGTTCCTGGAAGCCTACAGTGAAACAGGATCAAAATCCATGTAGAGTTTCTGGGAAGGTGTCCCAAGCTTCTAGGAAGGTGTTAATTCTCTCAGGGTTTTGGAGCTGCTGCCTAAAGTCATAGTTTGCAGTGCTGGGTGTGAGTCAGGATCACCTGTGGAGCTTGGCAAACCTTATAGACACCCTGGCTCCAGCCCTGGAGATTTTGATTTAATGGAAATATCACTTAGAATTCTGTTGTGAGTAATAAAAATCAGTTCGGGCTAAATTTAGCAAAATGTAGGGGTTGGGGGGGGTGTGGACCCATGGTGGCTGGAGGGTACGAGGAAATTCCTGAATGGAAAGAAAAGCTGATCAGAGCAGGGAGGGGTCTCACGAGTGCACTGCAGCTTGGATCCACACTGCACTGTCCTTTCAGCTGTGCCCGTGAAGGCTCCCTTGCCTCCCAAGCTTAGTTCACATATCTCCCCTCCCTGCCCCGAAGCAACACAATTGAGTCTTGGGGGTACAGGATCCAGCATGCAGGCCTGTCCTCTGGTCCCCCAAATTCAATCCCTGATTGTGGCAGGGAGAAGCCTGCTGGTCCCAAGTGTCCTGTGGAGTTCTCAAGCAGGCTTAATGTCCCTCTGCTCTGGGGTAAGTCCCGCTCTGCTGGAGCAGCCAGGCAGGCAGCACTGGAGAGGGCGGGCAGGCAGAGAGTTCACAGTCTGAGCACCCCTGGGTCCAATGCAGGTCGTTAAGAGGAAAGGCATGAGCCCCACTCCTTGTGGTAGCCTGGGTGTGGTGGATGTGCCAACAGAGGGGAAGCAGCTGCTCTGAGAGCTCAGGCTCAATTGGCCGTTGGGGCACCTGTGCGGACTCACATGGGAACTGCCAGGGCTGCATCAGCAGCTGTAGGTGGGGGAAGGGAGGAGGAGAAGAGTCTGAATGGAGGAGAGCTGGCACTCTGGTCCCCTTTGTCCCAAGAGCCCCCCTGGCTTTCTGCACTCTCCTCTCCCCTGAAGGCAGCCCCCCCTGAATGTCCAAGCCCCCCTGAATATCCCCAGGGCCCCACCAGCCCCCTGTGGCCACCACAGCCTGGGCAGGAGTTGGGAACATATGTGTGGGGACCAGTGACAAGAAAACTGAAGGGCTGAGTCTCCCTGGGGAAGACAAAGGCACACAATGGGTGGGAAGGCAGAACGGCTCAAGTCTTTGGGGAGGTGGAGCGAGGAGGAGAAGCTATGAGGAGAAGCTCACAGTTCACTGGCGGCAGCAGCTTTTGGGCTGGTGAGGGTGGAGAAGTTCTCCCGGTGGTCCGGGAGCCAGCAGTCTGCCAGAGGCATGAAGGGAGGAACAACAAACACCCCCACCTGCTCTTCCATAGGGCGCCAAATTCCTTGGAGGTTGATCTCTGCCAAAATCTTGCTCCTTCTTGTTCTGCTTCACAACTTCTTCCCATAGAATCTCCAGTAAGTTCTGGCACTTTTCCCTCAGAATTACACCTGGGCTATGGGGGGGTTTTTTTGTTTGTTTGTTTTCTTTTTTTTCATCTAAAACTTTTCCTTCTCTCTGAGAGGATCTGGCAACCGATATCTCTAGTCAGCCATCTTGCCTCTGAGCCTGTGAAGGATTTTGACCAGAGAGCAATGTGACGAGATTTGCATCTTCCGACTTCAGTGTGAAAGACAGAGTGGGGTGTGATAAGAGCACAGACAGAGAGACCAGTGAAAAGATTATTTTAATGGTCCAGGTGAATAGATAGCACAGTGCACATGGAGGAAAAGAGACAATTTCAACAGCAATTAAGGAATTATGTACAAGGAACAGGACTTAGTGACAGATTGCAAGTGGGGTTGGGGAGAAAGAGGCATCTGGGATGATGGGTTCTAGCTTGGGCACTGGGTGGGTGATGCCCCGGATGGTACCAATCACGGAGAAGAAGAGAAAGGGAGGTTGAGTCATCATCTGTGATACATAGATCAGCCTACCCAGGTCCCCAGAGTGGACATGTTTGGGGGTTTTAACAATTTTTGTCTCAACTTATCTATAACAGCAGAGTCAGTGTTTTCTGTGAGTGCATTGTCTATTGTCCTTGGACAATTTCCTTTCCTTTTGAGATAAGAGAAGATTACAGGCTTTGGTGTCAATCAGACCTTCATTTGGGCCTTATCTTCACACCTCTGCATGATCTTCAAGTAATATAACCCTACAGGCCTTCCTCTTCCCATCTGCAAAATGGGAAGGACAACCGCGACAGGACTTGCTTGTGGGGAAACCCGAAGCACCCACACTGAAGCGCTGGCTTCTTCTCTGCCCCTCCTGGCCCTGCCCTTAGTGGAGTTCTGGGTCAGGGTCAGTAGGTCTAAACCAGAAGTCAGAACTAGGCACAAAAGTGCTCAATGTGTGAGGTGTGAGTATTTGTATAAGTGTGTGTCTGGGTGTAGTCACCCTGCTGTTGTTTCTCAAATCTAAATATAAGTAATTTGGGCGATTCACCTTCCTCTTTTATGATGCTTATTTTGTATAGTGCTTATATAAGGAAATCTGCAAAATCAGGAAGTCATCAAGGTCTGTATCAAAGAGCCATTCAGACAATGCTTCAGTCTCTCACTTCTAGGGCATCATCTGTGACTTGGGGAAGCTGTGAGTGGGGAAAGTTTGTTTCCAACCCAGTGATTAGGGCAAAGTCTGAAAGCAACATGCTATGAGGTGTGGAGTCCCCCAGAAATAAGAGATTTAAACACAAGCTCACATGTGTGCATAGCCTGACTTATTACTCACAAGAAATAACTTGAATTTTTGTCTTTAGTGTTTTCTACAGTTGATGTTATTTAAAATTTTTCCAAGAGGGGAAGGGGTACTCTTATTAAACTTATTGACATTTTATAGTCTGTTCCATTTTGTCTTCTTCTGGTCTACGTCCTAGAGTAGTTGGAGGTATTTCACCAGTACTGTCTTTTCTTAAGGCCACCTTTATAAATTATCAATATTATCAAACACAAATATTTCCTTTTGCTCCATTTTACTTTATGTATTTAAAGTATTTGCATTTTGGTTTAAAAAATGTTTTTAATAACCTTCCTTGGGAATACTCAAAAGTTCAAAGTTCTTTCAGTCTAAAGGAGCATTTCTCAGCCTCACGACTGTTGACATTGGGGTGGGGGAATAATTCTTTGTTGTCCGGGGTTGTCCTGTGCAATGTAGGATATTTATCAACATCCCTGGACTCCACCCACTAGACACTGGTAGCATCCTCCCCCTACTTGCGAACAATCAAAACTGTCTCCAGACTTTGCCAAATGTCTCCCTGGTGGGGGGAGGGGCGGGCAAAATCACCTTCCCTCTTAGATGAGAACTACTGGTCTAAAGAAAAATCTTTTACTTTTTATTTACTGTAATATTATCACTGATTTTTAAATCATAATTTCTGGAAAATTCTGAAAAAAAAAAAGTGAAAGCAGAAAACAAACAAAATGAATGGGAACTGCTTTCTCTGGTCTTAAGCACTCTAACCTGATATATTTGTGTGCACTGTTAATCTAAATTAACAATGTTAGATCAACTCATACGGGCTGTACTTATAGAACTTAGCAAAATCATCGGTAACCTTTTAAGGAGGTTTATTACAGAAAGCCTGACCAGCAGATTTTCATAATACATTCTAATCAAGACAGGAAGGAATTCACCTCATCAGTACCCTACCAGAACTCAGAAAGCATTAAAGAAATGCCACGAGGAAAAATAGCTGGAAAGAGATGGGAGATTTAGAGTTGGCTTGATTTTCATCCTATGCTATGCACTTCAGCTGCAAGAGTATAAATTTCAGTACTTGCATTTTCTTTCTCTCCCTTTCAACAGAGATTTTTGATTTATAATTAAAAAGGAATTATCTGTATTTATTTCTTTTTTCTTTTTTTCTTTTTAGAGCCATGGTTGGAGGAAGTTTAGATCCATATTTATTTTTTTGTGGATGCCAATATCACCAGCACAAATCCCTCCATCCAAAGCCTTTTTTCCCCACTTGATCCGTATCTCAGAAAATCCAGCAGTCTAACTGCCCTGTGTAGGAGGTTGCTAAATTGGGTTTTTAAATTATTTCTACTAAGTAAAAACTTAACATATGCCAGCTGCTGAGGGATTATAAAAGCTTTGTTTTTTCAATAATTGGAAACCTTGTTTACAGAGGACTCACAATATTCTTTAAATGTCTTTGTGTTGAATATAAAAGAACTTGTGTTTATCTAGGCAATGATAATCTGACTATAAAGCAAACTCATTTAAGGATTACGCTTCCTGTCTCTCACTATGCACCTGTCACCCTACTGTTCTCTCAAGCTTTGCAGAACGCTGAGGATTCTTCCTTAAAATTAGAAAAATAAATTGAAAAGTAAACCAGGTAGTTCAGGAATTACACGTAATTCTAAACCACAGGGAAATATTTCAGAAACTCCAAATATCGCTACATCTGGGCAAATTTATCCAAAGTTCACATTTGCTAACTCATCGATGGAATTCAGTTCATTTTAAAGAGATTTTAAGGGGTTCGATCCAGGCAAAGAAGAATGAAGGACCTAATGTTCAGATAACCTAATATTTAGCCAAGTTGTTGACTTTCAAGAGTCAATAAAGGCACCAACACTGATTTTGCTATCTGCTAGAGATGGAGTGAGGCACAGTAGTTAGGGCGGTCCTTGTCCAGGTTCAGCCACTTACTAGCTCTGTGACCTCGAGCTAGTTGTTCAGTGGCTGTCTGTAAAATAATAGCACTCGTTGACCTCATAGTGTTGTTTGGAAACTGAAACGAGACAATGCAAGTGAAACCATCAAGACAGTTTTGGGCACAGAGCAGCCACTCAATAATTGTTCCAAGTCTCAGTTTCGTACATGCAGTATCTCATCTCATCTTTGAAAGAGCTTTATTAAAGTAGCATATTTTTATACCTCCAGTTTTGTTGAAAATTGAGAAAAATGAGATGCAAAGAAGTTTAATAATCTACTCAGGGTCATATAGTAATTGGATTGATGATCGAGGATCTACATCCGTATTCTTTGTCTCATTCTGCAAACATGTAATGAATACAGTCACCCTTTGTTCTCTAAATACTCACTGTCCGAATATTTGCTGTTAGGACTTACTAAAAGTTTTAGCTGAAAGCCTTTCCCAATTAGAAACCTGCTATAACAAGTTCTCATGTGTGTGGCAGCTTCTCAAATTTTCATGTGTCTATGATTCCCCTTTGAAATGCAGATTCTGCATGTCTAGCAAGTTCCAAGGTGATGCCAAAGCTGGTGGTCCCAGGGATCACACTTTGAATAGCAGGGTGCTGAAGACAGAGGGTGAGCTTCTCTCCTACCTCAGTGTTCTCCTGATAGGCTGCATGTTTATACATACTGCATATCATATCTCTAATTTCCCTACCTTTTCTCTGAGAGTTTACTCTTCTGTATTTGTTTAGCCAAAGCACCTGAGGGCACTACCAACTCAGTTCCAATTAGATAGTAACTTTTGCATCTTTGGCAATATTATTGCATTGTTTATTCTTATTACAGTACATGCTCAGGGTAGAAGGGCAATGAGATTCCTGTCTTATTCAGCTGTAGACTGCACACAAATTTACCTACTTATTATTCTATGAAGTGTGAAACAATTAGGTAATTGGTTTTTAAAGGTTTTATATTATGCAAAAAATTATTTTTAGATTGTTAGATAGTTATTTAGGGACGTTTTAGTAATATTTGGAAAAATTGATATATTTGGATGCTTTAAACATGAATTATTATTTTTTTCCATGTAAAGTAATGGAATAGAGGCTCTTGCTGTTGGACGCTTTGCTGGCCAGCACATTTTTTAGGAATGGATCAGATTCAGATAGCAAGGGGTCCCTCCCTGTGTTTTCTCTGTGCCAGATATTGGCAGGAATGCTAGCAATACAATGATGATGAAGACAAAATTGCTGCTCCAAAAACCTCACAGGGTAGTTAGAGAAGAAACTGGGAAGTAAAAATTCAAAACACGGTGAGATATGTAATGGGAGTTCTAAGAACACAGCAAAGTATGGGCCTAACTCTTCCTTCTGCACAGAGGGGGCCCTCTCTGGATACCAGTAACAGCCAGTATTGATTGCATAGCTGTGCACCAGGCACCGTTGCAAGCACTTTACACAAATTTATGCATTTCACTATTATAATAACCCAATGAGGCAGGTACTTTCATTATCATTCTTATTTTAAAGGTAAGAAAACTGAGGAATAGAGAAATCAGTAACTTGCTTAAGGTCACACAGATCTGGCCTCAAAGCTGGGGGCTCTGAGTCCAGAGCTTGCCCCCTCCACCACCATTTGACTTACCCCTTCTGGAAGAGAATTCAGTATCTTCAAATAAGAACATATAAAAAATGATAGACATATTCGAGGGAGTATACCTCTGGAACTGCAAGTAATTTGGTTTGATGGGAGCATAGGATGAGCAAGGGTGATGAGGCCATTAGGCTGGAAGCCGTAACATGTGCATCAGCCTCACATATATAGGAACACAGTACATGGATATCATGGACAGGACCAAAACCATCTTCGATAGTCACAGTCCTGGCAATTTAATTATATTTGAGATGTGACTCTAAAGTCATGAAAAAGATTTTATTTTAATACATACATTACACAAACACGGTACCTTTCCATCAGTCATCTTGGGTAGCTCTGCTTCTATTTCCACCAAGTTCCCATTGCTCAGAGTGTGTCAGGGAATGTCTCTTCTAAAATATCTTCAGAGCAAGTCATAGTGAAAATCTTATTATCTTATGACCATGCCTCATTATTGTCTCTAATGTATTTCCTAGTTCAATCACCCATCCCATTCACTGGTGTTGACTCTGAATAACTTATGCCTCTTTGTCAAAATAATATCCACTCTCAAATCCATTTTCAAAAAACAAATATGTATTTCTATATAGCAATGATTCTGACGTTAATATGTGATTAAATCATCTAGGGGCTTGATTGACCAACACTTTATATCCCCACCCTCAATAATTTTGGCTCAGTTGGTCCAAGGTGGGGATCAGCAATCTGTAATCTTTAACAAACTTCCTGAAGTTTCTGTTTTGAATGACCAGACTTTGAGAAGTGCAGCTGTAAGGATATTCACAAGAAAGGGTAGTATATCTTAAGGCAGTGCCAAAGGAGAAATTCCAAAAATGTTCTCATCAGCAGGGTTATCAGTGGCTTGTATTGTGCTTACCTTGGGAGACTATTCTCTTGTAGATGATGCTTATTTAGAATAAAATGTTGTATTTTTAAAAAGAATCAGCCACCATTCTGCATGGCCACACCACATACACTGAATCTACCAGTGCCTGGGGAAGGACCCATTTCTTGTGTTTGTGGGCTCCTACTTGGCACTCTCGTTTCTGAACCTGTTGGATTACCTAAGGACCCAGTATTAGAGGATCTAGTAATTCATCTACAAGCTATGACATTTTTTTCCCTTTTTCTTGAAAAGGGTAGGCTTCTTTCACTTGTTGGACTTGGAGCACTAAATCCTAAGAACAGGCAAGGAAGACCTGACAGCTGTCAGTCATATTCACAATGACCCGGTTCAGCAGGTGATGGGTTGACTGGCTCCAGCTGCTGTCCCAGGGTGATCACAGTGGTGGGGAAGCTCCAGAACCAACTCTCATTCATGCTATGTTACATCCCTTCCTGAATCCACCTAAATTAGTCCTCCAGTTTTTGCCTAAGTTGCCTGATTTGAACAAATATAATTTTCGGTGAAAATACAAGAAGCATTTCTGAGCTACCTTACTTTGTGTTTATCAACTATCCTCTGTCTCATTCACACATACAGAAGAGAATCTCATATAACTGGAAAGCGAAATTAAGAGCCACAGCTTCTTGAATAAACCAAATCCAGATTTCCACTGGTGGCTTACAGAGAGCTGTGCCTGGGGAGTGAGTCAGGCTTCTGTAGGGCAGGTCCCTTGTCCCTAGGATCCCTAATACCCAGCCAACTATGTTTTGTCTGGATACGAGGATCCAATATCATCCAATATGAAGAAATGTGGGTGTTCTATGATTTTTCCAGAACCGTTCTACTTAAACATTAAGTTCTTGACAGGCTTAAAGTTTAGTGAGGAATAGAGATAGAGACTACGTTTAGATTCCTGTGAGCAAAAAGTTTAGGAAAAAGAAGAGATTTTTGTTTTTCATATCCTAGCCATCATCTCTCTCTCTCTCTTTAACATTAACAAGCACAGCTATATTTTCTTTACGAGTTACAGAGACAACAAAGAGAAGAGAGATTGAATAAGATTGCTATCCAAACAGCCCCCAAGCAGGAGGAGCAATGATCCGGTGACCAAATACATCCTCTGTCCTTATTGTCTCACTTCCATCTTTCTTCTCCTCTTATGTAGGGTTGCCAGATTCAGAAGGAAAAAGAAAGAAAGAAAAATAAAACCAGGATGCCCAGTTAAATTTGAATTTCAGATAAACAAGGAATAATACTTTAGTATATGTCTTATGCAATATTTGGAACCTATTCCATGGTCCTATTCCATGTGCAGTCTGTCCCCCTACCCCAATGCCATGCTCTTCTTTTATTTTCTAGTGGTTTTCACATGCAGAGGATTTGTCCCTCAATTGGATTAAACTCTCCTCTGAGCAGGATCTTATTGGGTGTCCCTCAAGGCACCGTGAATATTGACTTCCATAGTGGGCGCCTATGTTAGATTTCTCCTTAAGCGCTTTCCTTCTGCTGCAAGCTCAGAACACCCCTGGGCTCCTCATACCTGTCCTCTCTGCACCTGCGAGGTCATCGCTTCATGAACAATGACTGGCCTGAGCACAGAGCCCTGAATATAAAAAGCGTGTCATACATTTTCATGATTGATTGATGAACTGAAAGCAGTTTGTTATCTTGTTAAGAGTCAATTAAATGCAACATTTATTAACTACTTACCTGCATGCCAAGAATTAGTAGTATGCTCTAGTACCATGCTGTCCATCAGGAAAGTTAGATTAATCACTCTAATCTAAAATAAGAAGGAAATAAAAGGATAGAGGAAGGGAATGGGGTTGGGAGCTATATCCTGATTTTGCAAACTTGTATTATGGCTCAGATAAAAAGACAGAAATAAAAAAAATTGTCCTCATATATAGGGAATCATTTCAAATTTTGGAATATTGCCTCTTGAAGAATGGAGAGAGATTTTGCCATTATATGCTGTCTGCTTCCATTGGCTTTTCTAGCCCTAAATTTCTTCTATGGCACGTTGGTTTTGCAGTTACAAATCTATAATATCATAAAAGTAAGGAAGAACTCTGAAAGCCAATAGGGTGATATAAATGAAAGAGTATTCAACTCATATTGAAAAGCTTACCAGCATGTAGAGTAATGGTACACGTCATTTATAGAAAGGACATCAGATAATAAGGTGCCTTTTTATACACTTTGTGCTTCTATTAATGACATTATTTAAATCTTCCTTCACAAATGACACTGAGCAGGCTTCAGACCTTGAAGATTAAGAGAGTTATGAATGCCCCTCTTGGCTGAGTAATTTTCAGGTGTAAAATGCACAGAAGAGTGAACACATATTTAGAAGTGTCTCGATGATTAGTTTCCTACCAGCTAGGCTTGTCCTAAGCAGAATTGTGAGCACGGTCCTCAGAGCTCTGGCTCCCCCTCCCTGCGTCTTTTCTTTCCCCAGTCACTAGCACCCCACACCCACTCAGATCCCCTATGTCCGTTGGAGGCTGAGGGTAGGCAAGGAGGTTGCCCACTATCTTGAAATCCTGCCGATGTGCCTATCCCTGAGCCCTGCTGGGAAAACTGCCCCTTTGACTGTAGAAAGAAAGGACTGTAAATGAAATAGCTGCCAAGCTCATATTCTGCTCCAGTGAATAAACATAAACTTGCTGCCGTGTGCATAACCATCAATAAAAATCCGTAACTTAATGTGGCTCTCCTGTATTTTGAGTGTCCCTGGAGTTAGACAAGAAGAACAAAAGCTGAATGTGAGAATTCTTGTTAATTGTTCACCAACCGAAACACCATAAACGTGAGAAAAAGTTCTTAGGAAAGTTGATCACCTTATATGTGAGAAAAACTCAATGTGATAACCCCAAGGCTAAAGTTGTGATTGAAAAATCTTTTCTGGAATATTTGTGATTTTTAGTCAACTCATAAATGTTGTCCTCTATATCCTGTATCTCTTGTGTCAAGTGAAGTTTAACTCATTAGCCATTTGTTGAAAAAGTAATGTTAGACTATTGATTTTATTTGGAAGGAGATCAAATTTAAGCCTGTTTTATTTTTTAATCCCAGTATATTCTTTGTTTTAATCATAGATACATAACAAAACAATTAGATGAAGATTGAAATAAATGCTTATGTTTTATTCATGCTGGAAATAGTGGTTTTATCCTTCAGGATGAAGCCTTATAATATCATTATAAATTCCTTAATATTAAAATAAGCATCACTTTGTTTCCTTTGAAAATTTTTTTATTGGGTGATGGGGTTGGAGTGGGAAATGAGCCCAGTGATTGGAGAAATGTAGTGATTCTAGATCATTCCTACCCAAGATAGTGGAATGTGTTGATTAACTCCATAGCTTCATGGATCTCTGATTTGGGGAATAAAATGTGTAATAAAATTACTACCAGGACTCTAGCTCTGTTTATCTGAATAGCATTTTTATCTAGCAGATTTGAATTCAAATGCATTATTAATATTTTTCTTCTTTTTAATATAGGTGGAAAACAGACCAAAATATTATGGAAGAGAGTATGTATTATACTATTCTTTGCTTTAATAATTTAATAAGTAGTCATTTCATATGTCATTTAAGTATTAAATATTAAAAATTCTTTAATATATGGTCATCATCACATGTCTATTGTGCAAGAGTTTAATAAGAAGAATAAATGCAATCAAGACACCTTTGTAATGAATTTTCTTTATAACATTCAGGTGCTTGGTTTCCATTCATGTGGGAGGGAGAGTGTCTCATGCCATATTTCTCTCCACAAAAGCAGCTACTGAGTGCCTGGCAAGTATTTGAAGTGTAAGGCAGCATTTTTCATAAATGAGGCGCTCTGTGTTTTCTTTCACTTTTTACCTCAACGAAATATAAACGCTTGGGGTGTCAAAGATCGTACACTGTAGCTAATTCCTGACTTTCATGTACTTCAGTAAACGCAGTGGTCAAGAAAGGCATCCCATTTCTCTGCAGTCTCATAAAACCCAAATGATGATTTCTCTTGACTTGTACATATTAGCCAAGTCACCTTAATACCTATATTATCAGCCCCCCTTCCCATTTCCCTCTTAGTTTTGACTCTTGTTTAGTTTTACTTTCTCAGCAACCCACTGCAAAAGAAATATGCATGACCGTAAAAGTAAATCATGGTGTAAGCCATGATGTGTAGAACACCTCTTGGAGGGCAGGCGGAATGTCCCGAGAGAGAGGAGAGGCATAAATCACTTTTCTTCCCACGTCCAACCTAAAGGCGTTGCGAGGCAAAGTCTCCTTTGAGTCCACGTCCCAAACTCTCCTGACCAATCCCAAACCTTCTTCCTCTTATTCCCTTACCCATCAGAGCCTCATCTCCATGATTAATGAGCCTTTTAGTGGTCCCAACCCAATGTTCCTTCCTAATAGCCACAGCTGCATCTCAGAACCTTCCTTGTCCAGCCCTTGGCAATTCGGCCAGCACCTCTGGAATACCTGCCCGAGAGCACTGGCCTCTGCTCTTCTGCCCCTCACGGTCCTAATAGCTAACATATGTCATATTAAATAGTGTAGCTTTTTTTCTCAATATACTGGTTTGGGTTTTGCTTGTAGATAGCACAGTTAATTTAAAAAAGAGAGAGAGAAGTGTATCACATACACTTTGGCACATGAATTCCAAAAGGAACTCTATTTATTATGCATTTTCTTTTTTTGCACAGAAGTTTTTTGAATAACCTTTTAGTTCTCATCCTCCAACCCCCAATTCATGTCAAATGTGTATCGTGAGAGGAGATCACGGAAACACTTTCTTAACCACAGAAAGGAACATTTTGTATTAGAGGAAAATTAGCTTAAAACCTTCAGATTCTGTTTCCCTTTTATTTTATTAAGATAATACATGCTCTATTAAGGAAATGCACATGCACATTTTTTCCTAGAAGGACTCACAAGAAACTGTTGACATGGATGCTTTTACAGAATGAGAACTTTTACTTCTTTTGTATCTTTCAGCTTTTAAGTATTTAATTTTTCCACTGTGCACAGGTATTACTTTTGTTTTTAAAAAGTTAATAAATTAACACCTGCTAGTTTGGGAAAAATAGAAAATATAGGAAAATAGAAGGGGGAAAACACCCACAGTCCCACCATGAAAGGGAAGCATTGCTAACTTTTCCCTCCATCCCTTTCTTTCTGGTTTTTGTGCATGCTTTCTTTTTACAATGTTGCAATCATATGATATATAGTAGATATTATAAACCATAGATATTTGGATTTTTTAAAAGTCACCCACAAAGGAAATGACGAGCCACAGACTGTGTGCACAAAATTCAGGTGCACAAAATTGTCATTTTCTTCTTTTGAACGATTGAATTTTTTAACTTAATCCTTGACACTGTTTGCTGCTGTTAATCACTTAAACTTGCCAATTCAAAGGAGTTAAAACTTAAGGTCTAGTGTTCTATAGCACAGTGGGATGACTATAGTTAACAACAATTTATTGTATACTTCAGAATAGCTAGAAAATAAGACCTTGAATGTTCCCAATACAAAGAAATGATAAATGTTTGAGGTGATGGATATCCTAGTTACCCTGATTTGATCATCATACATTGTATATATGTATCAAAATATCACAGGTACCCCATAAACATGTGCAATCATTATGTATCAATTAAAAAATAAAATTTTTAAAAAGTATGCATGATGAAAATCAAGTATCCAAAAAAACCCCATCATTTCCTGTTTGGGAGACTCTTCCCCTTTTTCCTGCTCTTCCTTCCCTGGAGGGACCTGGGGCAGGTCCCTGTGTGCCTTGTCCTGCTGCCCTAACCTGACCCATGGTTGGGGTGTGTCCTGAACGTCCCAGCTTCTATCCTTTTTCCCATCCAAGTACTAACCAGGCCCAACCTTGCTAAGCTTCTGAGATCAGATGAGTTAGGGTATGTTCAGAATGGTATGGCCATAGACTTCTACCTTTTCTGACTCCGGTGTGGGAAGCTTTCCAATATTCCCTGCCCCTCCCAGTCTCCCCCTGCCTGCCCCTCCACCACACACACACACACACACACACACACACTCATTGGCCCAGCTCATGCAAGGCTGCCCTCTGTCCTGCCTTCTTCAGCCTCAGCTCATGTCACATGGGAGGCTTCTCTGCAGGGTTCCTAGGGCCTGAGGGCCTCGCGCACAAAGCCCCAAACACCTCTGCTCCAGGCTCCAATGAGCTGGCCCACCATTCCCAGTCCATACCTGCTATGCAGGACCAATTAGACCCCCTGAGCCTGGGCTCTGCCCAAAGCCTTCTTGCATCTCCCTCTCTCTAGAACTGGGGACACCGGTCTTTTCTGGGGAGCAGGGGGGTTGTTCTACATAATAGTATGTTCATCCTCACTCGGAAAAGCACCGCTCCACAGCCAGCAAGCATCATCTCTTGACATGTAAACCCTAAATCTGGAAAGCCTGAAAACCTCTTTCTCTCAAGATATCACAGCCTTAGACCTAAGAGCTGATTTTGAAACCCAAAGCCACCACCACTTCTGACCTTACTTCCCTGGGACAGAAACTTCAGCTTAGACGGTCTATCTACTCGTGAAGGATAGAGGACATTAGGAAATCAGTATTAGGCACATTTTCCCCCAAATGTTATCCTTCTATGTTTGTCCTCTAACTTAATCTTTGCATTTCTGGGGAAAAAACAAAACAAAACTTGTCTAGCTCATTTCCCTTTCCCCTTTTCCTTCCAAGAAGGTAATGGAATTTTTCCTGGTCTAGGAGGACATTTCTTCTCTGATTTATTCCCCCAAGTTCTCCAAGATTGGGTAATCCTAGAAAGAGGTGTCATTCCCTCTCCCAGGAACCTGGAGTCCCTGGGCACTGGCTTCACCCCCGACCCAGTTTGCCCACATTCTCCTGCAACACTGATCGAGCAAACCCCCAGCAGTGAGGAGAGCAGTTGTCCTTGCCTAAAGGCAGCAGGGAAAGTGAGCTGGTTCCTGACCCAACTCCCACCTGCCCTCTTCCTCCTGGGAACTGCTGTCCCCTCTCTGGGCTTCAGACAACGGCCTCCGGGTCAAAGCAGTCATTGGCCAAGCCCACAACCCTCAGGGATATGCCAGGTTCTCTACATGCATGTGTATTACTCTTAAATGGTAGAAAAGGAAGGTAAACATTATCTTTAAAAAAGAAAAATAGGTACATTTTCCAAACATGTCCCTAAGCTATTGCTCTCACATTTAAAGAGCTGGAAGAATGTTGATTATAGCTAGCTCTTCTTTCCAGAGAACGAGCCTCTAAAATTAACAACACCCTGCACCCGAAGCAAGCAGGTCGCTGATCAATAACTGCTCATTTGCAATCACGATAATACATGGTTCTCTGTGTTTGAGCTGAGAACTAAATTAGTAATTGCTCTTTTGTGACTTCTTATGGTTTAAAGAAAGGAGCCATCACCTGGCTTTTTGTTTCCACTTTCATTTTCAGCTTGAGAACAAAGACAACAGCAGAAAGCCAGGTGGACTGGGTGTCCCCCCTTATGTGCCTATTTGGATACTTATTATCTGTCCACGGCATGCTGAGAGGTGGTTCTAAGTCAGGCACGATGTGCAGTAGTCAGCCCCTCTTCACCCAGGTGGGGAGCTACAGATTCTGGGTGACCCTGCCATCCCTTTAAGCCTAGCTGTTTGTCACCCCTACTTTGTATACGGTCTGTTCAGAGCAACGATGGTCTTACACCCTGCAGGTTCCATGGGATAATCTCTCGGGAGCAGGCTGACGAGCTCCTCGGAGGTGTGGAGGGGGCCTACATCCTTCGAGAAAGCCAGCGGCAGCCAGGATGCTACACGCTGGCTCTCAGGTGAGCTGCATTTCAGTCATTTGTTCTCGCTGGGTGTAAGCGGCTTCACTGATGTTTGCCCTGTTTTTTCAAGTTGTGGTAAAATTTATATAACATAAAATTTACCACTTTTACAATTTGGAAGAGTACAAGTCAGTGGCACTAAGTACATTCTCGGTGTTGTACAACCATCTCCACTGTCCGTTTCCAGAACTTTTCGTCATTCTAAACAGAAACTTGCTACCATAAACAGTCACACTCTCTCTACTATTTACTTGATATTTTCACTTTGTTTCCAAAGCAACAGCTATATCAGAGGCTGTATACATTTCCTTAGTCATAGATGTTATCCGTAGGTGTGGACACTGGGGCTCTGTTAATGGACACACAGAAAATTGGAGAATTGCCTGGAAAGTCAGTGTTCCTTCCACGTCTGCCCATACCATGGAGCCAGCAGAGGGAGCGGCGTCTCTGCCTTAGCTCCCAGCAGCCCTTGTTGAAGGGCTCCTTCGCCTGACCTTGCATGTGCATGCCTGGCGAGACCTGCAGTTTGCTCAGGGAGTTCTCTCGGGAATCACCTGTTCTTGAGCCCAAGAACCCGTCATGATGGCGGTGGTGCCGCTGCAGGCCAAGGAGCCGGTGGAACAGGGCTCTCCTGAGCCTGTGCCACAAAATCACAAGTATCCAAAATCACAGCACCAGGAAGGCAGTGCATACACTGCACTTTGTGAACCTTGGCCAAGTATTTTATGTCATTTCATCCTCACCACAGTCCTGCAAGGTTTGGAGCAGGTATCCAATTTCAGAATCAGATTGTCTTCCAAAAGTTCATTTGTGAACTCTTTGGAATTGGGAAGAACTTTCTTCATAGAGGGTCAGTGGAAGCACTTCCAGGCCAGCCCATAAAGGCATGTTCGGTGCACCATCTTGATATTGCAGCCGCGCAAAGACACTTTTCAAGTTGCAATATGCCTAGAACATATCTTCAATGATGTAATTATGAGGAAGTACTTCAAAGCTATCAAGTGCTCCAGGTATGCAAAGTATTTTCCTAGCTTCCCAGCAGGAGCTTGCTGGGGAACCAAGCAGGAGCTGTGGGATGAAGGACCAGCACCCAGAGAGGAGAGCCAGTGTGGGAGGGAGGGACCCTCTCTGGTGGATTGCAGGGAGGCTGGCAGTGGCTCCATCGGGGAGCTCAGCACACCTCCCATCACTTCCCTTCTGCTGCACTTCGGGAGTGGGCAGCATAGGGTGCTCTACTGGAGGTGACAAAGATGTAACAATAAGGGGATGTCAGGGCCAGGGGTGGTAGCATCCCTTGCAGAGGTAATTGCCAGGCACAGAGAGGCATGGCTAGTTCTCATTCAGGAAGTTTATAAGTAAGATATTTACAAATCAGGTGCCACCCTCTGACTTTCCCAAATGAGAATAGGGACCCAATGGCCTTAGTGATCTCTAGGATCAAATGCCCCATATGACTGCCTGGGGTTAAGTCCCACCTCTGCCCCATTCCAGGTGTGTAACTTCAACAGTTACCCTCATTTCTTCAACCATCAGCTGCCTCTGCTATAAAACAGGAATAATAATTGCATCTGTCTCAAGGGGTCTCTATGATAATTAAATGGGGGAAAAATCATACCAAGTGCTTAGTCGTGTGCCTAGCATACAGTAAATGCTCAAAAAATGTTAGCGGTTATTATTATTGTTCTTCACTGTTCTTATTTCTAACACTGTTGTAATCCCTCGTTCTCTTGCGGGCAGGTTTGGAAACCAGACCTTAAACTACAGGCTCTTCCACGATGGAAAACACTTTGTGGGAGAGAAGAGGTTTGAGTCCATTCACGATCTGGTGACAGATGGCTTGATCACCCTGTACATAGAAACAAAAGCTGCCGAATACATCTCAAAAATGACAACTAACCCCATCTACGAACACATTGGATATGCCACTCTGCTCAGGGAAAAAGTATCCAGGAGGCTGAGCAGGTCTAAAAACGAATCGAGAAAAGCAAATGTGACGAATGAAGAGCACACGTCAGTGGAAAAGGTAAGCCGTGTGTGTGTGTGTGCGCGTGCGTGCGTGCGTGTGCGTGTATGTGTGTGCTCGCGTGTGCGTGCGTGCGTGCGTGCGTGCGTGTGCGTGTATGTGTGTGTGTGTGTAAACAGTCTCTGGAGTACTCGTCCGGGCCGAATAATCATGGGTTAATTATACATGTGGTTTGCCAAAATTTGGGGGGACACCCACCCCCACCCAAAGAACTCTAGAATTTTAGTGCCAAAAAGGACCTTAGAAATCTCCCAGTTCAACCCCCTCATTTTACAGCAAACTGAGGCCCAGGAATGATAAGTGATTCGCCTAAACTGATGCAGTCAGAGATGGGACTCCCACAAATAATCATTTGTGAGTTTATTTGGAGTTCGAAAGAAAGAATGCTCCCTTAATGTTTTGTGATGAAACATTGTGATGAAACGTGTTTAATTGCCATCTGAGGGGTCACTGGCTCCATCTCTAGTTCCACCCATCTAGCCAAATAAATACACGATATTTGTATTTTCGTCCCTTAGGACTGGGTGACCGTCCACGGTGCTCAGGTCAGCCGTTTCCTGAAGGTGGTCTGACCTAGATAACAGGTTTCACTGACAGATACGGGAGCATTAGGGGTGATAATGGCTATCTCTGGGAAGCGTAGAGAGACAAGCTGTCCTTTGCCCCAGATGAAGTTATTATGCCTCGCTGAGGATTAGAAAACTCCTCAGTGAGCGAGTGTACAAGCTGGGGGGGCGGGTCGTGGCAGGATGTGGCCAGGGAGATCTGATTTTCCTCTCCAGTAAGTTGCTGTTTATTTGAAAGGCATCGCCACAGTTTGCTAGCAGATTTTTGGGATGTGCCCCTTTAGGGACCATCTGCTTTGCCTGGTCCTATCTGTTATCCACTGAACGAAAGTGACAGCCAGCCATGCCAGTCAGCCCTCACTGCATGTGTGCCGAGCCCAGCTTCTTGGGCAAGCTAGGACTGACAGCTATCAGTAAGCAGCCAGCACGGAGACACTGCTCCTTCTGGAAGTTGCTAATCCTTAATTAAGCCGGAGAGGCCCCTCTGTTGTCCAGAGTTAGCGGAAAGCAAAGGAACCTCAGGTTGACTGATTCGGCATTGGCACTGGTGACGGGGATTCACCACAAAGCCCTGAGATGGGGAGGAGCGTGGAGGGTGGCACCGTGGTCCTGTTGGCAGAGAGAGGGACGATCTTAATTGATTTGCTAATTGAGCTTCAGTGCCTAGGAGAACCTTCCCGGGAATCACATCAGTTGAGCAGCTGGCCCATGAAAAAATAATTTTCCATTTTCTTTTTGTAACTCCAGTGTCTCCAAAGCACCTGCTTATTCTTTTGCAAGTAATTGATTGGGGAAACTGTGGGGTTTCTGACTGTTTACATTTTAACAAAAGAGAAGGGGGACTTGGGTCCCAACTTTCAGAGTTTGTTCCGGTCCAGATGAAAGCCATCCCTTAGTCTGTTTGAAAAATCTCTTCAAAAGTAATTTAGAATAGAAAACCCGAAAGCTGACCTTCCCAGCCGTGACAAATCAGAAGATGAATTGTAAAATAAATCTCTGAAGCAGTGTTTATATTTCTGAATCAGAGAGCAAAGCCACCAAAAAGGCAATGTGTTACAAACTGCAGGCTACGTGATAGAACATTTCAAGGCAGAGAGGTGAAGAAAAAGAGAGTCTCTTCTGTGTTGGGGATGAGAGTTTAGATTCTGGGTATTGGAGCTGATTTTTCTAGAGCCATGTCCTACCCCAAGAGGGAAGTTTGGTCAATAGAAACTGATATTCCCCATCAGGAAACTTGTGCAATAAAATATTCCCTTTCCTGTAGATATTTTTGTATTTATTGATTGAAAATAAATTTTGGAAGAAGCTAGTAATCTGATTAATAATCATTTTGAATGAACCACCCATTATGCTTTTGCCTTTTCGGAAAAAGGTAAACAAAGAAAATATTGAAGGAAGAATCCATGCTCAGTGAGTGGTTTGATGGACAGGTGTTGGTGGTGCAGATTTTCTTGGACATTAATGATGTGATGTTGGGTTTTCCTAAGGGTCACTCTGGCCACCGGGTCTGGTCACTTGCTGGGGGCTACTCATTTTGCTAGTAGGTTTGTTAAGTTACTTGGTACGAATCCATCCATTTCTCTCTGACCTGTATTGACAAGTGGAATTATTAAAAGTCTCAGTCTTGCCAGAGATTCTATTTCCCTTAAGGGCAGGTCAGTGGACTGTTGCCATGGAGGCAGTGACTAGAAAGAGGCAGCGGAAACTTGAATGGCTTGGCTGAGAAGAGCCTGGGGTACCTGTCTGCTTCAGTGATGGTGCATCTTGAAGGGTTTAATGAGTGGGATGAGTAGGTTTCCAAATATTTCTTAAATCCAGACAGCCCAGCATTTCAGTTTGCAGAGTAGTCACATTTTGTTTGCCCATTTGTTTTATTGATAATTTCCAAATGAATCCAGAGAGACTATATTACCTGTGAATCTGAGAATATTAACGGAGTTAATTGGCAAAAAGAGATTACCTATCCATCAGATTGGAGTGGTTTCTGGATTTATTACCTGTCAAGGTTGTTAGCAGTGAAATTGATATTAATAACTGTAGATGAGGTGGGGAGATGGGAAGGATGCAAAAAAAAAAGTTGTGGTGGTGGTTAGCCATTTGTTTCCTTGCTGATCCTTTATTTAATTGGATTTTAAAACATTGTGATATATAAGGGCCACCACTTGGTGCATTTAATTAAAATGGTCATGTCCAGTGTAATTTCTTTTATGAAATATATTTCAGAATTTATTCCATAGATTATCTACTGACCTTCACAAATGGCACCGTAAGTGATATAGCAATAACAATAGGATTTAACATTGGTTCCGACATTTATAGTTCATAAACAATTTCACAGAGGTGAAATAATTTCCCATTTTATCTTCAGAACAACTTTGCCAGGTTCATAGGGCACGAATCACCATCCCTACTTTACTGAAAAGTTCACAGTAGCAGGATGAGAAATCAAACCCAGGCTTCCTAATTCTAAGTTGAGACCTTCTCCAATCTACCAAGCAGCCGAGCCTCATTCTGTACTTATTGCCCTTAGTGTGTCGGT
The DNA here is from genome assembly GCA_008086735.1 of Cheirogaleus medius. Classification (NCBI taxonomy): domain Eukaryota; kingdom Metazoa; phylum Chordata; class Mammalia; order Primates; family Cheirogaleidae; genus Cheirogaleus; species Cheirogaleus medius. The sequence continues at coordinate 22,001,621 of VBSM01002217.1, read as the reverse complement.
CCCCAACCTTTTTGTCACCAGGGACTGTTTTCATGGAAGACAATTTTTCCACAGACCGAGGAGGTGGGGGGTGGTTTCGGGATGATTCAAGTGCATTACATTTATTGTGCACTTTATTTCTATTATTATTACATTGCAATATATAATGAAATAATTATACAACTCACCATAGGTTAGTGACCTGTGCCTTAGTGCTTTAAGTAAGTGCCCTTGGTTTTGGCTATCCTAAGTCAAGTGATGCTAAACATCACTCGATATTTACATGATCTGTTCTTGAAAATATACTGCAATTACTAGCTATAATAACTAGTATTTTCTTATAAAGTAGACCTTACTGAATCAAATATATGTGACAACAATGTTTTCAACAGCACGTTTTTATTAAATAAATCTGGTTTGCCATATTAAATTGCATCTATGTTTTAGTGGGAAAAAATAATCTGTACCCTTGATATAATAAGAGCACATTTAAGAATATATTATACCTTAACAGCTTCTTCTTTTCACTATTTGTTATAGCAGCAAAAATTAGCAAACAACCTAAATGCCCATCAGTGCGGATGGCTTAAATCAATTGTGGTACATCTGTGTAAAGGCACATGCAACTCAGGGAAAGAATGAGGATTCTTATATGGACAGATATAGAAAGATCACCTGGAATCATTATATGAAAAAAGCAACTTGCAATATAGTGTGTATAACATGGTATCGTTTGTGTAAACTAGAAGGAAACAAAAGATTTTGCATATTTTTTTTCTCTTATAAAGCCATGAAGGAAGCAAGAGCTAGTATCACTGGTTGCCTGTGGGGTGTGGAAGTATCCAAGGGGGAAGTGTGGGAAGGAGATGTTTCCCTGCTACCAGTTCATACTCTTTGAATTTTGAGCCATGATAAATGTAATACCGTCTTCAAAAATTTGAATAAGAAAAAATAATGCATCGTGTCTTACATTCACATATGTGAAAGCAAACCCTGTACTCAGTGTTCGTCACTCACACTCACACAAACACAGCAGCTGCAGTTCCAACACTCTGGACCCAGGCTCTTCCTTCCCATCTCTTCTCGCTGGCCCTGTCCCCATGCTGATAGAACCTTTTTCTTTCATTCCCCCCAGATCATGAGCAAAGAGTCTGTGTTTAGCAGACGTTTACTAAAGGTTGGGGCTGGCAGTGGGTAATTAGAGCACAGGGCAGGCACAGGGCAGACATCGCCAAATACAGTGCGATGAGTCTGTCCCCGGAAAGGGACTGGCTGCGCTTCCTCACCAGCATTGCCCCCAACCCACCCACAGACTCCTCAGCTGTGCTCCCTGGGACCTCCCCAGCCCTCCACCCATTTCCCATGCCCCCCACCACACACCCTTCCTTTCTCAAACTGCTGCAGACCAACTCCCAGACTCTCTTGCTTTTTTAGGGCTGGCACTGAGTCCTCTTTGCTTTCTACTTTCTTCCTGTAAACCAAGGACAGTTACCTTTTCTGCACTGAAGGTCTTCGAGCCTCTCTGGGATGTCCTATTACACAGATGAACTGTTTCAGAGGAGAATGACCTCTCCCCTCCCACCCACCTTTTCTTCTCTTTTTGCAACAATTACTTTCTTCCTTTCCAGCTACCTATCTTTATATCCAGGGTGACCCTTTCGGTGTTTATTTCACTGTTTCTACCGTGTGATCCCGCTGGCCTGTCCAGATACCTTTGCCTAGAAAACATATTACATTTGCCCACGTTGTCCTTGAACCGGAGGTTGTGGCCAGGCTGAGGAAGGCACATGCAGCCCTGCCTACCAACAGAAGCCCCATAGAAGGTTGAGCCCGTCCAGGGTGGTTCTCTATCAGTCCTGTGATTGCATCTAATGGTGTGTGTGACTTTTGCTCGTCACAGTGTTGTGGTAATATTGGAAAAGCCCTCATTTGCTTTGTCTACAAGACAAGGCTCAAATTCCTGAACATGACATTTGCAGCCTATCTGAGCCGGGCCTGGGGGAAAGCAGAACCCGAGGCAAGGGCTTGGCACAGACGGTTCATTTGCAAAGGCATCCCGGAGAGCAGAGGCCGGGCAGAAGCCAATACAAATGCACATCCTGGAGTGGGTCACCTCCTAAGAGGAACTGAAGGGGAGGTGTTGATCCATCACCTCCTGTCCCCTCTTGTTTGAGAACCTGTGGTTTCTCTGCCTCTCTCCTCCGCTAAAGGCTGATTGATTTGAGACACAGGCTGTTCCTCCACTTCCTAATTTGAAAACCCAGCACATCAAGGGCTCACCTGGTAAAGTAGACACTTGTTGAATGAACAATGGATGGACAACAGTAAAATATAATGGACTGCCCCAAATTCACCCTAAGGAACAGTTTCTCAAGTTCTCCAAGTGGGTGTATCAGCACCCCCCACCCTTTTATCTCTGTGCCGGCTCCGTCCCCCGCTGGGCTAACATCTGGCCATCAACTCATTGCAGCATCATTAGCTGGGAGGGCCTGGAGTGGGAGGGGAATCTTGGAGACCATCTCATGGTCTTTTGTTTTACAGAATAGGAAACTGAGGCACCCAGCTCAAGGGTATAAAGAGTATTTCAAAGACGTCTAGGAGGCTCAGATAGAAAAAGATACCTGAAAGCAACCTGCGACTTAGTAGTTATCTTAGAGTTAAGATCTTTGAGGCTTGTAAGTTATACCTACATGACTCCTGTGTGAATCACTGGGAAGTAAGAAAATGAATTTAGACAGCAGTTAATCCAGAAGGTGTCCCTGTAGTCAGGGCCCCAGCGGGACAGGGAAGGCACGTTCAGCTGGGATTCTGGAGAGAATCTGCTCACAAGGGATCTTTCCCAGGGGTGGCACTGGCAGGAGGGGTCACCACCCCGGTGTTGAAGGGGTCGGGGAAGGCAGGAGGGTTCTTGCAGTCTGAGAGCTGCAGAGGGGCTCCCACAAGAGAGGCTCCCACGGTCAAGCTGTGACTGCACCCCCCAAGAGAGAGAGGGGAAATACCCGAGTTTCTCTTCCCTCACCCTTTGATCTTCTGCCTGTCCCTCCCCTTGGCCAATCCCAGCTGGAAGGCCAAGAGCAAAGGAGCCACGGGCTGCAGTCCTCGGGGGTCGCCCTCCCTATTGCAGGCAGAAGCAGGACAGAGAACAACTCATGTAAGGTGAGAACAGAACGCAGCCTTAGATCACGAAGCAACTCTACCCTCTCTCTGTGTGAGCGGTGTTTTAATTACCTACATAGAGTTAAGCAGGTTCAACCAGAAGCCAAAATGGGCATTCATGCAAGGTGATGGGACAGCCCTTTCCTTGGATGGGACCCACAGCTGTGCCACTGAGGAGGGGGTCTTGGTCCTGGAGAGTGGGGAGGCTTTGTGACTTCCTTAAGGACAGTAGATTCCAAGGTGGTGTTGCCTGCTGTCCTCCGCCAAGCAGAGGCGCCGCCGTGTTCCTTTGCCAATGAAAGAGCCTGGATCGTTAACGTAGAAAGCACTGAGGAACTGAAAAGATACCCTCGTATTACAGGGTCCGGAGAAGCTGTAGATTTTCTCCACAGGAGGTCCCTCGCGAATAATATGTAACTGGCATAACCGTCTTTTCTCGAGAGTCGAGGGTAAATGAAGCTGAGCATAACTTAGCTGGTAAAAGTGACAGGTGCAGTGATGACTGTGGTCATCAGTCTTCCTACCCTCGCAGGCACAGGCATAAAGTGGAATGGGATGGAACGCTGCAAGAATGGATCCGAACTTAGACTGCACCTGCTCGTGAAACTGGGTTTTGCATTATTTGAAATCACAATCCTCTAATGGTGTGGGGTTTATCAACGCAGTCTGAGCAAGGGCTAATTGGGTTATGTCGGTGGTTTTCAAACTGGCTACAGGTTAGAATCACGCTGGCAGATTTTTTTAAATACCCTTGTTGGCCCCTCTTGACCTATAGAATCAAAATCTCCTCTGGTGAAGTTCAAGCATCTACATTTTTAAGGCTCCTCAGGTGATTCTACTGTGGATTCTACTGAGAACCCAAGTTAGAGGAAAGGCAGGACAGAAAAGCAAAGGTGCCCAGACATTTGGGGGAGTGTTTTCTTTTATGAACACCTGTCCCACCTCCTCTCATGCCTCTCATATTTCTGAGACTCTTATATGTCCTAAATTAGACTCTACATTCTTTCTCTACCTCTACACACATGTAAAAAGTCCTTCAGGAAAACATTTTTAAGGTCATTTACTCCAGTGGTTATGGTTACTTCAGCTGGTTCAGAGATTTGCTTTGCTTTTCCTAACTCCCTTTTGAAGATTACCGGATAAAATTTAAATGATGAGAAACAATTAACTGGAGTAGGATTAAGAGAATTTAATGAAGGGGCAAAGAAAAGTGTCCCCTTCTTAAGGGCCAGCTGGTGGTTTTCTTTGGGTTAATACTTTATCAGAAAGCAACTCTTTTTATCAATATCTCACATCAGTGTTTTAAGGAACAAAAAAGGAAAGTCATTCTAATACATTCAGTGGGTGTCAGGATACGATGAGCCAAACACGCCTTACTTGTTTCCATCCAAAATCTCTCTAGGAAACAGCTAATTTAGAGACGCAGCGTCTGCGGAAGCATTTTCTGTTCATACAGTGCCATCTTGTGGCTTACAGGAGAGTTACATGCTGGTGACACGTCAGGGACCAAACCTAACAGATGTGAGAGTAATGAGTGAGAACAAATTTTCAGCAATGAACCCATTGAATTGTCCTCATTCCCTCAGGTTCGATAGTACAAATCAGGCTATGCAATATCCAGGGTGTGTCTGTTTTGTAGTTGGTGCTCACTCTCTGCCTAAGCAGGTGTGTGGCTCAGCCAACCCGGAACATTTAAATATAAACATAGCCCCAAGAATCTGATGTATTGGGATTCTAGTCCAGAGGTGCTCCAACTTCTTGGCCTCAAGACCCCTTTCTACTCTTCAAAATTACTGACCCCAAAGAGCTTTTGTTTATGTGGGTTATACCTTGATGTTTACTTACTATATTAGACAGAGAAACTGAGAAAAATTTAAAATATGTATTCATTCTTTTAAACTCAATAGTAATAAGCCCATTGTGTTAGTGTGAAAACCATATTTTTGCAAAAAATAACACTGATTTCCAAACAAAAACGTTAATGAGAATATTGGCACTGTTTTCACAGTTTTTTAAATCTCTTTAGTGTCTGGCTTAAAAGAAGACAGCTGTATTCTCACATCTGCTCCTGTATTCAACCCGTGACGATATATTGTTTTGTTTAAAGTATAGGAAAAAGCTGTGGCCTCACACAAATATATAATTGGAAAAAAAGAAAAATGTTTTTATGGCCTTTTCAGGTAAATATGGATTTTTTTTTTAAATACACTGGACCACAACTCAACAAGTGGTCATTTCTTAAAGGTCAGTTGCAATGTCCATACCTGAAAAAGGCGATTAGTGTAATAAAATTAGTTTTGACATCATGCACTCTTTGAAAAGATCTTGGGGGTCCCCCAAACATTGGTGGGCCACACTTTGAGGACTGCTGCTCTAGGCAGACTTTGGATGGATGAGAAGCACACCTTTTAGAGTAGTTTACATGTGTATGTCTCCAGGGAGGTGTTTGAGAGAAATTCTCACAACACTTTTATCACCTTCAACTGCGGGAGGTAAATGATGCTGTCACCTGGGACCGCTGCTCATCTGCGGAGACGCTAGGGAGAGGGGAGCCAACGTTATTCTGGATTCAACTCACAGAGCATCTGCCCTGAGTATGACCCCAGAGCTCTTTCCAGTAACACCTGGAGGATGTGGGGACAACAGCCGAGCCTCAGGCCTCTGTCATTTGCAAACAGCTCTACTGTTGATTCTGATATATAATTCCAATGAGGAGCCACCGACCCAGCCTCCTTCTCTTCACTGTACAGAGGAGAAACAGAGGCCCGGAGTTCAAGGTGACATTGAACAAGGGGGGTTGTGGTAGTGTGGTGACACACAATTATTTCTGCTAACGCAAAACCCATTATTTCTTTCTTTGGCCTCGCACAGGGTGTCAGCCTCTTTCATACTTCTCCTGGGTCTCTCCTGCCACTGTCTCTGTGTCTATTTCACCAGGACACATTGGGCTCCCCACCTCCACCCCTGTAGTGTAGCTGTCATTTTTTTGCCACCCAGAACTTATGCACCCTCTTCTGGAAATTGCACCCAGACTCCCCTCACTTTAGGAGCTTCTGGTGGAATCAAATCTGCCCCCTGATCCCAGAAGTGGATTTGTGATTCAAAGCTGATCTGAGGACTCACATTTCCCTGGCTGCGGTGGTTGGTTCAAGGGTGGACATGAGGTCAAGTCAGAGCCAGTGAAACACAATAGACTTTCACAGTGGGTCGGGGAAGCATATGTTTCACCGTCTTTCAGCTCGGCTAGATTCAACAGGAAGTAGAGTCTGGGCTGCTGAAGCCTCTACCACGACACAGCCTGAGAATGGAACCCAGAGAAGGTGGGTCCCGGAAATGGAGAGAGAGAAACTGAGTCCCAAGGACCTGATCTGAGCCTCTAACAGAGCTGTCCCTGCAGCCTGCCACCCTCTCCCGGATGTTTCAGTTATGTTAGTCAATAATTTCTGTTTGGCTTGGTGCAGTGACTCATGCCTGTAATCCCAGCATTTTGGGAGGCCCAGGCAGGAGGATTGTTTGAGGCCAGGAATTCAAGACCAGCCTGGACAACATAGCAAGACCCCTATCTCTACAAAAAAAAAATAAAGAAAAAATAGCCTGATGTGGTGGTATGTGCCTGTAGTCCCAGCTACTCTGGAGGCTGAGGCAATAGGATCATTTGAGCCCAGTAGTTAAGGTTGCTGTGAGCTATGATGACGCCACTGCACTCTAGCCTGGGCAACAGAGTGAGACCCTGTCTCTAATAATAATAATAATAATTCCCACTTTGAACTGGGTAAGGGAATGTTTGCATTAAGCTGGCTGCTCTGTCCTCGTCACCAGAAGAACCGTAACCCACGTCAGCTCCCCACCACCTCTTCTCTCTTGCACTCCTGGCTCCACCTTACCTGTCACCATTACTGAGAAAGCTCAGGTATTCAAATTCAGGTTCATCTTTACTTTAGTCCAGTAATCCACACTGTTCTTCTTTAAAATGGTGATATGAAATCAGAAAAAGGGAACATCTAGTGTTCATTGAAATGGGTAGGGATGGAGTGTCTAGATCACCAGGCAGACATCGGAAATAACCCCCAAACCACTTCTGGGATACAGCCCTCTGTCCTCTTTCTCCTGACTCTGAAGAAGTGTACTGTAGACCTCTTAACAATTAAAGGCACTTAAATAATATTAAGACAATCTGCTAAAGAGTTTTAGGGAACTCCGGCAAACTAGATTCTTATCAACTCCTAATATTTCCAGGAAATCTGTTTTAACAAAATAGAAAGACACATGGTTCCATATGTGCCATTGGATGTGGCCTGAGAGCGCCCTCTGTTGGACGTGGAACCTCCCAGGTCATCAGTAGAACAGATGCTAGAAGCTGGAAACCTGCTGACCCCAAAGAGGGAAAGGTCCAAATTCCATCTGTAGTCTTCATGAATTAGAGGCTTAGCCTATACGAATTTGTGTGTGTGTGTGTGTGTGTGTGTGTGGTTCCAAATCAACTGTGGGGAAAAGGAAGGATTTTGTTTCCCAAACAATTTCTGTTGACATTAATGGAAATGACAGCGTCAGGCTAGATTTTAGCTTGTTTTCAATGCTTCAGGAATGGGTTGCAGAACTGGCATTACTCATTTCTCAATAATGAAATGTCTGGCTGGGTTTTATGATGATAGTTTATAAATGTCCCCATTGGTTTTATCTCTCCCTACACATGATCCCTTTGAAGTTTCTAGAAAGTTAATATTTCACTTTGTTCCCAGTCCCCAATGAATGTCCAACCGTCAGAAGAATAAGTTAAAGTTTACACTTGAAACTTTTATTATTCTCTTGTGATTTGGGGGTTTAAAAAATTATTTAAGAAGTCAAATCACTGCCATTTGAAACAGATACCTTATTACTCAATTTCAGAGTCAGAAATAAGACACAGAATTATGGGCTGTATATATTCCAACACACTTTCAAGAGAGTAAAGGCAGTTCTATTTTACCATAGTATACATAAATTCCATGTAAAACAATTCATGATATAAGGGACTTCTCTTATGTTTTATCCTGAATGATTTTAGGAAATGTATCATTACCCCACTAAGAAAAGGAATTTATCGAGCATGTCATAAGTTTTAATCCATTGTAAACTACAATATTTCATTTAGCCTCATAACAACATTTAAGTTAAGGGCTCCTCTTCTACCAGCAAAGAAGCCAGAACTGAGGCTCTTGGGGGCCGAGTGATTCGCCAGGGTCACAGATTTAGTCACATAACTCTAGGTCATGTGACTAACACCCAATAACTAGAACATGGCTTCGAACAGGCTTACTTTCCACTATACCATTATTGACAACATAAACAGATTGGCTTTGTGTCTAATTTTAAAGCTTCTAAACAAAGCATTGTAGTAGGGATTATTTCCCCTCTTCAAAATCAGCACTCGATCCCTCTGTGGCTTGACTCTAATCATTTGCTGCTCTTGACTAATTTGTTCTTGTGAAGAAACAGGTATGGCCAGGGGGGGTTCTTAAGAAGGGGAGTGTTCATTACAGACAAACATGCCTGCCTCTGTGATTTCTAAAAGAAGATCCCTGTGTGCATTTTCAGCCTTGAGCTATATGAATTTTAAAAGGATTCAGCAATATGGTAAAGCTCTGTGTACCTTCGCTAAATCCCACAGTGATGAGTACGAAAGGCGAGTCTTCAGCGTGCGTCTCACTTCTTCCCGTCATGATGGAAGAAATTGGGATGAGAGGAAATTGAAACCATAGTTACCCTCATGAATGTTAGGAAGTAATCCCTGACCCAGTTTTCAGTGTAACTTTGAAGCACCCGGTGAACTCTGGGATTAGAAAATGATATACATGGAGATTTTAATTCACTGGATTTCTTTTCCCTTCCAGTATGTTAAATGCAAAAAATCAGCCCGGAAGTTTGGAAAAGGAGGAACGCTAGCATTCTTTGGGTGTCTACCATGTGCCAGGTGCTGTAGGGGGCGGCCTTCGATTGGTCATCTCCTTCTGTCCTCCAACAGCCCCGGGAGGGAGGACTCGGGGTGGCAGAAGTAACTTATTCATGACCACCCAGCCAGCAGGGGAGCTGGACCCTAACCCACTGGCTGTCCTAACTTGAAAGAAAGCCTCTTCAAGGGCTCCTGGCTACCTGAGAGTGACCCCTTCATGTGGCATGCAAGGCGTTTTCTGACCCTGTCCTTGTCACCATGCACATACATGTGCATATCTCTTCCCCTCATCTACTTCCTGTTCCCAGCTGTGTGCAAAAGGCCAGAAAATCTGAGCAATTAAAGTTTCTGAGCCCAACAGCCTGTATTATACCCCTCAGCTTTTACATAGCATCTTCCACTTCTTTGCAAGTTTCCTTCCCCTCCCCAGCCCCCGTCCTGACTTGGGGAACCCCCACATACCTTTGTAGAGCTGGCCTGGGCACTTTTCCCTGTGCAGTCTTTCCTCATCCTGCCCAAGCCTCGCTTGCTCGAACCTTCCTTTGGCTGCCTCATTGTGGCTTACATATAGCTCTCGTTGCACCTAGCGCACCACGCCAGAGGGTTTGTTCATTAATTCATTCATGCTTAACTATTAATAATTAATAATAATAACAATTAAATATTCATTGAGCCCCTAATTTGTGCCAAGCACTGTTCTTCTCAATACTGGCCAATGACACTTAAAATGACCAGCTCAGGATGAGCCAGTGACACAAGTACAGTAAGTCAAGCCCCCCGGGGTCTTTGCTAAAGAACTGAGACAGAAGCGAACGCTTTCTGACTGGGCTTGCTAAGGAACAGAACATAAATATGGAGTGAGAACGGTCATCTGGCCGACACTTGGGTAGTCTGTCTGAGAGTGAAGCCACAGAAGAAGTTGAACCAAGAGACGGAGAATGTGTCAAACTGAGGGATTCTTGAAATGGTCCGTTGAGGAGCCTTGGTTTTCTGTGCCGATACATTTCCCTTTCTTTTTGTTCTAGTGCTAATTTGGGTGGAGTTTCTGTTTCCTGTAGCCAGAAGAGCCCTAGTGGAGTGCTACAGGAAAGCAGGCCGTGCCTGGCAGAGAAGGCCCCTCTAAGGCAGGGGTGAGGTGGGCGAGCCTGGCCGGTGGGGCTGGTGCAGGGCAGGTGAGGGAGGGGCTGACGACGTGGGTGGGCTGGGAAGGGCCTCCTAAAGCAGGCTCAGAACTCAGGACTCCATGCCCAAAGGTCCCGAGGAGTTGGCAGAGGTGTGATTTTTAGAAAGGTGAATCGATGATGCCCGGAGGATGGATGGGGAGGATGGAGACTGGGGCAGGAGGAGAGGCAGGTGCAGTAACACGGAGGCATCTGCATTTTTGCTTTCAAAAGCCTGTTGCTGTAGGCGAATTTTTAAAAGGCTACCTTTTCCATTTTTTAAATGATGACACTATTACCAAAGCTGATTATCATCTTAGTCTTCCAAATTTTGAAGGCCTAAGTTTGGTAAGTTGTTTTTCACAAGTTTCACTAAGTTTTTGGGGGTAAGTGGGAGGATCTTAAAGCCCATCACTCCACTTGGGTGGATAAATCGCCCCGCAGAGCTGCGTTAACACCAAGGCTTCTCCGTTCAAGACAGGACCTTCTATTCTCCAAAGTCCTCTGCTGTTTCCCTTAAACACACACTCACAATAAGTGTTTGTTAAATGAATTAATGTGTTTTCATTCTTCTCTCATTCCACCTCCCACCTGTAAAGAGAGAAATATAATATAAACCTTTCTTAGAAAATCTGTGGACTTTAAAAATTATCTATGTTGAATTTGATCATAAAATAAAAATACTTATTAAGCTGGATTTCACAAATACTAACCTTTAATATCTACAAAAAAGTTACTTACTATCTAAATAGTTTAAAGGATATTGAAATAGAAAGAGAGCAAAGGTTTCCTTCCAACTCAGTGTAAGTATACAGTTAAAACTGGGGTAAAAAGGGCAGCGATGTTGAGGCTGCTAAATCACATTTGCTGGAGTCCAGTGGTTGTCAAATTTTAGCATGCATGAGAATCTCCTGGAAGGTCCGTACATGCAGAGTCCCAGGCCCTCCCCTGTCATGTGTGATACAGGAGGTCTGGTCTGCAACCCCGCACACAGATGCCCAGGAGAGCTGATGCTGCCGGTGTGGGGACCAGTTTGAAACCACTGGTCTGGGCAGATGAGTGGTATGGTTATTAAGCATATAAAGCAACTTGAGAACTAGGGCAAAATCATGGTTGATTAATTATATATACTATGTAATACATAATCACATGTATGTGTATGTATGCATGCATATTATATGTATATATTTCTAGCATTTTTTATATTTACTCTTAGAATACAAGCAGACTGCATGTTAGGTGTTCTCCACATATCATTGCTTTTATGTAGCATGCTTCCTCCGCTATGTAACTCCTCAGTGGCCACGGCAGGGCGTCTCCCCTACAGAGCAGGTGCCACACAGTGGTTAAGAACCGAGTAGGCTTCAGGGCCAGCAGCTGTGTAGCCCTTGACAAGCCACTTGAACTCCCTGCATGTCAGTTTCCCCATGTGAAAATAATCAGAATTTTTCCCCGGGGAGCTTGCAGAGTGACGCAGTTAATAAAGGCACCGTCCCAACACGGGATGGGTGCTCTGTATGGCTGGCCATTCCTATGCATCCCCCCCCACACACACACACACAGCTTCACCAGGGCCCCCTGAATGCCCGTGCACGCTCCAGCCTCCAGTCCTCTTGGCCAGGAGCACTCTCCACCCCTCACTGGGCCTGCACGCCCCCTGCCGGCTCTGTGACTCTGAGATCCTTGGCTGTCTCATTCCTGTGACACCGCATGGTGCCAGCACAGAGCAAGCTCGCCACCAAAGGACCAATTATGAAACCCCCCTGCAAGCTGTCCTAAGCCTCGTTTCCTTCCTTTGCACTCCTGGGAGCATCTCACCTGTGCCTTCCTCGGAGCCCCTCCTGCACACTGCCCTCAGTCCCCTCCCGGGGGGTTTCTTCTCCTCTATTCTCAGCTCCTCAGGGTCAAAGGCTGTGCCTCACTCAATTCTGAGACCCCACAGGACTTAACTGCAGCTAACAGGCTTTTGCACTTCAAAGGCAGTTAACCAATGTTTGTTGAGGGAAAGAAGGAAGAAAAGAAAAGAAAGAAGGAAGAGAGGGAGGGAAGGAGGAAGGAAGGAATGTCCCCAACTTTCACATTGTCTGTGTGACATTTTTACTATAACTTTTGAAACTAGAAGAAAATCCATTAGGTAGAAAACCTAGAAATTATTTAAGTTGAACCATGTGCAACTGTTGATACTTGACAGCTTTTAATCTACAAAACAGGCAATTACACATGGTTCAAACTAAAATCCATTTAATGGGAGTGTATTTGAACCCTGGTAAATATAACAAAGTTTTCTAGTTTTAGAATACAAACCACTAGGAGTGGATACTAAGCTTGAAGTGTACACAATCTGGGAGGCTCTCTTTAAGAAAATAAGGCCAAATTACGAGTAAGATGTTATATATGGGGCCTTGGAAAGGCACATGCCAATAGGATCCCTGGAGCTTGGCCATTGCTTCATAGTGACCACAGGACCTGGGAGGAAGGCACTTCCCAGGGGCCTCATTGGACGATGGCAGCTACTCAGGCATGTGTGAGTTGGGAGAATGTGGGCGAGAAGAGAGCATCCTATTGGCAGATAACCGGGGTGGCAGCAGATCCACACAGCATTCACGCGTAGCCAAGTGGAGACACTGCAGGATTGCTGGGCTGGCTCCTAGGTTTTGAACAGTGATATTTCTCACCCAAAATGAGCCTCCAAGTCGGACAGACCTCAGAGGCAGATAGTTTGTCCTTTCGTTGAAATTCCCATATTCATGGGTTTCATGTATTTTCCCTCAGATGGAATGTTTTGTAGCAGAAAGGGGAGCTAATTGAGTAAACGTGAGCCAAGCTGGGCAAACACGGAAGGGGGGACCAGGAATAAAAGCTTTAGAAACCTGGTGCGGAAAGACAGGGAGGAGGCCAGGTTCCAAATACGCAGTTCTTGGCATTTCCTGAAAAGTTGCTGAGAGGGCTTGCAGGAAGAGTTAGAAGATTCAGAAATGACTAGTATGCTGGGTGGGGGCAGGGGAAGATTACTGAGATGCTGTAGAGAAATCTTAATTCCATATAGTTAGCCGAGCCAAGCAAACATAAGCTCTTATGTTAGGAGTGGATCTCCAGGAAACAATTTTTGTGTTTTTAATCTGGAAGCTTGGCTTATCTGATCCCTCTCTGGGCTTAGTTACAACATAAACCCCTTCAAGTGGCATGTCCTGGGCCCTTGCTTCCTGCTACTTCCCTCAGTCTCCTTTTGTCCATGGGCTTCCACCCCCACCAACAAACTCGGTGAACTGTGAGGGAAGGGCTCCCTCGGCGCAGAAGGAAGAATTCTTGCATCAGGGTCCCCGCCCCAGGGATTCAAGCACTAGATGTCCACAGAGCAGGGGCAGGAGACCTGGAGAAACCAGGACTTGTGGTGCCCTTCCTTCATTCTGGATCACAGGGCTATCAGACCTGTGACAGGAGGATGCTTTTACCCTTTGTATGTCTAATTTAAGTATTTAAAATACAAGCATTTTAAATCAAATTTGACAACCAAAGGAGATGCTGATTAGCACTCTATGGAACCAATAGCTTTGCCAGTCTAGCCTAGTGCTTGGCAAAACTCAGCAAGGATGAATATTCGTTAATAAGCCTAAGAGAGGGACACTGATGGACTGAAATCCTGGATTCTGAAGGGCCATTTGGCGCTAGGTGGCAGTTCTTTTTAAATTTTCCAAGAACTGGCAACTATTGCACCATTCTTATGTGTGTGTGTGTGTGTTTGTGTGTGTGTACATGCACATGTGTCTGAGTGCCTGTGTGTCAAGTCTGTAGAGAACTCAACGTCAGCTTTCTGGGGCACCTCAAGGGATTGTTTATTGATTGATTAGCTAGTTTGAAACAATCACCACCATTTGGTACCCAGCACAGTGTTCTGAACCTACTGTCAGATTAAAACCCTGTCTAGAGGGTGTTGGAAAACCAGGTATCTTCATACAAAAAAATGAAGTTGGATTCTTACTTTATGCCAAATATAAAAAATTAACATTAAATGGATTAAAGACTTAAACACAAGAACCTAAAATTGTAAAACTCCTAGAAGAAAATATAGGGTAAACCTTCATGATGTTGGATTTGGCAGTGATGTCTTGGATGGGACACCAAAAGCACAGGCAACAAAAGCAAATATAGACAAATTGGACTACATCAAACTTAAAATCTTATCTGTGTCAAAGGATGCAATCAATGGAATGAGAAGGCAAGTTATGGAATGGGAGAAAATATTTGCAAATCATATACCTGATAAGGGGCTAATATTCAGAATATATTAAAAAACTCCTACAACTCAACAACAAAATAAAACCCAAATAACCCAATTTGAAAATGGACAAAGAACTTGAATGGACATTTGCCCAAAGATGATATTCAAATGACCAACAAACATATGAAAAGATGTTCAACATCACTAATCATTAGGGAAATATATGTTAAAACCACAAAGAGATACTATCTCATACCCATTATGATGGCTATGATAAAAAAATAAAAAACAGAAGGCAGAAAGTGTTGGTATGGATGTGGAGAAATTGGAAACCTTGTGTACTATTGGTGACAATGTAAAATGATGTAGCTGCTGTGGAAAACGGGATGGCAGTTCTTCAAAAAAAACCAAAAATAGAATTACCATATGATCCAAAATTTTACTTCTGGGTATATATCCAAAGAAATTGAAAGCAGGATCTCAAAGAGATATTTGTATACCCATGTTCATACCAGCATTATTCACAATAGCCAAGAGGTAGAAGCAATCCAAGTGTCTATGGATGGATGAATGAATAAACAAAATGTGGCACATACATACAATGGAAATTACATTCCGCTTTCAAGAGGAAGGAAATCCTGTAACATGCTACAACATGGGTGAACCTTGAAGATATTATGCTAAGTGAAATAATGTCAGCCACAAAAAGACAAGTAGTGTATGATTCCACTTAATATGAAGTATCTAAAGTAGTCAACTTCATAGAAACAGAATGTAGAATCTAGAATGGTTGCCAAGGGCTGGAGGGGAGGGGGAAATGGGGAGTTCTTTAATGAGTTTCAGTTTTGCAAGATGAGAAAGTTCTGGAGATCTGTTGCACAACAATGTGAATATACTTAACAGTATTGAACCATACACTTAAAATGGTTAAAATGGTAAATTTTATGTTATGTGTTTTCTACCACAATTAAAAATAAAATTAAAACAAAACTCAAACTAGAGAAGCAGACGGTACCAACACCTTTTTGTACTTTCAATGAATATCAACTGGGGTTCATTTTTCTTGCCTAGTAACCGTTGTTCTGTAACAGTCACTAAAAGTTGATCCAGAGCCAGCCTGTCGGCCCCACTGGGGTTGTTCAGATCTTCAGCCTAATCAAGGGCAGACTCCCCAAGTTACAAATTACCCTTGCCTGCCTGCCTTTGCTTCTCAGAAATGTCACCAGGGAAAGAGTTCTGAAAGGAAGTGAAAATCCAGGCAGAGCTGGTGAAAGGCTTATTTGAAGCTGCTGGTTACAAAAGCTTGGGTTTCAAGGATTCCTGCTCCTGCCATGCTAACCACATGTATGACAAGTGACTACTGGGACAACCAAAGCTCCCTAGTGGCTGCACCTACTCCAGCTTCATTTACTCATCTCCAAAGTGGAGAGTCTCCAAGTGACTTTGTCTTGGTAAAGCATTCTAGCTCAAAGGAGCATTCTAGCTCAAAGGTGAGCTGCAAATTAAGAAGAGCAGTTTGAAGAGGAAACGGAAGGGATAATGGCTCATAAATACCTATGGGTAGAATGTATGCAAATATCCACGAAGGAAGCTACATGCCGGTGAGTCTAAATCACGTGAGAAGTGCTGGCCGGCGGTTTGTATGGAGCACCTCTCATCTTTGCCATGGCCACATTGAAAAGAAAACAGCAATTTGAACACTAGCTCATATTCTGATCTTTTCTTTCAGAGGGGAAGGACTTCAGGAAAGCAGACAGCTTTTTTTTTCTTTTTTAAACTAAAATGCTTGGTGACTATTAACATGGAGGCTACTGAATATGGGCATATTTTTATGCTATACATGGACATAAAATTCCCTACTATTATTGAAAAATGTGGACAGCCCTCCTTTGAAATATCTATACTCAATTTTGTTTGAATTAGCAAGTGTTAAAAGTTACAGTTCATATAATATTTGTGTTTTCCAAGTGAAGTGTTTTTTAAGTGACTTTCTCTTTGGGGTTATGTTTGTTAGTTTTAAGCACGATTTTAGCACTTCTTTGTTGTTGATCCATTTGAAAAGAACGGTGAGAGGTTGGGGGTAGAATGGCAGGGTGAAGGGCACGAGCTAGGGCACCACACCAGCCGAGTTCTAGCCCTTCTGTCTGCGTGGCCTGGGGCACCGCGTGTAACCTCCCAGCCTGAGCAGCCGCTGGAGTGATGTGATGTATGTAAAGTACATACAGGTGCAGCAGCAGGCACCTGCCAGGTGTGCTATCAATTCCAGCCACCGGTGTACTGCTAGTTTAGAAGGCAGTTCCAACATCTTAGTAACAAATCAAGTCTCTAACAGACTGTGATGTTTCCTACTTGGTTAATGTCAAATCTAAAGTCATTTCCATGTCTAATAGATGGCCTCTCTCTCTAACCTCTCTCTGAGAGAAGTAGCTTCCACTGAGGTTTTCCTCCACAGATTAAACAATATATATCCTAAGAGAGGAAGTTACTGATGTTTTCAAAAAAGTGTATTTACTTAGAAAAAGGAAACAAATATGTAAACTCATTACTTTACACATATAAGCCTTTTCAATTCATGTAGTGTTTCCATGAGATGTCAAAGCCATTACCTGTGGACAGGTGAATTTGCATCGTACACAGCTAACTAGGTTGCTTTTCCACAAGACTTCTCAGCAGGGTAGTGCATGCTAGGAATCTTCTAGAGGGGCTGAGGTCTGAGTGGTTCCCACTGTTAAATGCCCATGGAACCCTTTCAACACCGAGCATCTCTCAATACTAATGTTCTGAGGAACACGCTTTGGGAGAGGCGGGACAAAAGCAAATGAAAAGTAGAGCAAAAGTTTCCAAGTTTGGGAGGGGTCTACTTTGTAACTGCCACTGTTACTGTTCTTTTTCACATACTTGCCTTGTTAATTCTACTTCCTTCTCCAGGCTGCTCCTGATGGTGGCCTGTTCATACAAAACCTCAGCTAGCAAAGCATTCTATGAGATGCTCAAGGAGAAATTTCACTACTGAAATAGCAACACCAAGGATTGCTTTCAGTTCCTACAATCATAGAGTTTTGTCACTCAGGTGGAGAGAAGAAGGAAATGATGCTGGCATTTATTTCATGCTTATTGTGTACTAACCCTGCGATGGCCAAGTTATCTCTCCTGATAGTCGGTGGATGCTTCCATGCCCTGTCCCTGTGACCCCGGCACGGCTGGGGTGCTGCTGACAGAAGCCTTCTGCTGAAGGAGCCGCTTTGTCCAAAGCCCACATCCAACGCCTGGGTAATCCGAGGGTGTGAAAGCTCAGCTCCCTTGCCCCAGTTTGGGAAAGTCTGTAGGACCAGCCACACATCAGGACTCCCTGGGTCAGCTAGGCCTTTGTTGAGACTGCATTGCGACCTCTCCCCCCCCCCCAATCCTGCTTCCTGCACCTTCCACTGGTCTCAGAATCTGCCTCCCACGGAACCCGGCCTGCAGCGATCCTATGGGGAGTATGAAACCTCAGTCTAAACCTGGAAGTGGAAAGTAGCCACTCTGTTTTCTTTATCACTGAATTTCAATTCCGTCCCAAGCTTCCATGCTGCCTAATGGTGATAACCTAGTCTTAGTCAGTTGAGGGTAAATTCAGTCGATTCAGGGATTTCCTCTCCTGCCTTCTCCCTGGGGTTGCATATCTGTTTCATGGCACCTCAGGACTTGCCTTCGCTCTGTGCCAGCAGCCACTGCAACACCTGTATCCTGTCTGCTGCCGGTGTGAGGTCCATGCGCCATGGGAGCCGCGTCTTTTTTGGCTCAATACCAGGTCTTCTCTCACAGTGCCACATCCTTGCCACTCGCAGCTGCAGGGGAAGGACCATTTTGTTGCCTCCCACCTATGTTGGGCTACTTGAGGACAATGTGAAGCTGTAAGTTGCTACTATATCAATTGCTTTTTATGGGGCAAAAACCCCACCATGTTATAGTTCCATTGTTTAGCACTGACAGTTCTGTTCAGAGTAAGTGATTTAGAGTTGTGCAGAATGTCCTGAAGAAGAATTTATTTTTTGGTGTCCCTGGGTGGGAAAAAAAGGCCACTGGGCATGTTCTCCTTCTGCAGAAATAGGTTTTAAATTAGTTCCATGCAGCCTCCCACACTGATTTAACATATATTTATCGAGCACCTTCCATTCTCTGGCCTTATGCAGTTGCTGGGGACACAGTTGGGAACACACACAAGCAAGGCCCCCTGACCTCCCCAGTTTCTCGGTAGGAGTTTGGTCCCTATAGAACCAGGACTTCTTCAGCAGTGATTTCAACATGAGGGCCACAGTGAGATGACATTTGCCCTGTTAGAGTCAGGTAAGACATCACTTTCCGTGGCCGTCCCCCAAGGGGACATCAACACTGCTTTCTGCTCAGCTGATTGTCACAAGCGATGACTCTGTGTGTAGTCAGCAACTTAGACTGTCTCCACGAATTGGCAATGTACAGGCCACATCTGGCTGACAGACATGTTTTGACTGATTGGTACATTGTTTTTAAAAATATTTTTAATTTTTGAGATTTTACAAACAAACTCAGATTTGTAGTTTCGCTTTTTTTTTTTTTTTTTTTTTTTTAAAAAAAAAAGAATATCTGGTAGGCCACGGTTTATAACCTCATACGGCAACAAATTCACTGAAAGTGGTACTACCTCTCCCCACCCCACCCCTGCCCCTTCAGACAGATGCCTCACTGTTGAACACAATTTGGTCAGACAGATAGCCTCCTCCAGCTGCTTGACCTCCCTGGCCCCTGGAGGCCTGTTCTTGGAGGGTTTTATCTTTAGATTAACCAAGACTCACCAACCTGCATTCTGGGGCTTATGGTATTGGCCCCACATACTGTGCTATTCACGTGGCCAAGCTTTGACTTCGTACTTTCTACCTGCACTGACAGATTTGATAAGAAATGGTCATACATGACTCAATCACTATTAATTATGGTTTGGTTCCCTGTATCACACCCTTTACAGTAACATCCAGATATCTGTGTTATGCATGAGATCTTACTTGCTCACACTCCTTTTGCCATGATGGTGCACAACCCGGGCCCGTTGTGGTTGGGTGAGGCCATGTGGCTCTTCCCACCAGTGGAGAATGGCAGGAAGTGATGTGCATCATTTCTAGGTCAGGGCATCATCTGTCTGTGCAAAACCCTCCAGAACTCTCTTTTCCTCCTGCTAGGGCAACTGGCCACATCCAGGATGGTGGCCACTGCCAGCTGAGTCCCAGAGGGGAGAGACACGGAGCAGAGCCCCCAGCAAACCACAGAGGACATGAGCATGACTGAGAAGTAGATGATTTAAGTAACTAAGGTTTTGGGTCTTTTGATACTGCAGCATGCCCTAGCCTATACTGAGTGGTACAGCTCAGAGAAAGAATTTCTCTAAGAGTCCTGGGAAAATTATTCTTCTTCTCAGCAACCGGTTTCCATTTATTTATGGACCCTAAGAATCTTCTTTGGCTTCTAGGAATCTTGGACCCATCCGTAGCAGAAGTGTAAGACCTTGTGACATTTGCTGGGTGTTCTGACGTTTCCCCTGGTTTAATCTTACTGTCTCTACTTCTTGTCATAAGTAGGCTCCATTTTAAAAGAAAGAGCAATACTGTATATAAAAATAAGTAAATAATGATATCGATCTAGATTTCTTTCAGATACATGTATATGTCTCCCTTGAAAGAAAGTAGTTTGTACTGAGGTTAAACAAAATAAAAACCCTGAGAATCTGCTGCACATACTTTACTAGGTCTGTGCATGGATGTGGTATTTAACTCTTGGGACTTTCTAAGCCTGCTTTTTAATAGTGGACTATGAGAGAGGTTAATAGCTTATTGGATTTGGGGATTTTTACATAGAAAATGTTACTTTCAGAAATTTCTTACTTTTTCTATGGCTCATAGTAATAAACTATTGTGGACTACTAGAACTGCCCGTGGGAGGTCAAAAATATTTATAAGGAAATACATGGTTTGGGTTTTGTATTTATTAATTTTCAATCATGTAGGAGAACTTACTGGTACTTAGATTGGTTATTTGCTAGGAGTAGGGACACAACAGCAAAGGCATTCCTGCTTAATTTAAGCAAACACCTGGGCACTGATATAGTCTTTCTTGAGTTACTCTCTCTACTAGTTTTGTACTGCTGTGTAACAAATTGCCATAAACCTAGCAGGTTAAAACAACACTCCTTTATTAACTCACAATTCTGTAGATTAGAAATCGAGGTTCCAAGCGCATCACAAGGCCCAAGTCAGGCGTGGACCAGGCTGGGCTCGTGTCTATGGGGAAGAATATGCTTCCAATTTCATCCAAGTTGTTGGCTGAAGTCAGTTCCTTGTGTTTACAGCTCTGAGCTTCTCATTTCCTTGCTGGCTGTCAGCTGGGGACTGGTCTTTGCTCCTGGATGCTGCCCATATCCCTCTTCACATGGCTCCTTCATTTTCACATCCATCAGTGAGTGAGGAGTCTTTCTCATACTTTGAATCTTTCTGACTTCCCCGTCTGCCTACCGAAGAGAATACTCTGCTTTCAAAGGATTCATGATTATCTACCCAGATAATCTCCCTATCTTAAGGTCAACTGATTAGCACCCTTAATTATTAATACGTCTGTGACATCTCTTTTACCATATAACATAATCGTGCACCATAATGTCACATAGCAAAATCAAGTGAGTAACTTCAGGTGGCCAAGGTCAGGAAGGGAATCTAGAATTGTGCTTCCACATCCTCTGACCATTCTGCCCCCTCTCTTCCATCGTCTTTGATATCTCCTTTTCACCTTTTTATTTCCGACCAACTCTCATCTTTTCTGGCGAATTCAAAACTAGCTGCTACTCATATATCTGTCTCAAGCAAGCATGTCATTAGCGTAAGTATATATTTTTTACTCTTGTCTGTGTTGTGTGTCTGAAGCATAAGGTGTAAGATGGTGAAGAGGAATGTGTAGGTAAGGTCATAGGCAGCATGGCGAATTAATTGGAGCAAAAACTCTGGAGGTGGATTTTTTACCAGTTGTATGACTTTGAATAATTCACTTAATCTCTCCATGCCTCAGTTTCCTCATCTCTAAATGGAGATTATAAAAGCAACTACTTGACAGGATTGGTAGGAGGATGAATGAGTTAGTTTATGTAAAGTGCTCACACAGGCCTGGCACAGGGTGGCCGCTATATGAGTTAGTGTTTTAATTAGAATAATGCTAGGTGCTATGACACACAGATCCCCAAATCTTAGTAGCCTAATGCAGTCAAAGGTCATTTCTCACTTTTATTATGGTTCAGGGTATTGTTTCTGGTTGGGAAACTTTCCATGTCGTCATTCAGGAACCAAGACTCTTTACATCCTGTGGCTCTTTCTCTACATCACTGGGTCTCAAAGTATTAATATTAGTATAAGCCAAGGGCCCTGGGGTCCCTGAGACAATTTCAGACCATTTCCACAAGCCTCTCCCACTTCCAACTGTGTGTCTGCAAAAGCCTGGATTTTTTCATATTCTTCAACCCAAACAACATAACAGATGGAATACAGAAGCAGATGTGAGAATCCAACTGTCTTCTATCAAGTTAGAAGATAAAGAGATTTGCAAAAATGTAAAATATGCCACTTTTGTCATTTTTCTGTTTGAGCTAATATGGTTAATATTCATAAAAATATACTATTTATATTAGCATGTTTATTAATATTATTATATTTTAATGAATTAATATTATAAAGTTTTCTTGGTAAATATCAATAGATACAACCTACAGAAACAAAAACTTTTTGGGGTTCTAAATAAATGTAAGAGTATAAAGAGATTCTGAGACCAAAAGTTGGAGATCCAACCATGTAAACCCTGGGAGAATTTTCCACTCAGCTTTTGAAATGAGTCAGGAGGATCACATCAAAGAGCTTTCTATGGGCCAGTCCTGGAAGTAGCACATTATTTCCACTCATATTTCGTTAGCTGGAACTCAGGCACATGGCCACACCAAACCAAAGGTAGGTTGGCTACTGTCCAGGAGAAAGCAGAAATGGGCTGGTCCCCTCCTCACAGTCTTTACCATAGTTGACTGTTATCAACGATTGATTGACCCTTGCCCTATGTGTGTCACAAGTATCTTGTTTAGTGTTTTCCAAGAGCACTAATATTTGGTTAAACATACTACAGAAAGTTCTAGAATTATAACATTAGCCTATTTTTTCCCTTAGTAGTTTAGAAGTTGGCAGAGACTTGTCTGAAATAGCTATGCGTGTAGCCAGAGATTATCAGTCCTTTTAGAATCAGGTTATTAAACAATGAGTGAAATGTTCCAGAAACATTTCTTATCCCTTTTGGAACCAACAGTGAGGGATGACTGGCACTACACTGAGAGGCTCTTTTGTTTGTTTTGTCTTATTTTGTTTGTTTTCGGTTTGCTTTGATTTCTGTTTTAATATCTGATACCACTCACACAAAATCTACTTTATAATTTGAGAAATTGATGACCTTTGGCAAGTTACATCACAGGTCAGCCATCTTATACTTTTTGGAACAAAGCATGAGTTTTATACACACACACACACACACACACGCACGCACACTCCCGTCAGGGTTCAGTTGCCTGGAGTATGTGATTGAGTTTTATAGCACTAAAACTTCGAGAGCAAGACTTGGGTGGGTACTAGTGTAGACTTAGACAAAACTGTAAGGTGGGAATTTGATTTTTAAATTTGTTGTGGCTAGATTAATTTTAGATGTTTATACTATATCTAAATTGTGAAATTTGGAAATTTATATCTAATGTGCTTTTGTGCTACCTATGGACTTTATCATATACTAGGGACCCTTGTGTAATTAGTATGTTCTGTAAATATTTGTAGCTGTATCTTTGCTTTCATATGCTCTTTGTGTTATAATTTATTGGCTATACAAGACCTCGGTAAGGAGCATGCATGCACTGTTCAAAGAAGGTAAATCCACTTTAGGATCCTCCCTTTTATGAAATAACTTGCATTGTGCTTAGAAAGAAACAAGCTTTGCATAGGACATATCATCTAATATTTTCTTAGTGTTTAAAGGTAGCCGTTCTTTGTTAAGTAACAGAGCACATGTGGCCTTCAAGGTCCTTAAGTGCAGCCTTTTGACCGAATCCAAATTTTATAGAACAAATCCTTTTATTAAAAGGGGTGCAACAGAAGGATGAAGCTTTTCTTGCCTCCTTTAGTGCTTAAAAGAAAACAGTCTTGAAATTGGAAGGCCGTGGGTCCCCCACCCCTAAACCATTAGGGCATTGATTGTTTCCTGGACAGAAAGGCCAAGACAGGTGGTTTAAGGTGGGTTGGAGCCAGTGGCTTCATCACGACCCCAAGCTCTTCTCATTGCCCTCTGCCCCTCTCCCAGCCTCACCGTGTGGCCTCCCCCTTGGGTTTGGCTAACAAGTGCACAGCAAGACTGTTGTTCCCTCACAGGTGTTAAAAGAAAAACTTCAGGCAAATTAAATTGAACAGAGTTTAATTGATCAAAGCACAATCCGAGAATCGGGCAGCCCCTAGAACCAGAATAGGGTCAGAGCGAGTCCACGGCTGCCACAGGGGCAGATAACATTTACGGACAGAAAAAGGAAAGTGACGTCTAGAAAACGGAAGTGAGGTACGGAAACAGCTGGATTGGTGACAACAGCTGGCCTGTGCCGCATTTGAGCCTGCTGTGAGCAGTTGCCGCCTTTGGGTGGCTGAGACTGCGCTGCTTGTCACGAGAGTGGGTTCCGGTCTGCCGACCCATCAAGTCAGGTTACAGTTCGCTATGTACTGAGAAACCTTTAGGCCAAACCTAAGATATGTACGAAGGCAGCTTTAAGCCAAGATTAATTTAACACAGTAATCACATGACAGTGTCCAAAGCTGAAGGCAAAGGAGACAATGGCAAAAAAGAGACTTCTTCATTCCTCCCTTGGAGAGGAGAAAACTCTTCCCCAGCAGACTTTTCGTCCTATCTTGTTGCCCAGAACTACGTCCCATCCCCTCCTGCAGACCAGCCATTGACAAAAAGGAACAAGGAGCCATAATTGGCAAGGGCCAGTCGTGGTCCATTCCCTGGATGTGGGTTCATTGCTGCCTCAGCCAAAGCAGGACCTACTGGCAAGTAAGAAGGAGGAAGGAGAAATTCTCCATGGGGCAGAGAAGGAAGAGGATCCGCCCCAGAGGCTGACCAGTGTAAGTGCACTTGGTGCGTGAACCAGACCAGGCTCACAGAATATGATCAAGGTGGTCCCGGTGGCCTGAATTTGAAAAACTCGTGGATGACTTTCTCTGCTGCGTGACCCACTTTTGATCCCAGGAAACATTTACCTTTTTGCCCTGAGTTAGGTGGAAATGTGGTTGCCTCCTAGATGGAGGCCTCTCTTCTCACTCAATGTGGTTCAGGTAGCCTCAATGTCAGTCGAATACCCTCCATTTCTGCAGGGATTTGGGAGTTTGGGACTCATAGCTGCGTTGATCAAAAGATGCCCCGTGGATCCTTTCCCAGTGTTCAGTCAACCACCCTCCCTTTTCCTACCCTGCTGGTGTGAGTGTGAAGTCTAACAGTTGTGAACTGGTTTTCACTGGGTCTTCTGACACTCTGCCTGTAGATGGTGCATCTCACGTGACGTTCCATGTCTGTTCCTAAGGAGAAACATTCAGTGATAACATCCCAACTCAGAAGCATGAACAGTCTGTTTTGCTATAATTCTGTGGTGTCCCAAAGGGACAAAGGAACTCCAATTGGAGTTCTATAGGCTGCAAGTTCCCCCAACAAATGGCCTTAGGCTAATAAGCTTTCTAGTCTACCCTTTGCTATTCTCCTCCTGCTGTCAGCTGTGAACTCTAACCACCACTGCCCTCTCTCCATAAATTCATTGCCTCCAGTTTGCTGGTCAGGGCTGCCCAGAGAGAAATGAAGCTTTCAAGATTGGCCAATGAAAAGATCCTAACTCAGAAATCTACATTTTACTTGCCCACTTAGTCGTAAGGACAGTGTATCTCCCTCCCTGGGGGCTGTTACCTCCTGTTTTTTTTTTTTTACTTTGTATTCTGGATAGATGAAATTATTTGAATTCCAACCATCAGAGAGCTGAGCCATAATTACAACAAGATACTTTGTCCAAAATGCAAATAGGTCAGCAAGAATTTTACTGAGATACTTGTGTATGCAAACATGCATCGGTGAATTCATTCTGTTCCTTAATTGGAAAGCCTACCCAAAGAAATGGTAGGGCTATCTGTGTGAACATGGGTATGGTGTTTGTGAATGTGCTGGCAGGAATCAACATTATTAGTAAATACATGTGGAAATATGATAGAACTAACTGTTCCTGTCAATCAACCAGACCAATATGTAATAGTTTTAAACTGAAGAACAGAGGACAACAAATGTGAAACCATTTTATAATAGTCCCTGGAATATTTTGGATGAGCCATACATCGTGGGTAATCCTGATTTATGTCTTGTTATTGTTGCTGTTGTTTTCATAGTTAGCATATTTTCAGCAGCTATTCCTGGCCTTTTGGAATATAATTATGTTTTTCTCTCGAGCTATAATTTGGCTGCTGCAACCAGAAGGAAAAGGTTTGGTGGACTCAGAGCCGGCAACAGTGGGGCGGGGGCTGTGGCTCTGACAGTCCTCTGCGGGCCCACAGCTCTGTAACTCCTGGTGTATAAAAAGACATTCCTGAAAACGGTTGCCCAAAACAATTCCGGCTCTTGCACAGGTACAGTTTTTCTATTAGAGGAACCAGCTCTTACTGGCAGGAGTGTTTATTTGGGGCTATTTCTTCTATTCAGTGTTTAAGTCAGCAAATACTTATCACGCACCTGTAACACTGACTGCACGGTGCCGCAAAAGTGACGTGTACATAAAGAAATAAAACTCAAGGTCATAGCTGAGTGTGTTAAGCTAGATTAAGTTAAATAGTTAGGGGTTAGTACCTCATCAGGAAAGCCTATGCAGTTTAACTTTCCTTTTTAAATGTCTGTGTCCTTTGCCCACAGACCCCTGACAGTCAGCTCAATGCTACTAATGTGGTTCTGATTATCTTGCTGACTCGACTACATCTCAGAGAGTGATGAGGGTCTGTATCCCCTACTCTCTGCCATGGGAAAAGCAAAGGCCCCGTGTCAGTTTCCTAGGCTGCCTTAACAAGTGTCACAATCTGGGTGCCTTAGAACAACGGAAATGTTTTCTCAGTTTTGGAGGCTAGAAGTCAGAAATGAAGGTGTTTGCAGGGCCATGCTGTCTCTGAAAGTGCCAGGGGAGGATCTTTCCTTACCTTTTCCCAGCTTCTGGGGTTGCCAGTAATCCTTGATACTTCCTGACTAGGTCACTCCCATATCTGCCTCTATTGTCACATGGAATTCTCTCTGTGTCCAAATTTCTCTTTCCTTATAAGGAATCCAGTCGTCGGGTTAGGGCCCACCCTAATGTAGTACGATCTCATCACAACTTGATTACATCTGCAAAGACCCAATTTCCAAGGTCATAGTCACAGGTACTGGGGGTTGTACCTATCTTTTGCGGGGGACACACTTCCACCCACCACAGGCTAACGACATAGTCCTTGCCCTCGGGAACCTTGGTATTTACAGCATTTGGAAAAGATATAAACAGACCATAATGAGAGAAACCAGTAAATGTATTCATCTTTGGTCCAGCTGTCCATCAGTTATTTTTAAAGGGCCAAATGAGAAAAACCAAAAGTGAATGCTCTCAGAGAGGAGATTGATTTCCAAAGTGTAGTCCTGGGCCCAGAGACCAGCAGCATCAGCATTGCTGGGGACCTGTTAGAAATGCAAGTGCTCGGGCCCCACCTCAGACTTACTGAGTCACACACTCTGGGTGTGGCGCCCAGCAATGAGTACAGTCCTGTGCCACTTAATGACGGGGACACATTCTGAGAAATGCATCATTAGATTTCACCATTGTGTGACCACCATAGAGTGCACCTACACAAGCCTAGATGGTAGAGCCTACTACACACCCAGGCTATATGGTATCTCCTGTTGCTCCCAGGCCACAAACCTGTACAGCATCTTGCTGTACTGAATACTGTAGGCAGCTGTAACACGACAGTAAGTATGTGTGTATTTAAACATATCTAAACGTAGAAAAGGCACATTATAAATACAGTATCGTAATAATCTTATGGGACCACCATCGTATGTGCAATCGTCATTGACTGAAATGTCATTGTGCCACACATGAATGTATTTTAATAAGCCCTCCAGGTGACTGATACAGGCTATAGGTTAAAAACCCACCAGTCTAGGAATTCAAAGAAGGTACTTTCCTTAAAGCTGGAGTGGATAAAACTTCCAAGGTCAGCATTCCATTTCCTTGGGCAGCACTCAAGGAAATCATTAAGCTGAAAAAAAATTCATGCTCACTTCTCTAAATCCTACAGGAAAAGCCTACTCTTTTTTTTTTTTTTTCCATGCTTTGGATCATGTTGAGGGGTGAAAGTTGGATTGGTTAATTCCAGGGTGGAGTTCATCAGTCAGTAAGGTGTGGAAGGAAGTTCCTCTCACGCTATGCTCTGCTTGCCCTAAAGATGCAACATCTGTGCTGCAAAAGAAAATGCAGCAGGTGCGGCAAGCCCTGGGGTGAGGTCTCAAGTTGGAGACGTCAGAATACCAGAGAGGTGTGCCCCAAACCTTTGCATTCCTGCCAGTCTTGGGGGTCTCCTGAAGGGCAGATTCTGATTGGGTGGGTCTGGGCCGGGATCCAAGATTCTGCATGTTTGACCATCTCCTGGCGATACCAGGCTGCTGCTCCAGGGACCACACCTTGAACAGCAAGACGAGGCAGCATACCAGGGACCCCAATATTTATTCACATTTTTTCAAGTGGGTAAATTGGCTTTTATATGCCTGTACTTATATTTTAATATTTTGTTTGAATATTGCCTATTATGCTTGCATACTGAATAGTTGACTATTATGTTTGACTATTGATGAAAAAAAGCTGTCTATTTTTAAACACTCAACAAGCATTTTGAAGGTAGAGTTTTGACCTCCGAGTTTCATTGCAGTCAAATGCCAAGGGAGTGGGTCCCCAGTGTCCCTCACTTGGCTCTGTGAAAGGCACTCTGACCCTGGGCAAAAGAGAGGCAGCCCTGCCTTTTGATTCTTGACGGCATTTGGTCTTACGCACGCCCAAGGGTTGCTGTGTCTGGTGATGCATCCAAAAAAGTATCCGAATTCTCTAGAGAGAAACTATGGGGCACCACAGTTGTCCCCATAGTTATTAACCAGTTGTATCCATACAAACCAACAAACCTCTAAGGCTTCTGATTCTCTCTTCAGTTGGTGAAGGGAGGATGTTTAAATGCATACCTTTATTTCAAGTAGACATGAAGTGAAATAGGTTCCTATGTATTGGGCTGTAAATATACATTCAGTGAATTCCCAGGGTTTCACACTTTTGTATCCCAATCAATCCCAAATGTTGCTTTGTTTTGTTTAGCTAAACTTCAATTTCAGGTAATTGCTTCTTATAAAAATTAATAATATTAATAATGAAATTTATTCTTTGATCCCATTATTACATAATATATGTTCACTGAATAAAAAGTAAAAGGTATAGATAAACATAAAAGATTATAACAAAGGTCTTATAATCCACTATATGGAGCTACCTTTTCTTTCCAGCGTCTACATATATGTAAACGTGTATTTGATATAACTTTAAAATTTATATTTTTAAATATTTTGTTGCCATATTCTTACAGAAGTAATTTAAATATTACATCTTGATTATCTACACAGTAGAAAATATAGATTTAAGAAAACATTTGTTGAGCATCCATAATCTGACCTTGTAGAGATATCCCAGGTGCATATCTGCCCAGGGTTTCAGACATTTAAAGCCATAATAGGCAAAAAAAAACCGATAAGAAGCTAAAAGTGGCTTCTTCCTGCTAAAGGGCTTAGCATAATTTCCCTCCTGGGTAGATTTCTTTTGGAAAAAAGAATACCCTTATCTGTCATTTAGAAAGGGAAAGGCTTCAGGGCATAGCCTGAAAAAGAAATAAGTAAAATAAAAAGCTACTTTATTCTTTGTGTTTAAATTACATATACATATATATTAATATATTAAGAACTGGTTAGAGCTTTGTGGGGGGTGTCAAGGCAGTGAGAAAGGCTGAGAACTGTATGCACACAGGTGTCTAACATACAATTTCAGGTGGATTGCTAGGTGGGGCTTTAACCCAGCTGTCCCTCCTGGTCTCACCCTACCCTTATTGGTCATCAAAAGCCTACTGTTTCTTGAAAGCCTGCCATGTGCCAGGCATATTAAGGGGGGTTTTCCTGTGTTGGATTTCAATGGACAAAAAGGAGACTTCCCTACTTGTACAGAAACTAAACAGCAGGAAAATCTTGTGTCACGAGATTGTCATCATGATTATCCACACATATGTAGGTGCCACTGGAATAATACAGATGCATATGGAATGTTGGGCATCAAATAACAAGCAGGTGGAGAACCACAGCCCAACAGGTACCTAATTTAATGACAGGTACTTACTCTTTTTCAGGCAATGTCTTATTCTGGACACTTAGGATGAACCTTTACTGGGTATATTTCAGCAATTCAGTAACATTGTTGAACTGAATTGAACTGGCTTCTTCCTGTCCCTTGACTCTGCCATGTCCATTGTCACCTTAGAATGGCTTTGCATATCTTGTCTGGTTTTCTCTGCCTGGAGTCTTCTTCTCTAAGATCTCCCCATCCTTGCTGTTTCCTGTCCTTCAGGTGGTGGCTCTGGTGCCATCCCTTTAAGAAAGTCTTCCTGGGTGGGCCACCTTCACCCATATGACTCTTTGTTCACACCCCCATTTGAATTTCTACCATCTGATAACAGTTTCAGTGCTTCACTTGCTTGTTTATTTCCTGCATCTGCCCAGTCGATGGGCAGGGTTCTCGTGACTCTTGTTCACAGCTTTATCCCTAATGTCCAGAAGAGTGCTTGGGACATACTCAGAAATATTTCATGATTGAGTAAATGATTTAAGTATAATGTAAAACAACCACTGCTGATGTTGAATTAAAGCCACGCTAATCGTAACTCACATATGTCTAGCACTTTATAAAGTATGTTCATGGACATTGTCTTGTGAGGTTCTCACTACTCTGTGCACAGGTGTTATTATGATCTCCACTTTACAGATAGAGAAACTGAGGCTAGAGAGATTAATTAACTGCTTCAAGTTCTACCTAGTCAGGGAAGGAAGGAGCTGGGACTTCAACCAGGCTTGAAGTCTGACTGTAAACCACATACTGGTGGCAAGATACCAGAGTGTCAGTGCCATCTTTTTAAGAAAGCAAGGCTCTCAGTATAATGTGTTTAGAAATATAAATCTCTTTAAAAATTGAACACAACTCCAAATCCTAAAAAATAACATTATTTGTTATAACACACTCTAGGAAGTCTTATCCCCTTCATTGATTATAATGTGGTAGTTTATCTGCATGAATACAATCCTTCATGGCTAAAATGCAGTACACACCTAACACAAACAAAATATTTATATGATACAGAATGATTGTGCAATTCAACCTTTAATCAATGGCAAAAGTAAAGGTAAAAATAATCAATGAAAATAATATATTTTAGAGGGTTTGAGTGCACACAAGATTATCATCACTATATAGCACAATTCAGGTGTGCTCAGAGAGAAAAAGGAGTTGAGAAAATATGCAATACAAAGGACTGCTCAGCTGTTCCAAGCTGTGTGATATCGAAACCCGTCGTCAATATCAAAAGAAGTCCATAGTCTATGGTCAGTTGATTTTTTTTTTTTTTTGGTAAAAGTTTTTATTTTTTATTGCTCTATTTTTCAACTTTAGAGATGCTAGAACTTTTTTTGTTTTTTTTTATTAGATATTTACAGGGTACAAAGTGACCTTATGAGTTTTGAATACATTGTGAAATGATTAAATCAAGCTAATTAACCTATCCATCACCTCAAATAGTTGAACTTTTTTTGTGTTGAGAACATTTGAGATTTACTCTCTCAGCCTGAAAAGGTGATAATCAAATGGTACAAAGTCTCAGTTAAATAGAAGTTCTTTGTTTGTCTGTTTTGAGATCTATGGCCAATTGACTTTTGACAAGGGGTGCCAAGAGCATTTAACAGGGAAAGAATGAATAATCTCTTCAACAGAGGATTCTGGGACTACTGGATATTCTCATACAAAAGAACAAAGTTGGACTGCCTCGCATCATCTGCAAAAAATAACTCAAAATGGATAAACAACCTAAATATAAGAGTTAAAACCTTACAAGAAAGCATTTCATAGAAGAAAACATATGGCCAATCTTCATTACCTTGCATCTGGCAATGGATTCTTATATATGATGCCAAAAGCATGAGCAACAAAGAAAAACATATAAATTGGACTTGATCAAAATTAATGCATTTATGTGTCAACAGACATTATCAAGAAAGTGAAAAGACAACCTACAGAATGGAATAAAATACCTGCAAATCATATATCTGATAAGTCTCTTACCCCTCAACAACAAAAAGACAATCTAATTTTAAAAATGGTCAAGAAAATTGAATAGACATTTCTCCAAACAAAATATATACAAATGGCCAATAAACACATGAAAAGATGCCCCACATCATTAGTCATTAAGGAAATGCAAGCAAAACCACAATGATATTACCTTACACAGAGTAGGATGGTTATAATTTTTAAAAAAGGAAAATAACAAGTGTTGGTGAGGATGTGGAAAAATTATTAATAGAACCCTCATACATTGATGGTGGAAATGTAAAATGGTACAGCGTCTGTGGAAAACAGTTTAGCAGATAGACTTATCATATGACCCTTAAATTCCACTCCTAGGGACACATACCCCAAAGAATTGAAAACAGGGACTGAAATAAATACTTGTACACAAATGTCCATGACAGTACTATTCACAGTAGCCAAAAGGTAGAAACAACCCAAATGTCCATCAACAGATGAACGGATAACAAGTTATGGTATATGCATACAATGGAATATTGTTGGGCCATAAAAAGGAATGAACTGATAAGATACGTACTATATCATGGATGAGCCTCGAATAGTACAGTTCAATACGGTTAATTTTATGTTATGTGATTTCACCTCAATTTAAAAAATCAAAAAATGAAAAAGGAAAGAAATGACTCAGAAGCAAAAGTAGAGGTATTACATGTAACTCCCCATCAAGTCCAATTCTCATGACTCAGATGGGCACTTCTCAGGTTACAACGGCCTATAACGTTATACTGGGGTGTGTGGGAGGGAGGGTGGCATGTGCCAGCCAAACGGGATTATACTGTTCTGTGCAGGGTTGAGCGTTGAGCTCAACCTGATCCGTATACTCTGGACACTAGGGTTTTATGGTAGTGGTGGTTTGGCTCTACCTGTGGCTGCTATCTCTGTTTAGTGATATTTGAAAGGCTTTTTCAGTTCTAGAATATAAATAACAACAGGATCCTTTGCTGATCACTGAACATCCCACTCTGAAGATTCAGAGTATTTATTTACCTCCAATTTCCCACCATCCATAGCCAGGTTTCAATGCGCACACTGCCTGGCACACTGCCATCAGACTATTTCCTTTTCTCCCTTGTAAGAGTGACATGTGTCTGTGACTGTGTCTGTGTTCATATGTAAATTTATAAGGGCATATATCATATATCATATACCATTCTCCTAACTACTGCTAGAATAAATATTTTCACTGATGATGCAAACATAACAGGTTATTTTAAAACAGCAATTTATTTTTTCAGCAATTAATAGCTGAGTACTTTGCTAAGTTTTTCCTCATTTATTCCATTTTATATGATTCCAGTTAACCTTCCACATGAAACTCCAATTTTCATGGAATTTCTAACTGAAATAGAACTGAATCATAGTAAAGGTCATCTTGCCCATTTTGATATATAAATTGAGAAGTTCTGAAGTAGGAGAACATATATGTGTGTGTGTATACATACATA
The DNA here is from genome assembly GCA_008086735.1 of Cheirogaleus medius. Taxonomy (NCBI): domain Eukaryota; kingdom Metazoa; phylum Chordata; class Mammalia; order Primates; family Cheirogaleidae; genus Cheirogaleus; species Cheirogaleus medius. The sequence continues at coordinate 21,968,185 of VBSM01002217.1, read as the reverse complement.
TTAATATGTATGTGTGTGTATATATTAATATATATGTATATACTCTCTATATAATGTGTGTATATATATATACACATCAATATATATATACACACACACATCATGCACCACATGGCATTTTGGTCAATGATGGATCACATGCATGACGGCATAGCCTAGGTGTATAGTAGGCCATACCATCTAGGTTTGTGTAAGTACACTCTAGAATGTTTGCACAACAATGAAATTGCCTAACAATGCAATTCTCCGAACAAACCCCCGTCGTTCAAGTGACACATCTCTGTATGTATGTGTGTGTGCACACGCGCATGGTCTGTCTGCATAGGCTGTGTTATGTTGTGGTTACAAACAACCTCAAAGTCTTCGTGCCTTACATGACAATAGAGATTTATATCTCACATGTCCTTCGTGGGTGGGCTGCAGCTCTCCTTTGTGTCATCACGAATCCAGGACCTTATCTGAGACGTGCTGGCCTCAGGAAAGAGGGAGGGGAAAGAGAGATGGCAGAGCCACACAAAGGCTCCTACAGCTCCCACTCAGTAGTGGCTGATGTCACCTCCGCGTATGTTTTATTGGCTCAAGCGAGTCATATGGCCAGGCCCGGCAAGAACTGGGCAAGACTTGTTAGAAAACTCAGGGAGAGGCAGTAAGTAACACTTGAGAAAGTGTCTACCACTATATTATGGTCCCCAGATGAGGCTCCCCTAAGTTTTGCTTCATCTAAGATGCTCATCCATGGTCTTTGCTTATAAAGCAACTTTTCAAGCTTCCAATAGTTTGGAATTGTGGAAGAAAACTCTCACTGTTATGAATTTTATTCGTGCTGATGGGAGAAGTAATATATTCTTTGAAACTTGATTTCCTATAGCAAATAACTAAATAGGTTAACAGTATAAATATTTGAAGTCTGTATATTTATGCATTTTGTCATATCATTTCAGAATAAAAAATCCTATCTCAGCCCTTCGTAGCTAGCACAGGTAAATCCCCTTTCTCCCTTGTTCCATTATCTACTGCTGCATAACAAATTACCTCAAAATGCAGTGGCTTAAACCACTAAGAAGCATTTGCTGATGATTCTGCATGTTGGGCAAGGCTTCCAGAGATGGCTCATCTCTGTTCCACATGGTTTATCTGGGGCAGTTCAGCTGGGTCTGAGAAATCAGCAATGCCTTCACTCAGGTACTTGGCATCTGAGATGCTGTGGCTGGAATGGCTGGGGGCTGGCTGGGCCTCCCTCTCTCCCTCCCTCCAGAGTCTCTCATGCCCCCACGGCCTCCGTGTGACTCTCTCTCTCCATGTGACTTCTCTCTCCAGCAAGGTGGGTCACCTTCTCTACAAAGTGCCTCACCGCCTCCGAAGGCCTAAGCTCTGAAGGTTAACAGAATCCTTCTGCCATATCCTATTGCAAAGCCAGACACAGGACCAACCCAGATTCGAAGGCAAGGGGACCTCCCAGTGGGAGGAGCAGTTTGTACATCCAGAGATGGGAGGAATTTTTAGTAGCCATCTGCACAGACAACCTACCACATCACTCTTGCACACTTTGCCCTCCGTCAGCCTTGGGCCAAGTAGGATGTATGGTACCAGATCTACTTCATACCTTTCCAGGGTCGTTCATTTCTAGCGGGCACTCAAGAAGTTAGAAACCTTTGAAGATACTTTGGAAGGATCATGAGAAAGGGTAAGAATCATGAGTAGAAGAGAAGAGAGGCTTACTCTGGATCTGAGCAGAATTAGGAGATAAGGACACAATGCTACCCAATACTCTCTCCCATCCTTTCTGCTGGCCCTGGCCCATATGGTTAGTCATTCTCCTCCCATGCATTCTTCCTGAGGAGAAAGTTAGTGTAGATTCTGAGGGAAATCCTACCAGTACATGTAGCTAGCCTAGTGTGGAGCCAAGACTCACAGGATAAGTAGAGTGCCAGCTAGATTCTCATCAGAAACATTGAAAACCCTGTCTTCTAACTAGACTTAAGGGTACAAAGACCCCAGACAGGCCTGTCTCATCCTACACGCATGTCTCCTGTTAATGGAAGGAGCTTCTGAACTCAATTAATGTTTTCAGTGCCAGATTCTGGGAAATCATGAAACAAACCCATCTGGCCACCAAAAATGTGTTGGTATGTGTAGACTTTTATTACTATCATTTGAATAAATTATGCAAAACCCAACTAATAGTACTCTTAATTAGCTGTTAACCAATTAAGCAGTAAATGATTAGCATAATAAACCCAGCACTGTTGCGAGAGCATCAATTAAAACCAATCTGGAAAGGATTTTTGCTAAAGTTTAGATGTTCGATCCATTATTGTTTTTGTTGCCATAATGTGATCACTGCTACAATCAACCTGCTTTTTGTTTGAAGGTTTTTGAGTTTTGTCTTTTTATCCAAAGAGTAAATATTTATTGAGCCCCAAGGAGCTAGAGTAAATTTGATGAAATTCTACAGCTTTTTCTAACAAATTAAATAAATTGATCATCAAATGTGTGGATCAGTTTCAGTTAGTCATCATTGTAGTACCAACAGCAAAGAAATATAGGTCTCCAATTATAGAATCCCAAGTGTGGGGTTACAGTCAAGTTGGAAGTGCCTACACATGTACCTCTCTTGAAAGGAATGGTTCTCAATCCTGGAGGCACATTAATGCCACATGGGAGCTTCTAAAAATCCTCTCAGTAGGGAACAGAAACAATAGTTTTTTAAAGATGCCCAGGTGATTTCAATGTATACCCAATGATTATAAATCACTATTCTGTATTTTATGTTACTTTCTTTTAGTTGTTTTTTTTTGTTGTTGTTGTTAGGATTTCAACATAATAAATCACTATTCTAGACTAACTCTTCAGGTCAAGATAGAGTAATAGGGACCAGATTTAACCTCCCATCTAAAACAGCCATATGTATAAAGTAACAGGTTTTAAGACACTGGGATCAGACAACAGAAAACAGTAATCTCTGGGAGTCTAGAAACTAATGAATGAGGCCTGCAAGGCCCTTACTGCCTTGAGAGTATCCAGGCAGGTGCAGGGAGGGGAAACTGAGGCAGAGCCCAAGGAACTCTCTGAGTTGAGGAGATGGAGCTGAGGGTCCAGGGAGATTAAAGCAGCCAGAGTTCACAGGACCAAGTAACGGAGATGACAAAGCTGCCCACAGAGAGAAACCCGGAGAGCTGGGTTTCTTGTGTAGGTCCCCTTGGAGCACTCAGCAGCCATCAGTGCAGGAGATTCAGCAGTATCAGGGCATGGATATAAGGAAATTAGTGAGTCCAGAGAAAGAATCACACGAAAGGATTAGATGAAACAGTGTTGACATACACACTGGGTCAGGAATAGTGGCTGGACTAGAAAGTGTCATAATTCATGGGGCAATGCATTGAGTATTCAGGCTGCCCTGCCTCAAGACTGGGCCATGGTTAGCTCTAGACTGAGCCCAGCTCCAGATCCACCTAGCAAATCATAAAAGCAAGACACAAAAAGATCAAATTGTTTCCATGTAACTTCACTGTATCCAAAAGCAAAGGTGAAGAACATTCATAGGAATACAGAAATACCCAGCAACATAAAATTCAGAATGTTTGTCATCCAGTGGAAGCTCTCAGATGTGGGAAGTGGCAGAAAAACGTTACCCATAATGAGGAGACTAATCAATTCAGAACTAACAGAGATGTTAAAATGAGCCAACAAGGACACTAAAACAGGCCTTATGACTGTATTCAAACTCTATTCCATATATTCAAAAAGTTAAGTTGAAACATGGAACATATTTTTAAAAGGTCCAAATCAAACTTTTAGATGAAAACTACAATGCCTGAGATGAAAAATGTACTATACATGACTAATAGCAGACTGGATATTATAGAAAAAAAATGAGAGAAATTTAAGGCAGAAATAGTAACTCTCCAAAAAGGAATTTATTTTAAAAATGAAAAAAACATCAGTGAGCTATGGGATAACTTAAAACAGCCTGACATATGTCTAATTGGAGTCCCCAAAGATATGACAAAGAAAGAGAGGACAGAAAATTATATGAAGAAATAATGGCCAGAAATTTCCCAAATTTGATGAAAACTGTAAACCCAGAGAGCCAACAATCTCAACACATCCCAAGCACCAAAATCTACACCAAGGTACATTGTTATGAGATTGCTCAAAGCCAGTGGGGGGAGGGAGGGATTACAAAGGAACATGAGGAACCTTTCTGGGGTGATGGGTAATGGATGTGCTCATTCTTTAATGTGGTGGTAGTTTTCCAGATATCTGTATATAATATATACATTCAATATGTGGTATGAGTTATAAGTGAAAATGTTTCAAATCATACACTTAAATATGATCAATATATTGTATGTCAGTTGTACTACCAATAAAACTGATCTATTAAATAAACAATAACTCAACCCTGGGTGCATGTTGAAATCACATGGGGAGCTTTGTAAAAACACATGTCTCCATCTTTAGGGGTTCAGTCAGCCTGGGATGGGGCCCAAGCATCCACATTTTTCAAAGTTTGGGAGACAAGTCTTTTTGGCACAAGATTTTTGAGAATCACTGCAAGCAAGACACTGCAGAAATTTTCCTCATTAACCTGATCTAGTGGTTAATGACCTTTATTCAGAATAAGCAGCTTTATATTTCAGGGATATGGCCCCTTGTTATACAATGTTAGTATCTGAGTTCTGAGTTTGCTGTGTCTAGTCTTTTCACTTGCAGGCATACAATACCTAATTGTATTAAAGAATGGCCTGCAAATCCTAAAATATTAATATTTATTATTGGTGCTTCACAGTGGCTGGACCTGGGGCTAGCAAGTGAATGAGACTATTTACCCACACTCAGAATCACTCCTGGAGCCCTGTGACATGCTGAGCACGGTGCCTGGCCCACAGTTAACCCAGATCGGTGCTGGCTGTGGTGGACACTGTGCTGGTCAGGCACTGATGAGCAGACGCTGGGCAGCAGCTTCAGCCCTGCTAGCAAAGGCAGGAGCACAGATGTTCACAGCATGTGGAATAGTTTAGGCAAAGGCCAAGTAAAGAGAAAAGGAAAACTCAGGTAGGCGGTACCTTGTTGTTTACTCTGTTCTAAAGAAAACCACTCTTGGGGAATGTTTATATTACTTTCTTTTCTCTCCCTCCAGAGAAAATGATCCAGGGCCATGCTCAGTTTGTGGTTAGTCAGTATCTCTCTCCTCGTTCCAGGGAGTGGCTTCCAGGATCTTCCCCAGGGGATGTGGCAGAGGTTTAAGAAATTCAGGGTGTGTATTTTACTTGTCAGTTACAGAATATCTCGAAGGCAAATAGAAAGGTTTGTTTCATCTGTTTGCAGTGTACATGTTCGTTTGCATGTGAGTATGAATCATCAGTCTCCTCGCTAAGCGTCATGTAACCTGAGCTGGAAAAGAGCTGGGATTAACCCTGCAGGAAGGCAGTGAAAATGAGTGCATTTTTAAGGGTGTTGGAGTAAACAGAATAATGGCCCCCAAAGGTATCGGATACTAGTCTCTGCACCTGTAGATGTGACCTGACTTTGGCAAAAGGGTTTTTGCAGATATGGTTACATTAAGAATCTTGATATGGAGATATTGTCCTGAATTATATGGTGGTGGTGGTGGTGGGACCCCTAAATACCACCACAAGTGTCTTTGTAAGGGAACGGCAGAAGAAGATTTCATAGACAGGAACACAGAAGTCCACGTGCAGATGGAACAGAGAGAGATTTGAAGATCCCAGACTGTTGTAGCCACACAGCAGGCATGCGGGCAGCCAGCAGGAGCTGGAAGAGTCACAGAACAGATTCCCTCCTGATTTCAGACTCCTGACCCTCAGAACTGCAAGAGAATAAATTTGCATTATCTGAAGGCATTAAATTTGTAGTAATTTGTTACAATAGCCAAAGAAAACTAATACAGATATAGTCATCAAATGAAAAGTATGTGCATTACTTCATTACTTTTTGTACCATAATATACGAGAAAGAGAAAGAGAGAAGCAATAGACCCCCTGGACTTTTTCTTTATCCATGCAAATAGGGTGAGGTGGTAAATGGTGCAAGTTACGGAACTGGGGGTGGGAGAGAGGCTGCTGGAGGGAGAATGGGCTAGGGATGGTTGGGGACCTGGCGGGGGGGAGGAACACACCAAAGCTTCAGATAATAAGGCAGAGATACATGGCTCCTCTGCCTCCCCTCTCTGCTTTACTTTTGTTCACAGCACATCACGTCTACTATATTTATATTCACTGATTTGTTTTCTGTCTCTTTCTCCCTGCATGAATGCAAACTTTATAAAAGCAGAGATTGTTGTCTATTTTATTCACTGTTTCCCTGATGCTGAAAACAGTGCCTGGAACTTAGTAGGTGCTCAGTAAAAAATGAGCAACACACAATGAAATGAAATACATAATGCATAAGTGAAACCAAGGTAGGTAACGTTCTGCATTAGTTGTAACGTGCAATGGCACTAGGACCCCAGATAAATATTAGTACCATGATTAAGTGTGGTGCATAGACAGCTGCCTGTCTGAGAACTGATAAGAACAGGACAGAAGCCTTCAGAAACTACTTTTTGCTGTTGTTGTTGTTTTTTTTTTTTGTTTGTTGTTGTTTTTT
>VBSM01002217.1:21937649-21953562 GCA_008086735.1 Cheirogaleus medius | reverse complement strand
AGCAGCAGGTGGGTGTGACTCAGCCTGCAGGCCCCCTGCATGCCAGGCTCAGATATCCAGAAAAGCAAGAGCCATCTCCAGCAAACCCACAGTGGTAGGAGGAGCCCGAGAAACTTGTCTGTCCTTAGGAACCAGGCAGCCAATGAGGCAGCAGCAAGGAGAGGCGGAGGAGGAGCGGAAGAGAAGGGGCGGTGGCAGCCACCAAGACAATAGAACACAATGGGCGGGGCACAGGTCCACAGTTGTCCTCCGCCTCCTCCCGCTCTGTCACCAAGGCAAGTCATGCGCAGCAGCGCCTTTCCAATCCAGCTCACTGTGACTGTAGTGTTCTTTTGTAGCAAATTTCTTACAGCACATGCGCCTTGGTATCTCTTGGGTATTTTTTTTTAAATGTTGATGCCTGGCTTCCGCCCCCAGACATTCTGATTTAATTGGTCTGGGATGCCAAGTAGACATCTGGCATCTGGATCTTTAAAGCTCCCTAGGCGTTTCTAATGTGCAGCAAAATTTGGGAACCACTGCATTATTGGCCATTTAATTCCCAGGACCTATCCCCCACCCACCCTCAGAATAGATCTTGGCAACAGGCTCTGCTTCCTGGCGTTGGCAGGAAGACCCATCCCCCTTTCGTAACAATAGAGGTTTGGGGGCAAATTCAGATGCATCCATTATTTATTGAGCACCTATTATGTGCCATGCCCTGTGCTAGTGCCTTCCTGTGCATTATCTGGCTTAACCCAGCAGGGGACCTCTTGGAGAGTACCCTTCTAAAGACAAAGTGCTGTCTTGTGATTTAAGTGCAAAGTGGACTTTGCATCCTATAGCTTTATGCTTCCAAGGAGCTCCTCAGACAAAGTGAGTTTCACAGGTGCTGAGAGAGGATGGTTTTAAAGAGTCAGAGGTCATGAGGGTAGTGTTGGAAGAGGAGAAGTTCCCAGTGATTTGCCCCATCTACCTTGAGCTGACAAATGTATACAAATTTTGGAGCAGCTAATTTTTTTTAATGAAAAGTACAAAAATAATGTAAAAGTTAAAGACATGGCCTCACAAGCCAGACCAATCTTGGTCTCAAAAGCCAGTCTGTCTCTTACTAACTGTGAGACTGAGCAAATTATTTATTCTCCCTATCTCCCCCACCAGCCTCAGTTTCCCCTTCTCTGGTACCTACTTCATGGGGTTGTTTTGAGGATAAAGTGAGATAATATGTGTAAAGTGCAAAGCATGATGTCTCAGTAAGTGTAATCTTTTATCATCATCATCATCATCATTCTAGCACACAGCTTAGGAATAAATGTTAAAATGGTCATCAGCTTTTCTGCCTTATAAACAGACACATTTGTGCCTTTTTGGTAATCCCTGTGTGTTTATTCTCCCATGCCTTAGATGTTTTTGCCTAATTAGTAGCAGTGATTCTTTTAATTAGGATGTTTATTTTCATTATGAAGAAAAATCATCAAGCTCTGGTCTTTAGCCTGGCCCAGCCACGTTGAGGATTTGTATCTGAGCCGTGTGTCTCCTGTGGGGAACACTGAAAATATTAACCTTGACCAGAATTTCTCAAAAATGTGAAGTTTATAGGATGCTTTTGTTATTCTCCCTTTCATATTTCCAGGTCTATGGGTAACAATCTGAAGCTCAGGAGATATCCTATAACTCCAAATGTCACAGTCTGATTTTTATTCAAGGTCAAAAATGATTGACTTAAAAATCATCCTGGCTTCAGGAGTTTTCATTCTTAGACTCCAAAATCTTTCCAGCTGTGGCTTCTGTGGACCAGGCCATGCCTTGACAATGGAGGGAAGCAAATGGCTACACGCCATGGAGAGCAGAGCCTCTCCTTGACTGCATATGCATGAGGGGGCAGAAGCCCAGTGGGTTGGGATTCTGGAAGCCTTGTTCCATGGCACCACCTTGTGCTGCAGAATAAATGGTTATCATTCGATTCTGTCCTCACGTAGGGCAGCTAAAATCATACTCTTCTGTATTCCTGGACAAAGTAATAAATTGTGAGGGAAACACCACATGTTTTAAGCAGCCTATCAAGTTGTATTACCTAAGAACCTGCACTTTGTTTACTCATTTATCTGTCCTCCCCCTCCCCATTCAGAAACACTTATTGAATGCTACACAGCCAGGCAGGATGCTAAAGACAGGGATACAGGGATGAGCAAGACAGACAGACCCATGTAAAACTCAGGGTCAAATAAGAGGCAAAAGAAAGACAATTCCATGAAGCATAGTTTGCGCTCAGACAGACGTAAGGGGACTCTTCCTGGAGAAAGTTGCAGGAGACCCAGGGGAGGTTGGAAGGGTGAGCAGAGTTTGCAGGGTGAACGAAGGAGAGGAGTGACGGCAGATGAGATGCAGTGTGTTCTGGGGAGGCCCAAGTTCACAGCTGTGCCCCGGCTTGCCAGGATTTCACACGTGTACAATAAGCCCTCACTTAATATTGCCCAGAGGTTCTTGCAAACTGCTACTTGCAAACTGCTACTTTAAGCAAAATGACGTACAATAGGTCCTCAAACAATGTCGTTTCCTTCAAAGTCATTCAATTATATATAATTCAGGAGTCCTCAAACTTTTTAAACAGGGGGCCAGTTCACTGTCCCTCAGACCGTTGGAGGGCCGGACTATAGTTTAAAAAAAAACTATGAACAAATTCCTATGCACACTGCACATATCTTATTTTGAAGTAAAAAAACAAAATGGGCAAAAACACCCGGCGGACCAGATAAATGTCCTCAGCGGGCTGTAGTTTGAGGATGCCTGATATATATTAAGTGAAGACTTACTATACATATATCAACTCAAAATTTAAGGTATATACTGAGCAGAATGACTTGTTTATTTTCAGGCAATAAAAGTTCTCAGGAAAAATACCATGTATGGAGATTAGCAAAAGACCGAAAAATAGGGGCCTAGAGGAAGAGGCCTTCGTGTTTCATGCATGAAACATAGTAATGAACAGCAAAACCCTGAACATGTCAAACTTCCTAGGCTTTAAACTTCTCCTAGTCTATGAACTACCTTCAATGAGAACAAGAACTGGATCTTATTTCTCTTTGGATGCTCAGAGCATAGTATAGAGCCTGACTCTTAGGAATTGTTCACTTAATGTTAGTTGATTGTTCAATTGATTTGTTGGCTAGTTGGTTGGATGGATGGATGGATGGATGGATGGGTAGAAGGAAGGATGGGTGGATGAAGAGATGAATAATTAGATGTATGGTTCACTGGTAGACTGGCTGGATAGGTGAATGGGAAGTTGGGCAGGTGTGTGTATGGATGGATGGGTGAGAGAGGATTATAAAGAGTCTAGAGCAGTGTCTGATACATGTACATAATAAATTATAACGGCTAATATATATTCCTGTTGTCCTATAGCATAAAAAAACCTTATTTTTATATGCACTGAAACATTTGTGTCTATAAATTCCTATTCGTTTAACCAATTTTAATACTGTACTTGGAACAGTGTTTTTCTCATAATATTAATAGAAAAAATATACTCATTGTTTCAGATGTGTTTTGTTTGTGCAGACGAACAAAAATACAAATGCATTCTGCATAAAGCTTGCTGCCATATGTGATACTGCTGCTGAACATTAATCCTTTTTCAAAGACTTGATAGTTTGGCATAAATCTGAATAAACACATATGGTTGGGCCTCAAGGACATTAGCTTTTTCACTTTGGGAGTGTAAGAGGCTTCCATAGGCCATGACACCAAAGCCTGTTTTGGGTACTATTGCTGAATAACAAACCACCTCAACACTTAGTAGTGTAAAATATCAATTATATATTTTATGGTTACAGGTTCTATTGGGTTAGAAATTAGGACAGGGTACAGTGGGGGTGGCTTGCCTCTGCTTCGTGCTGTCTGGAGTCTCATATGGGAAGACCCAAAGGCTTGAGAAGGACTCAGCAGCTGGGGACTGGAATCACTGGATGTCTCCTTCATTCACACACATGGCACCTGAGCTTGGGGACATGGACACAGAACTCAGCTGCACTGTTGGTAGGAGTGCCCACATGAGGCCTCTCTGTGTAGCTTGTGCTTCTGCCAAACATGGCAACCTTGGGGGAGTTGAACTTCTTACATGACAGCTCATGGCTCCAGTGAATGAGGCAGAAGCTTCATTGCCTTTTATGACCCAGCCTTGGGAGCCACAGAGAACTCCCTCCATCATTGTCTATTAGTGGAAGTAGTTACAAGTTCATCCAGGTTCCCAAGGAAGGGACACACATCCCACATCTTAGTAGGTGGAATGTAAAAGACTTTTGTAGTCCTTTTTAAAACCCCACACTCTGAGTTCTTAGAAACTGACCCATAGAATCCCAACAGAAGGAAATCTCACTTTAACTCATTTCATCACCTTTTGAGCATCTTTTTCATTGACACGTGTCACTTGCCTTTTGGGAGGGAAGAATTGGACCTCCAGCCCCCCATCACACCTGGAATGTGCTGGCAATGCGGCACATTCACTTCTTTTCTGAATTCAGTGCTCCTCTTAGGTTCTGCCAATTTTGAGAGAGGAACCTTGGCACCAGCTAGACCAATGGCAGGGCAGGGAGCCTTCCTAATGCAGCAACAGAGCCCACGTTAGGAAACCAGGGCAAAGCAGTTGTACAGATGCACAGCCTGCAGTGGGCAAGCACGCCCAGAGCAGTGACACCTCCAGGCTTCCACCCACCCTGCACACACACTCCTTGTCCTTAGCATTTTGGCATTTGGCTTTTGTGTTTTGCCAGAGTGCAACAGTTTTCTGAAAGTGCTCAAGGCAAACAGTAAAAGGGCAGTTTCCTGTGGATTCACATTGTTGAAATATCATTTAGGGCTAAAGGACTCCTTTAAGAGACTATTTCTTATCCATTGGGCAGTGGGGAGGCTTTAGAAAATAAGGTGGGTAGATTTCAGAGCCTGAGGTCAGGACCTGGAGATCTTGGGACTTCAGACTCACTGGCACCAGGGAGCTGAAGGGGTCATCATGTGGAATGCTGGGATTCAGATGACACCCTGGGCTCTGTCCAGCAAGAAGACACCATAGCAACTCTGAGAGCCCCATGAGAACCAGAGATGTGTCCAAGTTCTGCTGAGGTACAAAGCTGGGACTGAGTGCCCAGAGGTAGTGCTTCCCGCCCTGCCTGCTTGGAACTGACCTACCTGAAATGCACTTTATGCTGTCAACTCTGGCCAGTAATCCTGTGCTTACCTTGAACTGGTGTCGCCTCATCCACTGGCCCTGAATGACTCACCACGTGGAAGAAAAAGCACGCTTAATAACCATCTCCACTCCCCACCATGTCACCCAGGACCTGCTGGCAGAACCCATGCCAGTCTAATTCCGTGTGCATTGTTCAGGATACAGCAGGACTGCTAGCTAAACTTATTTAAAGAGTAGTTATTAATAATAATAAAAATAGCTAAACTTTATCAAACCCTTATTGTGTTTTGAGCATTAGAAACTACATGTATTATCTGTTTTAATCAACAACAATCCTGAAATTAAGTATCAGATATTAGTTGCCCAAACACGAGTGCTGCTGGATACTCATTGGCCTTAGAAATAAGTTTGGAAAATGCTCATAGTTCTAAACAGTGATGTAAATGGTAATTTTCCAAAAAGGGATATATGTAGAATTTTCCAAACATATTTCATCATAGAACAACTGGTGGTAACTGGTATTTTAAGAAACACTAATTTGAAACGTGAGTGGATGTTACAGAAGTGGGTCAGCACAAATATGCTTAGCGTCCTATGAAAAGTCTAAGAGCCATTCGTAAAGATGGATTTGAAGTGACTGTCTTTTAAATAGTTATTCTTGATACACCAAGAATGGCCAGGTGACTCCTGCATGTAGCTGATGGTTTGTGCTTAGAAATGTGTCATCAGCTTTGCACGTCTCCAAAGAAGCCTGCTCTATCACAGGAGCAAGGCACTCCATCTGCTTCCAACACCCAATTACACGTGCAAGGTGAGGAAGCTGAGAGTGAAGATTTTGAGCCCACAGGGATGGTCACAGGCTGCCCTGCTGTTGTTTGTAACATTGTCCAAGAATATGGGAGGCTCTTCCCCAAATGCAGCCCTGGATGGAGCCCAGCACCAACATGAGCTATAATCTAATCCTTTATTCTGTTTGTTTTTGTAAATTCACATCCTAAAACACACCCTTCTTGCTTTTTTCCTTCTGATAGCATCAAAATATTTCAGGACACAGCCTGCTTTTGCAGATTTACACAGTTTCAGTTTCATTTGTATTCTGCTTTTTTCACAAAGCATATTATAGCCATGTTATTGTACGCTCTTCACAAACATCATTTTGATTGTTGCATGAGTGTCATACTTACTTAGTTATTTCCTGATATTAGGACATGCACAATATATTCCATTTTTAATATTAGAAATAATGCTGCTATTACTGCCTTTCTGTATTTAGAATCATTTCCTTAGGATAGATTCGTAGAAATTAAATTACTGAATCTTAAAGGGTAATAACTTTTGAAATTCTTGATACACATGACCAAATTACTTTCTAAGATAATTTTAACAATGTACGTTGTCTGGCAATTTCCTGCCTATGTTTGATATGCTTATGTGTGTGTGTGTGTGTGGCTTGTTTCACTCGTACCGCTGGGAGAGCATGGATCAGACCTGTTGATCAGACCTGTCGTTGCACAGTGGAAAAAGCTTAGGCCTTCAGTTCAAGGCCCTGGCTTTTTGTCCTGGCTTTACAACTAACTGGCTGTGATAATCTGGGCAAGTCACTAGGAGATGGGCCAGACCAGACACATGCATTTATTTATAAACCTTTGTTAAGTGCTCTTTGTGGTTCTTGCTACCAGAGAGATTCGAAAATGTGAATCGAGGGTTCTTAGGATATTACACCCTACTCCGGGACAAATATGTGGAGGCAAAATCACATGAAGTTTAAGAGTATGCACTCTGGAAGCAGCTGGTTTTGGGTTCAAATCCTCATTATTAGCTTTGCAAGCTTGAGTAGTGAGAGTTCTCTTAGGCTTAGTTTCCTCATATTTGAAATGGGGGTAATAATACACAGGACTGTTGTACAGATCAAATGGGCATATGGTGAATGTGCTTGGCGCATTAATGGGCTTAGTAATTGTTAGGGTATTTTTTCTATTTTATTGCTTATATGATTCCAATATGACTTGTGTTTTACAGGGTAGGGACCCTGTGTGCAGAGATATAGCTTCGCAGGAGAATACCATGTCTTCAAATAATGAGTCCTGGGTTCAGAGCATTGGAAACATGTGGGGGAGGGGGAGGAGACACAGACCGTATCTCTCGGGTTCTGTCCAGCTGCTACGGGCTGCTGTGGCCACTTCACAGAGGTCGAATGGACCCCTCACCCCAAATTTTGGTTTGGTGTTGAGACTGATGATGCCATACATGCTCCAAACAGATGTGCAGAGTTTGATTGTTCATACAATGAGATTTTTCTTGATGGGAGCAGGACAAACCCCTAATCAATTCCAAAAAGGGCTTGAGAGACTGTGGGGGGACAGTGGCACAGGGTGCTCTGATGGTTAGGAGGTGGAGGTGGGTGAGAGCTCTCACACCATCGGGGATTGCATGGTTTGAACTTCCCACCGCACCAAGGGAGGGAGCGCCCTGGCCTTCTTGTTGATTTGCAAGCTGCGAGCAAGTCAAACACCAGAAATCAAGTCAGACTCTTTATAACATGGGCTATGGTTTTATGATGGGCAAGGGACATCCCACTGAATTTTTTTTTCTTTCTTAAAAGGAAAAACAAGCAGGCTCTCTGGGTCCAGCCCCAACTCCACCCTTTCCACTGCCCCCTTTGCTCTCCAGCACTCCCCAGCGCTGGCTCTACAGTGCTCCCCTTCCATTCTTAAAGCACCTGCAGTCGGGTTTCCCCACTGCTCCTGGGAACTGCTCTTGCCAAAGTGAACACTCACTCATGATGCCAACTGCGTGGTCCCTGCTCAGTCCCCATCACACCTGACCTACTAGCAGCGTTGACCACCGTTGATTGTCTTTCCACTTGGCTTCCAGGATATCAAACTTTCCTGCTATTTCTCTTTGGCTATGTTCTTCTCAATTTCCTGACCTCTTAAAGGTTGGAGCGGCCCAGGACCCAGTTCTGGGGTCTCTGTTGTTGTCTGTCTCCATTCACTCTCCTCCTCTAAAATCCATCTACCAATGATAGCACCCAAAAGTAGATCTCCAGCATCTATCTCTCCCTGGGACTCCAGGTTTATGTGTCCAGCCGTTACTTGATGTTAACATGCATTACAGAATGGAGGGCCTGACCTTCTGCCTCACTCTTGCTCCTGGTGTTGTCTCATCTCATTCCATGGAAACTTTGCCTACCTGGATGGTCAGGCCGAAAACTGTACCATTATCCTGGAATTCTCTTTTTCTTGTGCACTTCACAACCAACCTGTGAGCTAATCCTACAGACTCTACCTTGCAATGATACTGAGATTCTGACCACTCCATCCCCCTCCTCTGCCCCCTCACTGGCCCAAGCCACTGTCTCCCCTTTTTGGATTCCTGCAGTAGCTTTTAACTGCTCTCCTGCTTGTACCCTTGTCCTCCTATGGTCCTCGACACAAAAGGCAGAGCAATGCTTTTGTAAAGGGACTCAGAAAGTGACTCAGATCATACCACAGCTCTGTGCAGAACCCCGTGGCGGCTGCTCACATCGTTGGGAGTAAAAGTGGAAGTCCCATTCTCTCCCAGAGGTCCTAGGTCGCTCACCTCACCTCCTAGCACAACACTCCAGCACTCTTGGTCTTTGCTATTTCTTGAACATGCTTCGTTTGCTCCTATCTTGTGGCTTTTGCATTTGCTGTAGCCACTGCTTGGAATGCTCTTCCTCCAGATACCAGCCTGGCTCACCTGTCACCCTCTGCCAGTGTTTGCCCAAATGTCACCTTCTCAGTGAGGCCTTTCCTGGCCACCCTAATTTAAATGGGAACCTCCCTCCTCGTCACTCCCTAGCGTGTGTTATTGCTTTGTTCTTCATAGCACTTACCACTTCCTAAATAATATATAATATGCTTATTAGTTTTGTTTATTGTCTGTTCTCCAAGAAGGCAGAGATTTTTGTCAGTTGTTCACAGCTCTATCCCACTGGCCTAATACAGTGCCTGATTAAATAATAGATACTCAATAAATATTTGCCGAAAGAAGGAAAGAAGAGAGAGAGGAAAGGAAGGAGGAGCTATATTTGCAGCATATCCAAGAATAATTTTATTGTATTAAAATAAACCTGAAGTCAAATTGGATGTGGTCGTTTCAGACTGAACTACTTTATTCTGGAATATTCATGCTTGCACACTAGCATGACAGTAGCTTCTCTGCCCACAGCAGGCAGTGGCTGTGTGAGGTGTCTGCATCATCACACATACTCTGACATTACAGCTGGGAAGAGACAATAGGGCCATGTACTTGGTATAAGGCTGGTCTTCCCAACATAGTATACAAATATGATTTCCAATTGTAGAGTGTGAAAATCTCAGTCACCACTCACACAGGAAACTAGAAATAACCTTAGAGTCTATTTGGAATGTGCAAGTGTCCATGTTTCAGCACTACTGAGCTCCCAAATATCCCCAGAAACTACTCTGGGCATTGTCAGCTGCTCAGCTGTGAATAGCATCAAGGACTATTTGGTTTGGGTGATTGTTCACTGTAAGAAGCACAGTAGGGGACTGGAGATATTATATTTTTATTTGTGAAATTTTGAAAAACTGTTTAATAATAGTTTTCTCTCTCACTGACAACATGGGATAGTTCACATACAGAACACAACTGGTTAATTTGATTTTTTTCTGCAGATAAAGATACACCTTACTCAACTGCTGACCAAAGAACCTGGTGGAAAAGATGCCAGAGGCTCTGTTAGGTACACTCTGTAGTGCTCTGCAAATTGCCATAGTGTAGTGTGACAAGAAATTGCAATTTGGCAAATGTGTGGCCTCTGGCAGAGATTTCTCAGGCTCAAGGAGTGAGCAACAGTGGCAGGGAGGGAGGATGAGCTAGAGATAGACACTCGGTGCCCACTATGCAGTTGGGTGTCATGAGCCAGAAATTGAGTGTCTTGACCTTCGTAATAAAACCCATATGTCAATCATTTGGGGCACTTGTTTTTTTGGCCAGAGGTGGGGAGTCATGTGACAGCAAAGAAAATACAAAGAAAGGAGATGAATACCGAATATGAGCAGAGAGTAACCTGGGGCAAGAGGAAAATGACAGCTGAGAACTTTGTAATAGCTGCTTCCCCTTAAATTTTACATTATTACTTGGGTCTTAGTTTCACAGAAGTTTTAAGGAGCTTGACTTGACAAATGGTCCATTCTCTCGAAAAATAACCCTACCATGCTTTCTTAAGTTCCGCATTCAAGAAATTTGAGTAAGATTTTCAAAATTCTTGTTTAAGGAAATGGATTAATACACTCAGACATAAAACATGTTATTGTTTATTCTCTCAAAAACTGCACACGAAAACCAAACAACAAAAAAGCAAACAACAACATGTTCAAATGCGTGAGCTGCTTAACGAAACCTAGTCTTCCCTCTGTGATGTGGAGTGCCCCCTGTTTCTACATCCAAACAGTCCGTGAAAGACATCAGTAATTAGCCACAATCGTTGACATCCATCTCAGTAAAACAGCTGGAGAAATTATATGGGAAAGACAGCAATTCCCACACTGCACAATCCACCAATCCAAGAAGCATCAGGTTCTTTATTCGTTTCTAAACAAGGTACTTGGGTCCATTTTAGAGCCTACACAGGCCTTTCAGTTTGGGGTGAATTGTGACTGTTTTGAATGAAGTGAATTGCATTCTAGGAGGGGCAGTGAGACCGTTCCTTCAGCGCTTTTGTGTCTCTCTCCCATTGAGAGTGGCCATCTGTCCCTGGAGAACAGTTGGAGCAGCAGCTGGGCATGTTGCACTGTCAGAGACAAAGGCCTCTCTGCCTCGGACCTGAACACAGCAGGCTGGGAGGTCGGCAGCAGTTTCAGGAGTGAGCCAGGTCAGCCTTGACACCTGATGCTTAAATGGACTCGAATGAAACCAGGATTATACAGCTTTAATTAGCCCACTGGCAAGAAGGATGGCAGGGTCCCAACCTGCTCTTTCCCATTTCTTTAACAGTCATGGGAATAAGTCTGCAGTTTAATCATACGTCTTTGTTGTCCTCCTCCTCTTTCAGGACTGAAAACCACAAGCAAAGAATATAGCGGACACAGGGCAGTTCTTAGGAAGAGCAAGGAAGATTTATTTGGCAGTATGAGAGAGTGTTCAAAGTGCATAGGATCAAACGGGCTGGGTTTAGGAGTGTCGATAAAAGAAAACCACCCCTTTGATTATCCTTCAGCAGTCGGGGCTTAGCATTTCTAGTTTTTTTCACTTGCCAACGAGAATAGAGAACCAGATGTGCAGCAACACAGCAAAAACCAGAGTGGACATCCCTCTGCGTCTTCACCCACCAGCACCCTCAAAACCCAGGTAGAAGCCCTTCATATACACGTAGATATAAGATATGTGTATCTATGTATATGAAAGACACTGAAATAACAAGTAGCAAGCAGATATTCAGCATACCACTATCTAGCCATTAAAAGGATTTAAGTGTGATCTACAATGAGTGAAAACAAAGAAAAATAACAGATTTCCCACCACCATCCTGGGCTGACTGAATAACTGCAGCATTTTGCTAAGTGTCCCTGGATCTGGGCAGGATTTAACATTTTGTAGCTTTGGGGAAATAACGTGCAGCACAGGGACATGACCCAACCCCAGAACCCCAGACAGGTGTGCAGAGAGTGAACCCATTGTCTAAGGGAAAAAGGAAGGCATGCTAACTCTTCTTACAGTTAGAAGTCACTTTGGTGGAAGGTAAGGAAGATAGAAGGACCTCTCAAAAGCAGGCATGTTCATTTTTCATGCAACAAAACTCTCCTGAGTGCCAAGCCAGTGTTGGCATCATGCTAGTCACCAGGGAGAGTTAATAGAACTATAAATAGTTTCAAAAGTTGTTGTTTTTTTAAGCTTTAAAAGTTTGTAAAATTCCTCTAGGAACAGAGGAGAGGAATACGTCTTTGTGTCAGTGGGCTGCGAGTAGCCAACACCACTGACCTGCTACCACTGCGGTGCCAGGGATTTCCACGGGAAGAACATCAGGAGACCTGATTCTAGGTTTATTAGCAGCTCAGTTTCCTCATCTGTAAGATGAGAATAATGACACCTACTCTACTTTCCTGATAGAGGAAAGATTCATATATGTAACATACTCCACAAATACATGATTTTACTTTTGACATTATTCTAGTCCCAAACGTGTCCTTGTACCTTTAGGCCTGGGACTGACCCTGGTGCAGGGTCCCCCTGCTTCTAGCATCCTCTCTTGTGATGCCAGAAACATAACAGCTTGATCCAAAGGGCGCAGTCCCTGGATTTTATATTGGAGGCTAACAAGAGTAAATTTACTAGGTAGTGACAGTGAAAAGCCTCTATTGTGGCCCCCTGGCCTCAAGATACCTGGCAGCTGTGGCCATTCATTCATTCATTTGGCAAATTTAGTAAGCACCCGCTTTGCACGGGGCTCCGTGTATGGCACTGGGGCTTTAATTGTGATGAAAGGCACACACAGTATCTGATCTCATAAAGCCAGCAGGCTAGCGGGAGGGGTGCTAGGTCATAATTTTAAAATCATACTAATAGGTGTATGGTTATGCATTCTCAAGGTGACAGCAGGAAAGTGGGAGGAGGTGAGGCTGGAAAGGTGGCAGGCGCCAGCCCCCGCCGGCCCCCGGAAGCCATGGTACGGATATTTGCCTTTGCCTTAAGAGTTTACAGAAGTTTTCAGTAGCATGATGGCAGGGGTGGTGGGGTGAGCATGAGCAGAAACACGATCACATTTTGTATTTGAAAAGATATTGATTCCTTTGGGAAGGGGGGAATTTGTTCAATAGCATCGACCACATTTATACTTTCTTCGTTTCTAACAATCCCCCTGAATTGAAGCACTTGAGATTAGTGTGGTGACTCTCAGTTCTGGGAGCACATTAGAATCCCCTGGAGGGATTTTTAGAGTCTGGGCCCCATCCCCAGAAATTTGGATTTAATTAGTCGGAGGTAGACCTTGAGCACGGTTTGTGGTTTGTGTGTGTGGGGGGGGGGATTGCTCCCCAGGTGATTCTAATTATCAGGCAGGGCAATGGGGAGCATAAGACAGGGGTCCTCAAAGCATGGTCCCAGGACCAACAATGTCAGTATCGCCTGGGAAGCTGTTAGAAATGCAGATTCTTGGGCCTGATCTCATATTGACTGAACTAGAAACTCTGGAGTGGGCCCGGCAGTTGGTGTTCCAACAAGCCCTCCTGGGGTTCTGATGCCTGCCAGGGGTGGGGAGCACTGGCTGTAGGGGTCGCAGGCAGGAGAACCTGGGGTCTGCATCTGCTTCTGGATCTAGCAGCAGAAGGGCTGCGTGATGAGGGGCAGTCATCGAACCTCTCTGGCCCTCGGTCTCTTCGCCTAAAAAAAGAGGAGGTGAGATTCGATGAGCTCAAAGGTTAAGAATTTATCTATGCACAGTAAATCTAATAAAGGTTGTATAATGTACTTTAAAAATCATTTTGGTATAATTGAATGAGAATATAATCATTGTGAGGAACTCAAAAAATAGAGGAAAGGATATAGAGGAAAATAAATGTCAATTAAAATTTCTCCACCCAGATATAACTGCTGCTTATCTTCAGCATTTTGGTGTGTTGGAGATATTTTGGTGAGTTTTCTTCTTCTTCTTTTTTTTTTACTTTGTTTTTCTTTTTATTATTTTTAATTTTTTTTAAATTTCAAAATATTATGGGGGTACAAATGTTTTTGGTTACATGAATTGATTTTGTTATGCTTGAGTCAGGGTTATAAGTGTCCCCATCACCCAGATAGTTCTTTGTACCCATTAGGGAGGTTTTTGCCCATCTCCTCCTTCCCCCTGCTCCCTGCTTGATTTCCACGGAGTTTCACTTCCCTCTGTTCACACCTGTGCTCATCGGTTAGTTCCAGTTTAATAGTGAGTACATGTAGTGTTTTTCCATTCTTTAGATACTTCACTCAGGATAATGGTCTCCAGTTCCATCCAAATTGTTGCAAAAGGCCTTAATCCATCTTTCTTCATGGCTCAGTAGTATTATGTAGTATATACATTTATCACATTTTGTTAATCTACTCATGAATTGATAAGCACTTGGGTTGATTCCACACCTTTTCAATTGTGAATTGTGTTGCAATAAACATTTAAGTGCAGATATCTTTTTGATAAAATGGCTTCTTTTCCTTTGGGTAAATACCCAGGAGTGGGATTGTTAGATCAAATGGCAGGTCTACTTTTAGTTCTTTGAGGAATCTCCGTACTGTTTTCCATAGAGATTGTACTAATTTACAGTCCCACCAACAGTGTGTAAGTGTTCCTTTCTCTCTGCATCCATGCCAGGAGCTATTGTTTTTGAACTTTTTCATCAAAGCCATTCTAGCTGCGGTAAGGTCATATCTCATTGTGGTTTTAATTTGCATTTTCCTGATTAGTGACATTGAACATTTATTGGCCATTTGTCTATCTTCTTTTGGAAAGCTTCTGTTCATGTTTTTTGTCTACTTTTTACTGAGGTTGTTTTTTCCCTGCTGATTTGCTTGAGTTCTTTGTAGATTCTGGTTATTAGCCCTTTATCAGATGTATAGTTTGCAAATATATACCGTAATTTATTTAACTTTTCCCATATCTCGACTGTTTAGGCTTTTTTTCTCATTTCTTGATATTATTATTTTGTTGGATATCCCTCTATGTCTCTCAATATATCTATCTAAATCTTTGTCTGAAGACCTTCTTAAGAGAATCCTACAAACAGAATCATTGGATCAATACCCATGAACTTTTTCCGGGCTTTTGACACACCACCGACTTTTTTTCCCAGACACAAGCCAATTCACACACCAGCAGGACGCTAGAGAACCCTCCTCACAACACTCTCCTCATCATTAGTCTTATCGATTTTCATTTCATGCACTGCCATGAAGTTGCAGCACCTGCAGCAGCAGGGAAATATCTGTAGCAGCGGTGTGGCTCGAGCAGTAAACACCTAAGGGAGATTCAGACTCAAGAAACAGACGTTTAAAGGGCTCAGCAGCACAAATACTGGAGTTGGAATAGTGGGAGAGACTATCCAGGGACTGACAATGACATTTTCCATGAGCCCTCTCAAAACACATCACTGGAATTTATCTGATGTCTATGGAAGGACTGTAGATTGATGGCAAATCACCCTCTCTAGAAATTGGTCCTAATGAGGCAGACTGTTTTGGTCCCTGGAGGCTGAGAGGTAGTCCTGCCTGAAGCCAGACGGAGAAGGAGGCCTTGATTGGATGAACTTTTGAGGTTTCCTCTGGGCTAACGGTGCGAAGTTTTTAAAGTCAGTGCAGGTAGGCTTCTCCTACCACCTTTTTCCTGGGCCCTGTACACGTACACTCACTCCCTAAGGGCAGTGTTTTCTCTGGTCTTTCTGCCCCTTGACCCATCCTTGCCTCATCCTTGCCTCTTGTCTTCATCTGACAATCTTTCATTGCCTTCTCGTTATACCTGATTCCTTCTTGTGTCCAGGATCCTAATCATAGAGAAAGAAGAGGCCTCAGAAAATAGAATCCCGACCTTTATTTATAAAAAAAGAAAGAAAAAGGGAAGTGGCAAGCTTATTTCACCATTTATTTATAGTCCCACCTCCTTCCAAAAGTATCTTTTTTTTCTTTTTTTTTCTTTCAGTATATTATGGGGGTACAAGTGTTAAGGTTACACATATTGCCCATGCCCCGTCCCCACTCGAGTCAGAGCTTCAAGCGTGACCATCCCCCAAACGTTGCACATCT